>CM029368.1:9110439-9670439 GCA_017165825.1 Hepsetus odoe
GCCTGCAAAGCAAGAGGAAACTAAGAAAAGATAGCAAAGTGTTTTCAGGTTTCTGTTTACTCAGTTCATAATGTTATTAAAAAATGCTTGAGATCTGGAAAACCAATAAAACATTCTGAAGGAACTGCTTAGATTGATAGAACAGGAATAAAAACCCTATTTGACTTTAAAAAACCTTCAGGAAAATTAAGCAGACTGCTGATACACTGTTTTGAGCAGCAATACCTGAACAAATATGACCTTCATGATAGAGTCAGCAGCAGGAAACCTTTCCTGCACCCTAGCCAAAATATTCAGCACATGAAGTTTGTAAATGAACATCTAAATAAGTCTGATGCACTTTGGAAACAAGTCCTCTGGACAGAACATCACACTCATCATTAAAAATGTGTGGATAGCTGTCAGAAGAGCAGTGAATGCAAGGTGGCCCAAGAATCTTGCAGAATTTGAAACTTTTTGCAAAGTAGAATGGGTGAAAAATATCCCAAGCAACTGAAAGACTTTGCTGGCTACAAAAAAGAGGGAACGTACAATGTGTCAGAATTTGGGACTATATATATACACTACTGTGCAAAAGTTTTAGGCAGGTGTTAAAAAATGCTGTAAACGAAGGATGCTTTCAGAAATAGAAATAATGATTGTTTATTTTTTATCAATTTACAAAAGGCAAAGTGAGCGAACAAAAGAAAAATCTAAATCAAATCAATATTTGGTGTTACTACCTTTTGCCTTCAAACCAGCATCAGCATCAGTTCTTCTGGCTCCCACAGAGCCCTGATCTCAACATCATCCAGTGTGTCTGGATTACATGAAGAGACAGAAGGATGTGAGGAAGCTACATCCACAGAAGATCTGTGGTTAGTTCTCCAAGATGTTTGGAACGACCAAACAAGTGTGCAAGTTTACCTAGAAGACTTGATGCTGTTTTGAAGGCAAAGGGTGGTCACACCAACTATTGATTTGATTTAGATTTCTCTTTTGTTCATTCACTGCATTTTGTTGATTGATGAAAATAAATGATGAACACTTCCATTTTTGAAACAATTCTTTGTTTACAGCATTTTTTCACACCTGCCTAAAACTTTTGCACAGTACTGTATGTAGCCATTTTTTAGCATATATATATATATATATATATAAATACCCTAACAGTCTTACAGCCCTCAGAGCACTCAGTCTAAACCTGCTCCAACACCAGCACATGCAGGCATTTCTTCATCTAATGACCTGCTGAGTGTCCTCTAGGAAGGCGCTGTGGGATCCATTGTCTGTGGCATGCTGTGCAAAAGGCATCCAGCCCCCAACAGTGCATTGCTTTTATGGGGGCCGTATTGTGATGTACCACCTCAGTAAGTATGTGATATGCACATTCAGCACTGCACGCACATTTCACTCTCGACAACCCGAGCCTGGAAAATTAGTGAACTTGTGAATTAGCATTCTGCAGTTTATTTCACAGACCACCTGGAAAGCATGATGCTCTTCGTCCTGTGGGGAAAACATCTGCAAAGGCAAGCTCAGTAACAATGCAGGAATCTATGCTTGTGAAACAACTGTGATTTTATCATTTGCTGTCAGAACAAATTAAATTAGACTTTTGTGCGAGACGTGAAAACTGTGCATCTACAGCTGTATACCCTGCAGAATAATGACTGTTGTAGAGCTCAGGCAAAGATGATTCAGGGAGGATTTGAGTGAAGATCGAGAGCATTGCTGCTTTTCACCAGTTCCAGGTTTTTATATCTGAGATGATGTCCATTATTTTAATAGAAATAGACATTTAATAGTGAAATTGAATAAATATCTGCACAATAGCTGCACAGTTCAGCTGAAAAACACTCGAGTATCAATGGATTATACATGTTATCATGAGGATTTCCTGCTTTCTTCAGTTTTCCAATTGATTTGGTTTAAATTTTTGTTTAAAGCAATACCCAACCTTTATATTATACTTGATATTTTATGACAAATGGACCTAAAAAAATGACCAGAAGTAAGATATATATATATATATATATATATATATTTTTTTATTTTTTTTTTTTTTTATGATATACAGACTGACAGAAAAAGAGGCAGGCAGACAGACTGACAGACAGACAGACAGACAGACAGACAGATAGATAGATAGATAGATAGATAGATAGATAGATAGATAGTAACATTAATATTTAAAAAACTCTTATTTTTACCTTCTCCCCTTTTGTAGAGAAGCATCTATCAAGAATCTTAATATGATACATAATTTTTAATTGAAGTATCAAAATGCATGAGAACTAGTTATTTGTCTTGTTTTGCGTATATATATATATATATATATATACATCCATTTTCTGCCGCTTGTCCCAAATGGGGTCGCGGGGGAGTGCTGGTGTCCAACCCAGCGCACACAGGGCGAGGACGGGGGACACACCCTGGACAGGTCGCCAGCCCATCACAGGGAGGAGCGGGACAGGGACGGCACCTTGCTCAAGGGTACCTCAGGGCAACCCATTGGGAAGGGGCTCGAACCCCCGATCATGAGGCCAACGCCCTAACCAGTGGGCCACCACTGCCCCTTATATATATATATAT
Source organism: Hepsetus odoe (assembly GCA_017165825.1). Classification (NCBI taxonomy): domain Eukaryota; kingdom Metazoa; phylum Chordata; class Actinopteri; order Characiformes; family Hepsetidae; genus Hepsetus; species Hepsetus odoe. The sequence goes on from CM029368.1 coordinate 9,113,014, forward strand.
ATATGTGTGTGTGTGTATGTATGTATGTATTTTCTACTGACTGAACATTTTCCAGTCCAGTCCCTGTACAAGTTAAAGATGATTATTTTTGTCTTTTATGCCACACATTGATCTTTATGTGAATCATTAAAACAAAAAAAAGCCGTCTCGCTTAATACATGAAGCAGGGAAGAAACAGGTGCAGATGATTACAGATGATCAGACTGGTGATTAGTTTACTGGTGATGCATGAATGCTGAGAGGTTAGAACCCCTTTATCTAGACACCTTGTGTTTTTAGGCATCTTGCTGCCTGTCACTTTAATGTTTCATTTGTTCTCATTTCTTTCATTTCAGCAAATCAATGTGTCAAAATAAGACTGACATAAAATGTAAGTTTTGCACCAGCAAAGGGATTCCATGGCAAAATAGTTAGCAGGTTATTGTAAAATACAGTGTTGTCACAACTGTGCTACAATATACCTTTATTATCCTCCTAAAGTCAGCAATAATAGCTACGTTACAGCAAGAGGCAAAAAGTGACCAGACGAGAAGAATGTCTTTCGTGAAATGCAATATTATGGCTGCTTGCTTCAGAGCACACAGCATCTGTGCATCAGCCTGCGTCTGCTGAAAATGCACTGCTGACTGTAATATCCAGACAACAGCCACTCTGTTATATCCTGGTGAGAGGCTGTTTGAGGATTCACTGCTAAGCTGATGGCTTCAGTTAGTCTTTTACATTTCCATGGTGTCCTGCAAAGCTGGATTTAAGTGAAAAATGTCTACTTGCTTGTTGTGCTTAATTATATGCATACCAAAGGATAGGCTGTCAATCAACTTTCCTTGTCTGCTTTTCTTCCATCCAGCTCAACATTGCATATTGTGGTTTCACCCACTTTCAGCATCAAACACCAGCTTAATCCACTCCCTCTAACACCTGGTCCCTAATTGGCAGAAAGGGCTCATATCTACAGTGAGGCATGCCACCCTTCCTGTGGCCTTTTAAAATAATGGGTCAGCTTTTGTTGGGCCATCAGTGCACCACCCTGCTCAAGAGCTCTGTGTCTATAATTGTTCCATTCAAAGGGTAGGCACTCATCAAAGTAGGTCAGGTTTTTTAAAGTTAAGTTCCTTTGGGGATGGAGATTTTTGTTTTCCGCAGGTACAGTTCTGCAAAGGAATGCTTCATTGGATCAAGCGTTGCTGTTTTAAAGAGCACATATTTTTAGCCACTTTCTTTCTCCAGCAATATCCTACAGTAAGAATGTTTCACAGGATAAAGAATAGGTTCTGACTTCTCTAAAATTATAAAAACTCAGGTTCTGAGGCCATTGCTAAGACAAGTGAAAGTGACTACCCTTGTCATTGTGAAACGCAGCACAGCACAACACGACAAAATTCAACCTCTGAGTTTCACCCATACACACATGTGCAGCAGGGGTCAGCTATTGGAAGCACCCAGGGGGCAGTGACAGGGACGGTACCTTGCTCAAGCTCACAATCTTCCGATCCAGGGCAACTCCCTAACCACTAGGGCACCGCTGCCCACAAAGTAGAGAATTTTATGACAAGTCCACAAGAATGTAAGTATTTTTTTAACATTTTAACAAATCTTTTTTTTTTTTTGTCAATTAAACAAAAATGTAAAGAATAACATTAGCAGTAAATTATTATGCAGTACAAAACACAAAATACAAAAACTAAAGCAATGTAGTTTAATTGGGAAAAAAAAGCAGTGGTTAACATCAGCAACAGGAGAGCAACAACGTGCAGAGGACTTCGAAGGAAGAACTTTTAGCAGCAGAAAACACCTTGGAAATAAACACACTGGGCACATCATGTGGATTGTTGGATAATATACACACATCCCTGGATAACTGGCAGACAGAGGATCAGATCAGACACAATGGAGAATCACTAGAACAGAGCAATGTACAGACTAATGCTCATGTGGCAAAACACAGCCAAGTGTTCCTGCTGGATCTGAAGGATATTGACCTTGTCTGTCTAGAGAAACTAAGAGTAGTGTCAGATGCAGCTTAAAGTACACATTTTAACCAGATTGGCTCTCACCTAAAATCTGCCTTTTTGGGTTAATAAGAATGGTTCCCAAAACGCAAGAAAAGATTTGTTATGTGTGCACTACTGCAGTGGCTCATTCAAATAAACAGAGCATTGAACACGCAGCTAGGGGCAGTGGTGGCCTAGTGGTTAGGGTGTTTGCCACATGATCGGGGGTTTGAACCCCTTCCCAATGGGTTGCCCTGAGGTACCCTTGAGCAAGGTGCCGTCCCCGTCCTGCTCCTCCCTGCGATGGGCTGGCGACCTGTCCAGGGTGCGTCCCCCGTCCTCGCCCTGTGTGCGCTGGATTGGACACCAGCGCAACCCCGTTTGGGACAAGCGGCAGATAATGGATGGATGGATGGATGGATGAACACGCAGATTCTGGTTTAAAGTCTATTGTTGACTGTGTGGTAAACAGAACTGAACAGACATCTGCAGCCCTTTTGGAATATCAGTGCTGACCTGAGAGTTTACCTGCACCAGGTAACGGCAATTACTACTGTTACCCTTAAAATGGTACATTGATTAAATACAAATTAAATGTTCCTGTATTTGCAAGACAGCCAATATTATCAACCCAGAAAGCATTACATGGACTTTACTGCTGGCCGATACAGTGTCCAAGAGGACTTCTTGAGAGTACTGAGCACATCAGATACAGAAACAGAAACAGCTCTCATCAAACTGCTTTTGGACTTAAGCAGTTTTATGTGAATCCATGAGAAGATGAGTGTAAAAGATTTGCAAAAATCAGTGCACTTGATGCTGTAAAATACATGTTCTTTTGTAATTAAAAACACTACACCACAAAATTATGCATAGACTTCAGAACTTCTCATACTCATTCAGAACCATTTCTCTAAGTCAGTCATACAGCAGTGTCACTCATCAAAACAACTTCATGATTAGAATAACTTTTTAGGATTAAACATTTACGGCATTTAGCAGACGCTCTTATCCAGAGCGACCTCCATGTCCTAATTACAGGGACAGTCCCCCTGGAGACACTCAGGGTTAAGGGTCTTGCTCAGGGACCCAGTGGTGGTAGTGCCAGAGGTGGGATTCGAACCTGGGACCTCTTGAGCTATAGGTCCATAGGCAAGTGTCCTACCTCTAGACCATCACCACCCACATTGATTACACTTAACCCTCTTGAGCTTTGGACTACAAAGTCCTGTGATATAGTGAAAGCAAGCCAACAAGCAAGCAATATTGTCTCACTGCTTGACTGCAAATGCTCTGACAATACTTTTTGTGGCCTCTGGATGAAATCGTGTGAAACTGGAGGTGGCCAAATCAATGGCTCAGCGAGTGGGCAGTCAGACTGCAATCGAAAAATTCAGCTGCTACATCAAAGCAGCACTGGAAGCTCAACCTTATTCTGCCTTTTTTAAATCATCAGCAAAAGGAATCAGATACTTTGTGTGCAGCATTTAGCCATTGCTGGAAGTATGCCTGGCAAACTGAATATGATGACCAATAAAATATGATACGTTATCAAACAGGGATGTAAACCAATGATTTTTGGTCTCGAGCTGAAAACTCTGGTGCAGAAACCACACAATGAGGGTAAAGTGAACCCATTCTGTTCTGCACCATTCTAAAAGAGAGACTGTGGACATTCAAACAATGTTTTCAAACATTACAATATCATTACTACTGACCGTGCTTGTCTTAACTGCTTTGGCGGAAGAGTTCATACAGCTGCCTGAGACATTTAAATATATTCAATTCAATTCAATTCAATTTATTCTTGTATAGCGCCTTTTACAACAAAGTTGCCCCAAGGCACTTTACATTGAAGGTCGATGATGGAACAGGTTACAGTAATAGATGTTAAAGCCGGACGACTACGGAGGAGAGGAACCAAAAACTCCACTATGTGGAGAAAAAAACCTCTGAGGGTCCAAGGTCAACCGGCTACCCAACCCCCTTGGGTATACTAACAGTACAGAGTTAGTTAGGTTTTAGACTCCAGGATCAGTGAGGAGTCCCAAGTTTCTTCCAGGTACCGATGAGCCGCCAGGGTCCCTTGGCGCATCAGATGCATCACACTACATCATGCTACATCATGGTAGCTCGGCATTGGACTCAGGTGATGACCACAGTGGGCCCACCCGGACATGTGGAGAGAGAAATGGAATGAGGGGGTCAGTAATGAGCAGGATCCAGTAGTGATAAACACAGAAATGAAACAACAGTGCGATGGCATGTACAGCAGCACCAGCGACATTAGTAATGGTGCACTATGGTGATATGATATATATCTTAGGACATGTGTAGGGTTAGGGTCAGGGTTAGGGCTAGGGTTAGAGCTAGGGTTATATTGGCTCTTATGAGTTTTTAAAAGGACTGGAAATCAGAATGAGTTTTGAGGTGTTTGACGGAGGACTTTTATGTAAAGTAGGCTGAGTTTCATTCTTTTAATCAGAGTCAATGCTTGTACTTTGAGATGTAACTAATACTTACACTTTGTGCTAAACAAGTTTTTGGACATTTATTCTGGTGCATTATGTCAATTATTATTTGTGTTTTATCTTTGCCCCCTATTTCATTTTTTTTGGTTATTCTTATTTAAAATGCTTTCTGGCTTATGTAACACAAAGGGAAATTCACCTGCTTTTGTTTAAGTGACGTGTAGAACAATACTCATTTTGGCTAATAGATGGCAGTAGTGACGGAGCATTCATGATAGCAGGCAAAACGGCAGCGTGCACTCATTTTGGAATGTTCTGTGCTGTATTTTGCAGTTCGATCACTCAATAAAACAAGTTGACACCCAAAAACACGTCTTGTCATTCAGCGTGTGCAACAAGAACACGCCTTCCTTAATAAAACAAATGGCAAAAACTGTCTATCTATCTATCTATCTATCTATCTATCTATCTATCTATCTATCTATCTATCTATCATCTGTCTGTCTGTCTATCTATCTTTCTCTCTATCTGTCTGTCTGCCTGTCTGTCTGTCTGTCTGTCTGTCTGTCCATCTGTCTATCTATCTATCTATCTATCTATCTATCTATCTATCTATCTATCTGTCTGTCCCTCTGTCTGTCTGTCTGTCTTTGTAGACAGATTTTTTTGTAGACTATTGAATGTTAACCCCTCCAAAGTGTTTCCCAACCTTTCATGTACTTAATGAAGTTTTTCATACACTCAAAACAATCTAGCAGCTTTGTTGCACCCTCTGGCCAAGCTATTATTCTAGTACCCGACCCTATCTCATTCATTTGGAAGTCTCACAACCTTTTATACTTTATTTTACTTTTTTGGCATTACACCCTCAATTGTCCCTCACACACACACACAACACACACACACACACACATCCTCTTCATTTTTTTATTCCTCCTACATGCACACACACAGACACATATTCACAATACTCCCATCTCCCCCTTGGTGGGTCCTGCATACATGTGCAATAATGGGCTGGAGGAGTTTTGGGTTGTCTGCGCTCTTCTATTATTTCAGACTGCTGAAAAAGGCTGGTGAGAAAAAGCAGCACAGCGTGCTACAATAGAAAAAGCACTCGGTGCCATTCAGCTACTTTCTTAGCGCATGGCTGAACCTGCGCTTCGCCTTATGTCAGTCAGCTCCATGCTGGGGCTGAGGCACATCGGCTTAGGTGGTAAAAAGGCCACAGATAGAGAGGGAGCACATAGAGGGAATGCACTGTGCACGTCTCTAATGGCTGACTTTAGATGAGTCATAGTCTGACCTACATCACCTCATAAGCACATACACACACAGACATATGCACAGACACACACACTCACACAGAAACACACACATTCACAAGAGAAAAATTGCACAAGCAAATAATGGAGTCCTTGGTAAAATGAAGTTAATTTGTAGTGTCTCACAAAGCTAAGTGCTGTTCTTCAAAGTGAGAGCAATTAGCCTTGTAGAAATAAGTCACATTAAAACAGCACTTTATGCAGTTCAAGTCAAAGTCAAACTTGGTCTACCTTTTGCAGAGGAGTAATTGTTTCTTTGAAAGGGGCAGGGATAGGCAGAGATGTGAACATGGAAGCAGCAGTGCATGAAATTTTCATTTGCTGCAAAAGTTCCTTGCAAGGTTTTGTCACACTGAGTGACTTTGGTCACATCGTTGTTAGTGAAGTGCATTATTATAATGTCCACTCTGCTGTCCCAAGAAACTAGACCCTCCATAATCACCAGGCTCTTCATAATCAACCTTATATAATATATTCAGTAAACATTCAGTTCTTTAGGAATCTTTCCTGCACACAGCTTACTATATAATATATTAAAAATCATATCAAATTTTAAATTTGGTAAACTTTTAAAGGGTGCACCGTTGCGGTGCAGTGGTCTTGGGTTTGATTCCTAAGCGGGCTGGGCTTGGTTCTTTCTGTGCAAAGCTAGAATGCTCTCCTTGTCTCTCTGTGCATTTCCCGTGGCATCCGTAGTTTTCTTTCATAGTCTAAAGACATGCATGTCAGGAGTATTGGAGATGCTACATTTCTACACCTAGCTGTGTGTGCGTTCGCTAACTAGTCTTCCCAACTGTGTCTTAAACCACTTGACTACCTAAATTGCTACCTAAATTGAGGCCTGTGTGAATTTTACCCAGTGTAGAGAAATTACTAAAACAAACAAAAGAGATCCTGACCACTCAGCATTTTAAAAAAAAGGCATTTTCGTTCAGGTCTGCTATGTTTTTCTGCACCCATCTTGAATGTTGCAATAAAAAAAAAACATGATTCTGCCACCACCATGTTTGACTTTAGGGATACTGATACTTAGAGCCTTAGATACTTAGAACTGTTTTGAAACTGTGCTCAGACTGTCTTTGTTTCATGAGGTTGGCTGGGGGTGTCATATGCCTAGTTGTGAGAAATGGCTTCTCTCTGGCCACTCTACCATAAAGACCTGACTTGGGATGTGCCGCACTGATGGTTGTTACTCTCTAAGGTTCTTCCATTTCAGCTGACACAAAGAAAGTCAGAATCTCACTGTTGGGTCCTTGTTCGTTTGTCTGTCCAGTAGCAGTGTTAATACCATACAATACAATGCTCTTTAAAGGTGATTTTTCCACAGTCATCAAAGATCATGCTTAATTATCATTACCTAAGCATAAAAAATGCACAGACAAATCAACTTCTCAATACTAGTGCAATACTCCCATCCCATAATACCCCTATCCCCTGAGTTAGAATTGTAAAGGTGAGGTGAGTAGCAAAGTAAAAAGAACTTTATTTTGTTCTTTCAGCAGCAGTGTGATCTTCTGGAAACCAGCATCAAAATGGACACCTACATGTTTGTTAGATAACAATTAGAGGTACTTGTGGTTATTGTTCAGTAATCCATGTCTTTATTTGAACAGCAGCGACTTCTTTAGAGCCAGATTTTTAAAGCTCAAATATGGAAGACTATTAATAAAACTAATGTGCCTTAGCTTTGACAAACCAAAGGATTGATTCACAATCTCTGGGGTGATGAGTGGAGGCAGACCGAGACTGACAAGGTAGAGTGAAGAAAACATCCCATTTGTGTCACTGTGAGATTGAAATGACTGAAAAAAACATAATTAACCCAATTATTGCCAGAACAGTAAATGTGCCACTGTAACTGCCAGCACTCCAGTACTAAAAGCAATTAACATGTTTCACTTGTTTTGTCCTTTTATTTTTTTCTCCTTTTTTCTGGCTTTGGGGATTAATGCTTTATGGTATTTGGATGAGTTTTGGTGTTGAGGTATTATTGGTTGCACCGAGACCAGTGCTTTCCAGCAGTAAAGCACACATAAACACTGCTAGCAACCAGTAAGCTTATGTGTAACAGAAAAGGGGCATACAGGTTAAAGGAAATGGGAAAGGGAGATATTTGTAGGATTAGTGTAGGGAAAGTGCACACTGCATATTTCAACTACTTAAATGGCAGTGAGTGGATTGACTTTCCTGTATTAGCAAAACAGCAAAGGTACTGTCTACAAGAGGGGTCATGGCTGGAGTGATTTAGCTGCCAGTGGGACGTCTACTCTATTACACTGAAATCAACAGGCTTCATTATTTTTTGTCCTTCATAAATATTGTTGTCCGGCTTTCAGCCAAAAAGCTTTTGTTTTTTGATTTATCGTTGGCCAGACCTGAGAATTGATGCTAAAGTTGTTTACCTGTGTTTTGGTAGGTTGGTGTTATTGAATTGCATACAGGCCTCTGCAGTGTACTTACAGAAAAAAATTGAAACAGATGGGCAGGTGAATTACCTGCAGCAAGAGTGTATTGAGAGAAATTGAGTTTGAGTGTGGTTGAATGCACAATGCATATTTAAACTGTCTGAATGGCTGGCGTGACTTTCCTGCATTAGCCAAGGAAGAGTAAGATAAGCCAACAGTCGAGTAGATTACACAGAAACTGATCTTTTTCAATTGTTGGTCTCGATTCCTTTTTTTTTTCTTGTACACTGATTGAATAACAGGTAGCTTGTAGGTAGTATATTATAGGGCTTATCAGTTCTGGTCTGTAGAGCAGTATGGTGACTCTCCAGCAAAGATAATTACCTGGAGGAGTTGAATCAGGCGTGCTTGAATGGGAAAATCCCCAAGTTGTGCCGAAGATTGGGTCTCCAGGACCAGCAGTGATGACCCCTGGGCTACACAGAAGGCAACATGTTTGATTTCTTTTGTTCTCTTAAAATTTCCACAGCTGATAAAGCTTCTGGTTTTAAGTTTTCGATTGGTCAGGATTGGAAATTCATTCTTAGGTGTTGTTTGGATGTGTTTTGGTGAAGTATTATTGGTTGCACTGGGCCCTTGACACACACACACACACCATGTAGACACACAAACACATCAGTAAGCATGTAATGGCATAGGGGAGGTGATCATCTAAAAAACGTGGGAAGGGCAATTACCTACAGCATGTGTTTTTGGAATAGAGCAGCTAATGTGTGCTTGAGTACATATTCTAACCCTCTGAATGGCCGGAGTGATTTTGGTTGCATTATCTAAGCATGCGACTCTGCAGAGCCCTTGTGTAAACACTCAGGCAGACTAGTTTTTAGGTCTTACAACAAGCCGACATGGAATATGCTTACTGTACTGCCTGTTAGTAAACTCAGAGCTTGTCCTGGGGCAGCAGCGGCGCTACCCTGGCAATTGCTCCTTCTGTTTGGGATCCAATTTGCATAAGTCACTGCATTCAGTTGGAGCTGAGTGTGTGTGACCGTGTGTGACTATGCATGGGGGGTTTGGATTGAGGTATGTATTTCTTGTGCCGCTAAACACATCAGATACACGCAGAAAGGGTATCATTTATCTTCTGATTCAGGCGATGTGTTATTTTTAATTCTGAATTAGATCTCTTGGCGCTCTTTCCCTCTGCGACTGCTCCATATTGATGTGTCTATTCTTCTGTGACCTGCCTCTGCGAGAGAAAAAGACATGAGCAAGTTTGACAGCACAATCTCCTCTTCTGAGTGGAGAGAAAAAAATCTCACCCTGCTAAGGATTCAAAGACAAGTGTACAATAAAGCACAAACTTTATCTGAGCCTCGCAGCATTGTTGGAATCTTGTTTTATTCAGCAGAAGTAATGAAATAGGCATCTCTCTCTCTCTCTCTCTCTCTCTCTCTCTCTCTCTCTCTCTATCTCACTCTCTCTCTCATTCTCTCTCTCTAGGCCCCTGCTCAGTGACTCATCAGTGAAGCATCCAGCAAGATGTTGAATAATGTATGGGCCAGCACACACAGGCAGATACACAATGCAATCTCGCAGAAGCCTGAGCCTATGCTCATGTTGGACAATCAGACTGGCTCTGTACAGCCTGTTCTGTTTAATACTGGGCATAGGCTCTCACTCAGCTGTGCTAAAGGTGAGTCCCAGGACTCCCTGTCTGTCTCTTTTGGTCTCTCCCTCTCTCTTGTTCCCCCACTATTCCCCTGATAGATCTCTATCAGCTCTGAATCGTGTAACTTTGCTTTTTTTGATAGCGGCTTGGTACGATATCATTATATTAATACTTTAACCAAATGAACCCCGGACTGTTTTTATTATTATAATTTTTTTTTTATTAGTGCCTGTTCGTAAAGGACCAATGACTGTTTGGAGACATTTATGAAGCTAATAGGTAGGTTATGTAGTTATAGAGTAAGGAGCTGAAGTGTGGGCTGATACGCTATATAATATTTGTACGTACCAACACTGGCTCAAAAAAACTGGTATTTTCTAGCAGAAATCAGAAACATTTTTTGCTTCTAATGTAAGTTATTGTAGTTTTAATTCCAGGCCATTTTGTTCACACAATGTAGAGGGTAGTTACTGTTGTCAAGACAAATTAAATTACATTAAATTATAAAAATACCTACACCATTTCCTTGGGACAGTGACATGTGTCTAAAAAAAGTTACACTTTAAACTTCCTTGATTCACAAACAATGCTCCATGAAATATATGCATCATGATGTTAATATTTTATTCATGTGGAATCAACTGAAGGCTTGGAAATAGAATCACATCACTGACATCTGACATTTTACAGGGACTTTTGTCAGTATGTATTCGTCAAAATTAATCTTTAATGTGAAAAATGAATTTTATAAAGGAAGGAAAAAAGTCTTGTTGTCTTCTAAATCTATCTTCCTTATTCTTATTATATTAAATTAACATATCATTATTTACTATGGTTGCTGAATGCAGGCATCCTGCGTACGGTTAGGAGTGTTTGCATGCTGAACGTGGGGGTAAAAGTCCTGGAGGATGACAGAAAGATGAGTGCTCTGTAGTTTAGTGGTTCTTGACCCAAGTGACAGTGTTCAGCTCTGCTGCTTCTTGTATGGATGGCTGTAATTCTGCCCACTTCTCTGAACCATGACGTCTCCTGCTGTCCCTGGCCATGTCCTACACCCACAAGCCCAGGAAAACTGGGGTCAGCAACGTGCTCCAACATGAGCCCTTCACCTGTCTGCACACACATGCACTGAAACTTCCCCTCTCCCCTCTGCCCTCAGCAATCAGCACTGCTTCTGGAAGAAAGCTGCAGATCAGCTTTTCATTTAACCCCAAGAGCACCCTGCTTCTGAGTCTTAGACACCTCCTTACACACACACACACACACACACACACACACACACACACACACACACACACACACACACACACACACCAAGACCCTGCCGACGAACTCAGAAACACAGTGTTCCCTCCACAAGTCACTTGTTCCAATTGCCTGAAGGCCAATTACATGTTTGCCAACCGACAGCTAGCAGTTTTTGACAGTCTCAACTTTATGTAAATATCAGTATCAGCTAACTTGGTTCTCCCCAAATAACCTTAAAAACACTACTATCTGAAACGAACATTTGCTTTTACACCTTCTGTTGATAAGAGGTCATGGTGTAAGTGAACAATTGCTCACAGGGTGATTAACAAGCATGCCCATGCACACACAGAGCACTCAGACAGATCAGACACTTCAGACACTGCAATGTTCCCATCTCCTCTTTTCTGATAAAAAAAAGGCATGATCTCAGCACATTGTCCTCCAGGATTAAAGATTAGAGTTTGAGAAAGTTTGTCTTGACTTCCCTAGTGTGTCCACATTTAGTGTTCAAACACTTTTGATCAGCCAACCTGAACCTTTTTCAGCTGTAGATAGCTGGAGTTCATTTTGGGAACTGGAGAGACTGCTATCTCTTATACACAGCAGCGTGACTACCTGGACAGAACGAACACATTTAATGGTCCCAGAATGGTTCTCAGTATGAGCCTTACTGCAGTTCAGCAGCTCACCATCACTTGATTTAATCCAGATATCTAATCCATAGATGAAGCATCCATCTTCGGATAATCTGCAGGGAATAGGAAAGATGAAATTTCTCTGTGAGATAAATGTTGCCTGTTGACGGTTAGAGGACTTATAACTTTTCTTAAAATACATTTAAAAAATAAATTATTGTTTGTTTTCTTTGTCAGTTTTTAGTAACTTATTACATTAAAGTCCAACCAGGTCTCTTTTGAGAATACAGTGTCACATGCATTAAACACCACAGCGTATACATTTGTTGGACAATATTTGTGTCAGTTTTACTTAGTGGTACAGCCCACATATGTTCCCTTGTTGTGATGTCAGGGTTCAGTTAATTCATGCAATCCATCTAAATCCACTGTTCAATATGTTTTTCTAACCAACTTGCCAAATCCAGTCAAGTCAGTTTTATTTATATATGGCTTTTTACCAGGATCTGGTTCCTTAGTGAGCCCTTAGTGAGCAAGCAAAAGGCAACAGGGGCAAGAAGAAAAAAAAAACCTCAAATGTAGAGGAAGAAACCTTGGGGGGGAACCAAGACTCTTCTGGTCAATTCTAGATAGCAAGAGAGAAAGTAGACACAGTACATTGTGCTGGTATAGGCTCCAGCAGCACCCATGACCCTCGTCAGGACAAGCGGCATAAGAAATAAGTTAGTGATTATTATTTATCCTATTATAAAACCTTACTGAATGTATTTTGTTATTTACTTTTGGTCAGTCAGTGTTCAGTGTCCCTTTATTGTAAGGATACTGTTATTATGTTGGAATAAAAAAAAGCTGCAAGTTCATCAGAGCCTGCTCCTAAAGCATTGCTAGTTAACATCATGGCCCACATCGCAAGCCACTCAAGTGTGGCTGAATAGACTGACCATAAATCAGCCATAAAGCCTGAGTGGCTGTCTTGAGCTACTGGAAAGTCAAGACCCTCACAGACAGTAATGGAGAGTAGCAGATAGAAGAGGAAAATGCCAGATTCCAGTGAATGCAGGAATTTTAGAGAATGTCTCTCTAAAGATACAAGATGATTCACTCAGTGCTTGCTGGAGCAATAAGGCAAGGTGAGATGAAACTGAATAGTCCATGTGATCATTCACACAATATTTTGAAGATAATGTGCTACAATTCTTTATGTATAAATGGATTGTAAGTCAAATTTGTTCAAGCTTGTGCATCCTGTCAACATTTATGACAGAATGCTGGGTACCAGTCAGCGGAAGATACTTGAGTCAATGACTTGGAATGAATCCACATAAGAATAGGATGTTATAATTTGACTCAGACTTGAAACTAAAAACTTGCAAAGTCTCAGCTAGTGAAAAAACCCAAAGAAACCCAGACTAAAACAACCTTCTAAAACGCTAACCTTCATTACCTCTCAGTTCGTCTACGGTCCTGCATGGACTTGGTCCCCAGAGACTCAGGACCTGACGGGAACTCAGACCCCTAGAGGCTCATGCATGGGTTTGAACTCAGACCCTAGAGACTCAAGATTCAAGAAACTTGGTCTCAGACCACAGGGTCTTGAGACTCGACTCATACTCAGATTCCAAAGACTTGTATGGAAAATATATTGAATATAAAGATGGAAAAAACACTTGGAAAGAAGTGTCTCCAGACTGGAGTATAAAGCAACAGGGGTGCTGAAATTAAAGTTTAAATGCAGCTTCATATCTGTCATCACTTTCATGTTAGTGTGGTGTAACTCTGGAGATAAGTTTGTGAGTAAGATGTTTGAGCTGTGTGGACGGCTCCAGGCACTCTCCTCCCCGCTGCCACTGTCACGTCTCTCCGGCTGGAAATGCTCGGCGATGCATTCCATGTGTGCAGGTGGGCGAAGGTCGCCGGATGCCGGCTGGCTGGCGGAAAATCATTGTGACAACAGAGAAGCTTGAGGTGCGAGCCTGAGCGTGGCCGCAACGCCTTCCTTTGGCCTCTACGCTGATGGAGAGTGACACACACACGAGCCACAGGGGCCTCCGATTACTGCACACACACAACGCCATATCTGTCCATAGTTAGCCACACACAGGTCACCTTCAGAGGGAGCCTCATCACTATCTCTCTATCTCAGTCTCTCCATCTCTCTCTCTCTCTCTCTCTCTCTGCCTCTCTGTCTGTCTCTTCTCTTTCCCTTAAGGCAAAATTTTTTGCACTGTTAAATTGCATTTGACTGAGAATGTGGGTAGAGATGTCAGGTATTGCTTTGCCACCTGAATCTTATTATTCAGTTTAGTAAAGTACATGGAAGAGAAATATATGCTGCCTCTGCGGCTTCTTTTTTTAATACTGGCCTGAGTAATGCATTTTACATACAATAACATGCAAACATTTAGTGGAGATTTAATGTCGTGGGTGATCGGTAATGAGAAGCCTTTGCTTTAAATCTGATTTAAGCAGTATTAACACGACTCTGCCAGTGTTAACCTTTGAACACAGCGTTAGCTAAGTGAAACAAATTGACCAGCACTTTACAAGCAGTCCATTAGGAGATTGAGAGAGTCTCTCTCATTAAAGAGGCAAGCCTCTTTATTTGTCCGTTTCCTTATCAGAGGTACTTTATCAAGTGGTCACTGAGACCTGATGGTCTATGGTGATCTCTCTCTCTCTCTCTCTCTCTCTCTCTCTCTCTCTCTCTCTCTCTCTCTATCTATCTATCTATCTATCTTTTAATCTCCTTCCTTTTGTCTTTTTTGCTTTCCTGCTGTATCAGTGACCTTCTAGTTACCTCTTGCTCTCTTTCAGCCACCTTCAATATGTCTTTTCCTGTTTCTCTATTATTCCCTCCATTTCTCTCTCTTTCTGTTTTCATTCTCTCATTCTTTTTGTTCTCTCCCTCATGCTCAATTTCCCCCTTTCTCCATCTCTATTGCCCACAACCCTCTCTTTCTTTCTCTCTTCTGAGCTGGATGAGTGGGGACAAATCAATTGGCCTTTCAGTGTGTTGGGGTGAAGGGAGACACATATATAAAGGAAAGAAGTAGTATGAGAGTGTGTGCGTGGATTAGTGCAGCCGATAGTTCACTCGCTGTCCTTTCCCCCCAAAAGCCCCCAAATCCACACTTAAAGTGCCCTGAGATGGGAGAGATGATGTTTACAATTGGTAAAGCCTAAGCTTCAATCCCATCTCTCTCTCTCTCTCTCTCTCTCTCTCTCTCTCTCTCTCTCTCTCTCTCGCTCTCTCTCTCTCTCTGTCAGAGCTCCCTCTCTTCCTTCTTTCTCACACCACACTACAGTGTTCAGGGCACGAGCCAGGATGACTGCTGAAATTGTGTGAGAATGAAATACATTAGTGCATGTAACAAAGAAAAGCAGATGTGTTGAATTTTAATCATGAATAAAGATATTCCCTCTTGTGATTTTCAGACCTTACAAAATCAAACTCCGTCCAAACTCAATGGATCCTCAGTAGAATAGGCTCATTATAGCCCACCTTTTTTCCTTTATGTGTTTTTGTTTTTGGGCTTTTTTTTTTTTGGGCTTTCTTTTTTCACTTTCACAAAGTACACATGGAAATGCGTCCAAAGGAAAAAACAAACGAAGAAAAACGAAGAAAAACAAAAACAAACAGCTTGTCATGGCAGAGGGCACTGAGCACACCTGGGCTCATCAGGGCACAGGTGTGCTTCATTTGGGGCTGGCTATTTAAGCCCCAAAGTGTCAGAGCAGGGCGTCAGTGATCTCTGTTGCAGTGTTGGTGTTTTAGCTCTTTGTCATGTTCAGTTCTGTTAATAAAGTCCAGTCACAGATCCCTGGCTCAGCGTTTACATCCTACCCACACCACCCCAGGAATACACAGCTCCCCATAGAGATCAGATCAGCCCAATACTCCAAACAATAAAAACTGCATTTCTACCACCTTTAGTAAATCAGTGGTTCCAGTTTCATTTATCATGACCCTTACAAATAACGTAGTCTTGTCTTACTTTCCCTGTATGTCTGAGGTCTGGGTTCAAGGCCCATCGACATGTAGTCAAAGACTGCAGAACCAGTACCAAAAAGACCAAATTACAAAAAGTCAAGCTTAGAGAGTTTGTGCCAGGAGAGTAGCATCAATCCAGTAAAAATAGTTTTTACTGAAATAAATGAAAGATCGCTTGACAGTTTCACAAATTATGTCAAATTATGGAATTTCAATTTCAGAAAAATTTCAATTTCAGAAAAATGCACTTCCTCCCTGCAATGGGCTGGCGACCTGTCCAGGGTGTTTCCCCCATCCTTCGCCCTGTGTTAGCTGGGATGGACTCCAGCACACCCCCCGATCCCGCATGGGACAAGCGGCAGAACATGACTGACCGATTTTGCACTGCTACCTTACTGCATAAGGTTTTTCTGTTTTCAGAGATGTCAGGTATGGGACCTTGTCACAATGAAGCAGAAGCGCTTATGTTAATAAATAGGATTGTTACAGCATGTTATTTATCATGATTTAAGGTAAATGTAGTGTAGAAATCTAGTTTAATCAGTCAGTCATTGACCCAGTTGTCTTTTCCAGCCACTTGGATGTGGTACCTCATTATTGTTTGAGCACAATAAGATATTGCACAACCCTGTATGACAGTATTTAGTTTGACAGTATTTGGGTTGACAGCATTTAGTTTCCCCACAATGAACCATTTTTCTTCAAAACTCTCATTTTCACCCTTTAATCCTCATCAGACTGAACTCCTGTCTATGAGAAGGAATACGTGCTGATCAGGGTGCAATGGGTGAAGGATCGTTTTCTCAATTTTTCCTGGATTTCGAGATGCACGGTCCAAGCAGGATGAAAAGACTGACATTGATGGTCTGTTAAACCTTGAAATTGGAACCCAATTGTAAACATCTGTAATGTTTTTTGTCAATATGGTGCCTAGTGGTTAGGGAGTTGGCCCCGCATCGGAAGATTGTGGGTTCGATTCCCTCAAAAAGTAGGTTGCCCTGAGGTACCCAGAGCTCTGCTCTGATTCATTGGGGTCTTTATACCATTAAGCTCAGTCAGGGCAGAGTATCGCAAACCATGACAATATTGTTGTTATAAACATATTCAAAATGGCAATTTTGAAAACACTGTTTTATAGCTCATAGTATACGAGTGTATTCCAAAGCTATAGATTAAAAACTGTCAGTTGCTGCTGTTGTACTGCAGAGACACTATTGTAATAGGCAAAGTGCTGTGATTCTGCTTTACAGAGGGTCATTTTGTAAGTCAAGATGGTGTTAAAAAAAGCGCTGTTGAAAAGTGCTTAGATGGGATGTCTTGTCGGGTTAAGCCAGAGGTAATTCCTCATGCAACTAGAAGGGGCTCTCCTTTATTTCAAATCTATTGCAAATGCTGGAGACAAAAAGGACATTGGCATCTCAAAGAGAGAAAGACAGATATGTGCAAATACACAGTTTTAGGTCAACGGCCAGAAAACTGGGAATAATTGACCAAAATGTTTTGTTAATTCATTTTTCCCCAACTTTCTGAAACGGCATCCAATACAAGTACTTATTAGACCATAAATCCAAACTTATGGAGTTTAGGCTTCTATTCTATGGAAAGGGGATATATTTTGTGTTTGAACTGAGGTTTGTGCAAGGGCAAAAAGGATTGAAACACAAAGATCAGATGTTTTTAGAAGAACATATGGTTTTCTGCAAACATTTGAACAAACTTTTTGATGACATTTGTCAACACATTGTAGTACACGACTTATAAGCTGGGTATACGCTGAAAACAGGATGTTAGCTGGTGGGCAACAGTTGCTGCTGGTTTTCAGTATTGGCTCGATGTTCTCAGTAAATTAGATATATGTTTTTTTAAAACACGTCTCAGGGTTCTACAAGGTGGTGTAGTCATCCCTCTACATCCGTGACACAAATGTTTTATGTTCTTTCATAATGTTAAATTCAGAAAACAGTATTTATGCAATAAGACATGCAGCAGCACATGCACTTTGAAAGATGTATTATTTTTGCCAGTTAGGTTTGATTGACGTCAGCATGCTAAATCCAGCCTCAGTAAGTGGAAGAGCCAAAGGCTTTAGCCACATGGGGTTGCTATGGGCACACTCCAGGATGCCTAATTTTACCCCATTCTAAAGCAACACCTCAGCAAGACAGAGCAATTGCAGGTAGATCAGGGGGTCAGGTTTTGTACTGTTCAGGCAAGAGTGAAAAAGCTAAAATGAAAATTAAATCAGTAAAAGTGTGAGAAGTGAGCGAGAGAGTTCTGCCAGCTGCCCTTTTGGTGAACTCCTACATGAGATATATGCTTCCCATAAGAAATGGATACTTTTTTTTTTTTTTTTTTGTAAGACTAAAGACCAAGCTTTAGTTTTACCAAGAGTGAATCTCAGTAGGCTGTGTCAGTTTTGGTCAACCCTAGTCACAGAATTTTAAGGCCTTATTTCAGGTTGAATTTATTTATCTGTGTATCCATCCAGCCATTCATTATCTGAGATGCTGGTGCTGCCCAGGGTTGCGAGGAGGGGTTGGAGTGCTAAAGCCTACTAGAGCAAAAGGTGGAGAAACATCCCGGACAGGTCACCAGTCTATCACAGGGCACACACACACACACACACGACTGGGGAAATTTAGCATCTACAATTCATCTGTATGTGTTTGGACGGTGGATGGAAAACTGGAACGACTGAAAATCCACACAGATACAGTGAGAACATACAGAGATGACCCAGGCAACTCTGGCTGAGAATTAAAGCCAAAATTTTCTCGTAGTAGAGTGGAAGCAATAACCACTGCTCCATCATTATGCTCTCAATTTTTTTCATTTGTTGTTTTCTTTTTCATGTTACTCAGATTAAATACAAATGACATGTCTAACAATCATGAAGCAGACAAAAAATAGCAGCCGAGAGTTGCACTGAAAGTTATTTTATATTCAGAATAAAAACTTTAAAACATTTACATCATAAAAAGAATTAGAATCTCTAGTTTTTGAAAATGTTTTTGATATACAGCTCGCTAGTTTAAAGAACGAAATGTACAGATGTCTCAAGAATAATAATGAAATAATTGACCATCACAGAGAAGAACCATTAGCCAGGCAATAAAAAGCATTTGAACATTAGTTAAACACTGGTTCTTTGAGGGTCCTGGTTTTATACAACCATTACATTTTACTGAATCATTACTTTTTTTGTTAAAGTAACCTTTGCATGTTATTGTAGCTTCTTAGAAATACCATATGATATCATACTGATATCATCGGCCACACAAACTCCATACATTCAAATGAGCTCAAACAGTAACATGCCTCCATGTCCCAAAGCTATAAGTGAGCATCAATGATAAGAATTAAACTGCTGGAGGCTGAATAGGTGGATTTATGTAAACGTTTCTTCATTCAAAAAGCAGTCCTGATTGAAAAATCCCAAAAAACCTGAGCAGTAATAAGCAAAGTTATTTTTACGCTGGAAGATGGATAGTTTGTTATATGTAAATGTGTTTGTTCCATAGCTCAAACATTACAAAACCTTTCAAAATTTGTATCGTTTCCACTTCATTTAATGGACTGGGATTGGGTGTTTTGAAAAATCAGTGCTTTCATAAAACTGAACACATTTATTAGGATAAAATGAGAGAAATTTAGTTTTCCTTATGTGAGAGCCTTTAAAGCTGAATCCAAGGCATAAAGCATGTGACATCCGTGTACTGAGAAAAGTGACTCTCCAGGCTTCCTCAGCTTCTAGCATCTTACCAAATTCTCCCTCTGTTTCGTCTCTCTTTTCCCTGTCAGTTTTACTCTGCCCTCTATTTACATAACACGGCACCATGCTGGTCATTAGAGTGATAAAGCAGGCAGCATCGGCTCATCCTTATTAAGCAGCTCTTGATTCTGAAGTTCAGTCTCTCCTGCTTCCCCCTCTGGCTCTCAGGCCCGCGGCCCAGACCCACCAGATCAGGCCGGCATTTTCCCCAGCACTACTGATGTATCTGACCTTTGATGTTGTGGCTGTGTGCTCCATAGCCTGAGGCTTAATTAAAACTAACAGCATTGGGATCCACTGCAGCAGCATCGCTGCCACGTTCCTTCCCTGCTCTGATTCAGGCATGACTCCAGGATTCACTGGCCCTCTGCTGCTGTAACAGCACGGAAGCCCAATATCAGAGTGAACAGGAATGTGTCTCAGGGTAGCACAAGTATATGACAGTAGCTTAACATGGTCCCATCCCTCCTCGGAGGCAGTGTGCTCTCTGCGCTGACAGATGTGCAGAGAGTAGATTGAACCCAGGCACTCCTTGGATTAATAAAAGCAGCATTGAGCATTTGTAACGGGTTTCTGGCGCGTTATCCACAATGACACAATATCCACAAAGTGTCAACATATTGAACCTAATACTGTAAAAAATGCCTGCATATCTGCAAGTTTTGCTGCAATTTCTTCCATTGTTCTAATACGGTAAACTAGGTCTATGTACATTCACATTTACGGCATTTAGCAGACGCTCTTATCCAGAGCGACTTACATGTCCTAATTACAGGGACAGTCCCCCTGGAGCAACTCAGGGTTAAGGGTCTTGCTCAGGGACCCAGTGGTGGTAGTGCTAGAGGTGGGATTCGAACCGGGGACCACTTGATCCAGAGGTCCGTAGGCAAGTACCCTACCACTAGACCACCGCCACCCTAAATGTAAATGTAGATTTTTTACATGCATTTATCATATGGTGCAGTGGGTAGTGCTGCCATCTCACAGTGAGAAGGTTTGGTTCCCAGGTGGGGCAGTCCGGGTCCGTTCTGTGTCAAGTTTGTATGTTCTCTACGTGCCTGTGTAGGTTTATGAGCTCTAGTTTCCTCCCACCATCCAAAGGAGATGGACTGGCAACCTGTGAAGAGTGCTTTCTAGCCTTTCACCCTATGAGTGCTGGGATAGGCTCCAGCATCCCCCCGTGACCCTAATTAGGACAAGCAGCTATGAAAATGAGTGAGTGAATTGAGTACTCATCAAATTCATATCAACAAATAAATATAAATGAGTCAATAAATAATGAAAATTTAAAGGAATAAAAATTATCATTTAATGGACCATCTACGGTTTCTTTTCTTTTCTTTTTTTTATACATTTTTTAAATTGTATTCATTTGTATTGTTGTGGGAGCACTGTAAATGCTTCTCCTCCTTGTTGACCTGCAGTGATTTTTGCTGCCACTAGAGGGAATTTCTATGTTTTGAGTCGTGTGGTGGGTGGATTCTATGAAGTTTGTTTCATTATGCATCTCTGCCTTCATATCTGAAATTTATCTGTTTTCATCTATAGTAGGTTACTAGTTTAGGCCTAAAAATAATTGTAAAAAATTAATAAGTAAAAAAAAAATAATAATTGCTAAGCGTCAAAAAGCATACACAGTTTTTCTTTAACATTTAGACTTGTCTTTTGGTCTCCCACCAAAAGAGTCTTTGTCATGGTTTGGATGAGATGGTCCACATGAAAGAGAATGAGATATTTTTTGTATTGATGTCTTGTGTTGCATTGCTGGAAATCCTCTATTCCTTTTGCTGCAGCTTACTGTGACTTGTGCATGCCCTGTATCTTTACTGATTTATTTTCAAACACATGTCTCCAGAGACAATGCCACAATATGGACAAACACATGAATGTCAACCACACATTGAACCTGAGAAGATTTAAAAATGCTGCAAAGCTTTTGTTGTTTTAAAGGACTTTTCCAATAGTGCTGAGAACATAAAAACAGTATGAATGAGAAGCACATTTATAAACTTTGTCAAATCCACTGTGGGTCCACTGAACGGGTTCTGGTGATAATAGTAACAATCTCCACTGCGGTGCTGGCTCAGAAGCTCCAGCAGTGCAGAGTGCATGATCTTCAGCTAGAGAGCAAGGGCATGTGGACTATAGAACTTTTGGCACTGGAGTTAGGGGGGACAAGTCAGTGCCTTATGGTGTAGTCATGGAGCTCTTTTTTTGGTGCCCTGACATGGCCTCGTTCATCTTCCTGCAGTGCATTGTGGGAAGGTGTGTGTTGTGCCTGGGGACTGTGAGGGGGCTGATTTATGGAGATGCACCCCTCTGGTGGCAGGTGCGGGCTGTGACAATCTGCTCTTTTGGGAAGGTGACATGGCCCTGCAACTGCAGCGAGGGACAGGGGACATGCCAATGTCCTCACAGCGAGCAGCATCTGCTTTAACTAGAGCACCAACTCTACTAGCACCAAAGTTCTACCATGAGCAACAAGGTAGTGGTCATAACTTCATAACCACATGCCAGACTGAGGGATCTCTGAGGAACATCGGAGGGATGTAGTAACAATAGCTTTCAGATGTAACTATAATAGGAAAGGAGGGACATTTAACACCCTCAAAGGTAAACAATCAGAAATAAAGTGCAGGAGTGTTATCACTAATGTACATGCCCTCCACCCTGTTGAGCTGACAATAGACCTTTGAAGTTTGTAGACTTAAACATTGAGGTTTTTCTGTAACACAATACCATTTTGATTTAAGAAAGTCAAATCTCGTTTCTGGATTATAGTTAGTACTAGTTGGACAGGATGCTTGATTTGTGAGTAAGCAGTCAATTTCTACAATGTTTTTATTCATGAAAGACACATTTTGAGTATGTTACAGTGCGGCAAGAAAGTATTTCCTCTGATTCTGCCTATTTGCCTATTCAGTTACACTTAATGGTCTTAGATTTTCAAAAAACAGTCTTATATGAGACAAATGGAAGTGTAAAAGTGTAATATGAGGCAAAACCTTAACCCAGACCTAACATTTAGGGTTTCAGATCTTTGTTTTACTGCATAACTTGACCTTCAAATCATGGGCTAATGAGCAAATGTTACTTCTGAGGACCTTCTAGTCCTAGAGTAAAGAAAGTTGATGGTCACCAAGTGACAGCAAAGTATCAATGCACAAACAAAACAACCGCCATCATGCTTTACTGTTCTTACAATGCTGTTTTAACTCACATGTAACAGACATTAGTCCAGAAACATTATTCCAAAAGTCTTGGACTCAGCAAGATGTTTTATGGCAGGTACGCAACTATTCTTATGATCCGTTTGATCAAAAGCATTTCTTGCAAATCTCCCATGGATGCTGTTTTGCCCAGTCTTTTTCTAATCATGAATCATGAATGCTGATCTGAGGATAACAAGGCCTGCAGTTCCTCAGATGTTAATCTGAGTCATGTTGTTACTTTCCAGATGCACTGTTGCTGCGGTTTGGGAGGAATTGTCTCTGTCCCTTCTGTGATTATTATCATGTAATTACATGTATATGTGGTATATTTTTTTGGCAGGGTCAGGATTTCCCTGGAAAGATTAGGAAGTTTAAAAAATAAAATACTACAAAAAACGTATACAACCACAGTTATGGAACACAGTTAAAGTGCTACAATAGGTTTGCTTTCTGGATTTTTTAAATGTATTTATTTATTTTTTATCATTGACCTAACTATGATCTGCAGCTGGATTGATAATATATTTCATATAAAGAAAATGACCAATATTACTTGAGAAAGACTGCACAGTGATTTATTTCTTATCATCTATGCAATACTTTACTGTTCAGAACTTAAGGCTACATGTTTAACTACGGATTGTTTCTTTCACAAGTTTCACAAATAAGTATAAATGTTATTTTTTTCTTACCACAGCATGACGTACTCTTTATCTAATCTCATCAATTAGACATATTGTGACATGTGCATCATTCTTTGTGCACATAAGTCATGCTCTCTTGTTCCTAAGTGCATTGAAAGCTAAAGGATGCCTTCCTTCACAGACACACAGACACACAGACACTGTGTGTGCACTCATCTGCTATATGTGACCTTTGACAGGCAGAGCAGAATGAGTGTGTTCATTGGTATTCTGAAGAGTGTGTTAAGGTGAGACTAAACCTGTCTGCTCAGTCAGTCTGATGGGACCTGCTCAAGGTTTGGTATTCTCAGCATAGGAACCCTCCTAAACCACTTACCCACATTAGCAATGCAAATCGCTCAGGATGGATTTATCTAATGGCACTGGGAATCTCAGATAAATAGCACACTGACAATGACTTTACCTGCCGCTCTCTACACTTGAGGTAAACATCATTATGTTTTTTTGCATTACAATCAACAGCCTGATGGCTACCTATACCTAAAGGAAATAATCATACATACCTCCATCAGTCTGTATAGAACAAAAAAAAAGAAGGCCTCAAGCAATGAAGTGTCCAGTTTCTGGCTTAATTAGTTCAAATGCTGCTAATAATGCTTTTTGTTAATTATTCTTGGATTTGTGGCCACAAGCATACACCAGCCACTTGATACACTTCTACAGTTATAAAGTCCAATCCAGCTTTCCTCTGTCTGCGTTATTTACCCCATTCATCACTGGTCATGACCCCCACCGGACCACCGCTGAGCAGATATTACCTGCATGGTGGATCATTCATAGCTCAGTAGTGGCAATGACATGATAGCAGCATGCTAGATTGTGGGGCTTTATCCACTCTGTCCACTTATTATTGTCCACTCTGTTAGTCACACCTTTCTTATTGGTCCAGCTTGTAGATATAAGATTAGAGACATATTCGTATTAGTCATCTTCTCATCCTTTATCAGTGTTCACTTTCAGGTCCCAGGACACTGTTGGCTGGATATTGTGGTTGGTGGACTATTCTCTGCCCCGCAGTGACACTGAGCTTTTAAAAGCAGCAGCTCTGTGTGTGATTCACTTTATGCTTCGTACCCAAAAAAATCCTGTTCAGCTGCAGTCCTGTGACCATGTAGCCCTGAGCAAATTAAAACAGGTGGACTACTGTCTAAACCTAATTTAATGCACTCTTTCTGGAGATCCAGTAGAAACACGTTTTGATGCTTTGGATCATTTTGATAGGTTTAGGTAGATTAGGTGTAGGTACAATGGCATTACCTACATTAATGATCCTTGAACACGGAAACATAAGCAGTATTTTTTTTCTTAGCCCAGCTATCTTGATATTGATATTAGTCACCTGGTTGTCGTTGCCTCATTTGTGTTTCATGTCACCCTCCTCATCCTAGTGTCATATTCCTTGCCTGAAATTGATTTTCAGTCCCCTATTATTTGCTGAATTTAGTATTCTCACAGATCCCACTTATTGAAAAAAGCAAGTGGACAGGTGGTTCAGAATGGGATAAAGCACAGGGGCCTATTACTCGACTGAGGCTATTACACTCTACGAAAGCATTTACATATTCAGTGCTATATGACTGAAGCAGCCAGCCTCCTTCATCATTTTCATCTAATCTGCACTAAGTGATCTTCCTCCTTTGCTGAGGGCACCTGCTGCTGGTCCTAATGCGCCGTTCATATGACAAAGCAGATTTGCTCGTTATAATAATGCAAGATAGCATTTCACCACTCATTTTCATTGCATTTTTTATGATCTCTGATTTGCATAAAGGCATCATAGCATCACAAAAAAACACAGATGAAATGTAGAAAACAAACTTCACTTTATGTAAATTTGAAAGTCAGAGAAAGCTGAAAGAAGAAAGCAACGGTAAATGATGAAAATCTCCCATTAATCAGCTTATTTTTGAATTACATTTACGTGAGATCTGATAAGACGGACCTTTTCAAAGAACTACCGTTGCGCTGCATAATCTTCACGTTGTTCATAATAATATAGGTTGTTTCAGAGCTTCACTTCGAGAGTTTACATGATGTTTCAGATTAATATTTTGCGCTCTCACAGGGCGAAAAAGATAATAGAATAATATATGTGTTCTTTTTTCTGCTCCTGGCACATTTTTGCATTATAACTTCTTTGAAATAAAGGCTATGTGAAAGGCTTTGATGCTGCAGCCTACTGTTTCAAAGCTAAAAATACATGGCCTTGAAATAATTAACAACCTTACAGTTTTCCTCTTGTTTTTTATGTCATTTCTCACATCTCCAGGAGGTCTCGTATGTGATTATTATTTTATTTTTTTGTAGGTATGCACACACACACACACACACACACACACACACACACACACACTCAATTCTAATAGCTCTTACTTTTTACTCACTCTTTTGCCTTCCCTCATTCGGTCACTCTAAGTCACTTCAGATTCTGCTTACTTACCTGTTTAGAGTAATACACAAGAAACGTGTATCCATCTGTGTGTGTGGGGGGTCCACTCATGCGCATATATATGAGCTTCCTCTAATGTGTGTCATCTTAAGGCACCCATTCAGACAGCTTCAGCTGTAGCTGATGAGCCCAAAGGCAGACTGGTGCAGGGGTCGCCACAGGCCAACGGAGAGTGCGCTGAACGTGGTGGGGGAAATTGCCAAGCTAGCAACGCGTCAGAAATAGCACTGAGCTTGTGGGAGGCTTTCAAAGCTCCAGCGCTAACTGCAGTCTCTGCCTCTGACTGATATGCCGACTCTAGTGCATTATAGGTCAAGGTGTAAGGAGCAAGATCACGCACTTATTGCTTTACAACTCCTCCGTTCTCCTCATTCTACTATTCTTTCAGCTCCCACTGGGAGGGTGTTGCTGGAATGCAAGGTCAGGGGTTATATAGTTTTTCATGACCCGACTAGGAAACTTTCACGGCTAAACTAAAGTGGGCATTTTACCAGATCGATTTACTGGAAAAGAGGATTATACTTAAAAAGGTGATGCAAACTCTGATTAGATTAAAATGATTCGAATATCATCACCTCCATTTAAGGGCCCATTTCATGGAAAAATTGAATTGGCCGTGCTCTGATGTAAGAGTTTAATGCAGTAGTCATGTGCTGGCTTTCTGTTAAAGCTTCAGAACACTCTCACTTTCCAACCTTTACAGCTTCTATAGATTAAGCTGCAAAAATGGGCTGTTTTGACGTTGCTGTTTTACAGCAATTATTAGTAAATTTACACATTTTTCTCTATTTATTATTATTATTATTATTATTATTATTATTATTATTATTTAGGCTGCAGTTTAGCCCTGTGAATATTGTAGTAAGGGTTGTTTCAACTAGGACGACTTTTTGAATTACCGTAGTACTGGTCAGCCAATCAAAACTGAGAAAGGTCATTGCTCAGCTTTAAAGGTACTGTGCTCCATCAAATGAGATGAGCTGAATTATTGGAAGATGAACGTTTCATGTAAAACCACATGCATAAGTGGACCTTATAGACAGAAAAATGGAAAACGAAGCCATTCATGCAATATATTACTTCATGTCAGTTTTATCATTTGTTATACTTTAGAGAACAATTGTGTGTATATTTTATTTATCTGCTCAATTCATCTCTTTTCCAGTGTCCCACTTTTATTGTCTTCTTAAATTGTTCATAACTAACCTGGTTAATATGCAAGGATAAATCAGGAACCAAATCAGAAAAAAATGGAACTGAATAATATTATGTTTCACTATTTATGTTGAGACAAGGCATTTTTTGTTAGCTTTTTTTGGCTTTTCCACAGTACAATTTCGTTATTTTTTATATCTTCTTTATAAACGTCTTTATATAGTGATTTGGTTGCTATGGGACTGTATTGTAAATTTACTTAAAGGTTTTGGAAATAAAAAGAGCAAAGTGGTGGACTACAATGCAAAACAGTATTAAATGAAAATCACACACACACACACACACACACACACACACACCCCAGACCCACCTTCAAATTGAACTGATAGACATTTGTGAGGAAATTTAGATGCGATTGCCTTAAAAAATGTGAAACAGATACTTTAAATGCAGACATGGGCGCAATCATCATCAGTTCATTGTGTCTACACACAGGCCAGAATTTCGCTTCACTTTGTTTACTTCCTCCTGTCTTTTAAATTAGTGTGGTCTTCGCTTCAACTTTCAAAACTCATGCAGCTCTAAAGCTGAAACAGCCCTTAGCTCTGCCACCTCTACATTTTATGCAATTTATTTACTTTTAATTAAGTGCTCTGAATCAATTAATCCATAAAAAGCCATTTTTTAAAAGCCTCTCTGCTCTCCCACAAGGACATATATACACATTCACAAACATTTAATTTTATGAACTGTGGCACCGGCCTGACCACATGGACCATTCAGTGGATACATTAGTAATTACATCCCTTTATGAAAGACTGCACTCAGTGTAAATGCATTTCATGACACCATTGCGTACCACTGTGAATGAGACAGAGAATGATAAACAGGAACGGCAAAACTCCCTGTTTGTTATTCTTAATAAATAATACAACAGAATAGATAATGTTCAAATAAAACAGACCCTCAGGTTTCAAGGTTCAAAACAACCTGACTGTTTACAGTATGAAAAAAATTAATCAGGGCAATCTTTCACAGTGAAATCTGCTGAGAGACTGTTGCATAACTGTTCTCAGTGCTCAGAAAAAGTAGCATTCATTTATGTTTGGCTCATGGCAGTGGCATTCAGGGCAGTGAGTAAGCAATTTGTCAGAGGTATACAGTAGGCAGATTTACTGGAGGTGAAAATGACTCTGATCGTGTTAGTTTCAGGCACAGCCAAACCCACTAATCCTTATTTTAATGCATTTCTGGACTAATAGACTGTGTCCAATGCAGCGCGTGTGGTCTGCTGTTGTTTACGCACGCGCGTGCGTGTGTGTGTGTGTGTGTGTGTGTGTGTGTGTTGTGCTGAATGCCAAGAAATTCTCACAGGAGAATTGCACATGTATATTCATTCATCTGTTAATGAATTACCACCAGAGTGTTTATTCAAAGTGCTAGTACCCACACAATAGATTTTCTATCTTTTTTTTTCAAGCATTCTCAAAGACTTTCCTTCTTGTTAGTGCCTGAAAGTGAAGAAGAACACTGCACAAAGCAAAAAAGCCTAATTCAGCCAGAGGACAACCTAGTAATCCAGCATGGCAGGAAGTGAAGTGAAAGTGACTACTTGTCATCATGAAACACAGCACAGCACACAGTGAGATACAACAAAATGATTTTTCTGCATTTCACACACACACGTGCAGCAAGAGGCAGCTAGTTAAAACACCCTGGGAGCAGTGATGGGGACGGTATCTAGCTTAAGGGTACCTCGGGGCAACCTACTGGTGACCTTCCATTCCATTCCTGGCCATGCACCTCTTTCTATTGTTAAGCCTCATTGGTAAATCTTCATTGCAAAACACTGGGCAATTTTCACATGCTTAACGTTCTGTTTTGAATTTTTCCTCTTGCTTTTTTTTTTTTTTTTGCTATAAATTGAACTAAAAAAAGTTGTAAAAGTATAACACATTCAATACTAAGAATTATCTGAACTGGAAAGTCTCCATCTGATAAGGTCTTATCTGGCAAACACCCATAACAAAACCACAGTGGCTTTATCTGTTCAGAGTTTAAGGCTTAACTGAAGAACGATCACTGATACTCCTTTAAGATATGCTGGTTGGAAGAAAGGACGCAAGAAAACAGGGGAATTCTATTCAAAGAATCAAACCTTTCTAAAGAGTGGATGATAAAAGTTCCAAAAGTGCATTATCTAAGCGCTTATCTGAGAAGAATATATGATATGTCTGATAGCCGCTGCAATGAAGAGCGAAGCTACATTTCTTGTGGTTGTAGAGAAAAAACACTGGAATTACATTGAAACCTTAACAAACTAAATTTTTTGTTTGATGTAAAATATAAAAAACTAAGCCACGTTGTGTTTAGTGGAGATAACATTCTCTGCTCTCCATTCTGCCATTGTCCTGCTATAAAGATGAGTTTCTTCTGATTGTACCCATTTTGGTGTATTCTGGTTGCCTGCTGAGGGAATAATTTTAACACAAAAGACCTTGATTGAAAACCTCACTTAAACAAACACAGACACCTTATAATGAAAGGACCCGGAGACAAAAAGTACTGCGTGCATTCAGACTGCAGGCAGTGCAAAGTGCTCTCGCTTTTGTCTGTCTCAATTACCCTGCCATGGCTGCTAAGCAATCAAAAAGTTGTCAAGGTGCAGGAGGCTGAATGTCACAATGAAAACATCTACCTATGAACTTTTAAAACTTACCTCGCTTCAAAGTTGTTCAACGTCTTGGAGGATTAGGTGTGCGATCTTCGGTGAGCAAAAAGATTTTGTTGTCTGAACCATCTTGTCCAATTAATAATGTAAAAATGCACATCCAATTTCTTTATTTATTTTATTCCCTTGCTGTTTAGTCTATAGCTATATACTGTAAAGCTGTGAACTTCATCCCATTGCACTATACTAATGTGTGGATTGCAATTACTATAAATGCTGTCTATCTATCTATCTATCTATCTATCTATCTATCTATCTATCTATCAAAAGTACCTCTACCTCCCCTCTTATTGATGAATTCATCTTTTTGCAGGCATTGTTGTTCAGGTGTTCTAATGTCTGGTGAAAGCCCTACCAGAAGAGTGAAGTGAGGTGAAAATGATTATTTGTCATTGTGAACACTCCACAGCACACACTGCACCACAATGAAATGCTTCGTTTGCCTTTAAGCCATCAACCCAGTTGACAGCCAAGCATGTGGCAAACAGGGAGCACTGCCAGTGGACATGGGTGGAGGTGGTCTAGTGGTAGGATACTTTCCTGCAGACCAAGAGGTCACAGGCCTGAGTCCCATCTCCAGCACTACCATCATTGAGTTCCTGCTGCAGGGAACTGTCCCTGTAATCAGGAATTAAAAATCGCTCTGGATAAGAGCGTCTACTAAATGCTATAAATGTAAATGTCTTGTAAATGGAAACTACCCTGCTCAGTGCTACCTCAGGATATCCTACTTGTCCAGAATGTGGGGACCCCCTAACCACCAAGCAAAATAAGGGGAAATTTCTTGAGACATTGAATGAATTTTTGAACAAATTTTGTTCTTCTCCAAAAATCAACAAAGTACAAGTGAATCCACAAATAAAAAGACAAATACA
The DNA here is from genome assembly GCA_017165825.1 of Hepsetus odoe. Classification (NCBI taxonomy): domain Eukaryota; kingdom Metazoa; phylum Chordata; class Actinopteri; order Characiformes; family Hepsetidae; genus Hepsetus; species Hepsetus odoe. Next base: position 9,143,653 of record CM029368.1, read on the forward strand.
ACTGCAGCAGCAAATATCAGCAGATAGATTTAAATTTGTTGAACTGTATTATTATCTTTTTAAGATAATGTTTAACCCAAAACCCTAACCCTGGAACTAGCGTCCACCTCTGAACAAAGCATGTATGACCACACCTGAAATGACCTACACTGAAACTATATAGCCTTCAATTTAATATTCAAGATTCCAGATTTGTATTTTAATGCCTTCTCACTGTGACATTCACTCAACATGTAGTTCAACTGTGCATAAATTAATCACATAAATTATTAAGTCTGCGAGGCAGCAGTGAGTCAGCAGTAAAACTGTGGTGGTAAACATTGGAGTGATGGAAAAAGTGATTATTTGTCATTGTGAAGACACCACAGCACAACACACAGTGCAACTCAACAAAATGCTTTTAACCAATCACACCTGAGTGGCACAGTAATGGGACGGTACCTTGCTCTAGGGTATCTTAGGGTAACCTATTGGACTTGGACTCAAACGCACAACCTTCCAATTATGGGACCAAGTCCCAAACCACAAGGTCACTGCTGCTCCGACAAACTCTTACTGACAAAGGCGGGATTTAACCCACGCTTGAAAAGCAGATTAGCAGGCCATCACCTTAATCTTGTGGACTCTTCATCTACAAGGATACGGTTGGTGGAGAAAGCAGTAAGATTAAGAACATATTGATTTAAAATCTACTATTAAAATCTACAAATAGATGATCAAATGGCAGAGACTGACAGCCCACAGCATCAGTATAATATATCAGCATCAATAAGACATCAGTAGTCGTTACTAAAATGTAGAAACTGTCCTGAAATTGTGCTGCGTGTGATCTGATGTTCTAGAGTTGTTTACCATTTACTTTAGTAATGAGCCATATCTTTAAAAAGACCACACTTACTGAGTCAAGTCAAAAAGACAGAATTACAGCCTAGTCTGGCTTCATCAGGACAAAAACAAAGCCAGGCAGGCTTAATGTTATACTGAGAAGTGTGCCCCTGCTAAGTTGTTACTTTTTACAGTTTGAGCACTGCAGACATTAAGTTTTTTTTGTTTGTTTGTTTGTTTTTCCCAATGGCTGCTATCAGTTACAATGATTATGGGCAGCGGTGGTCTAGTGGTTAGGGTGTCAGCCACATGATCGGAGGATCGGGGGTTCGAACCCCTTCCCAGTAAGTTGCCCTGAGGTACCCTTGAGCAAGGTGTCGTCCTCGTCACTGCCCCGTCACCGCTCAGTCTTATTGACTGCTCCCCGGGCGCTTTCAATAGCAACCCACTGTTGCACATGTGTGTATGGGTGAAATGCAGAGAGCAAATTTCCCATTCGTGGGATTATAAATAAAGGATTATTATTATGCTTTACACCTATAACAAGACCTGGCCATTGAGATATTCTTAGTCTTTCTAGCAGCTCAAATTAGAGTTAGTTAAGGATAAATAATAAAATGTAAAATGACTGTAAACATAGGCCCAGTTCTACAGACAGGCTCAAGCTGATTTCTGATGAAGCCTTTTTTTTCTCTTTTTCTGCAACCTTGGCAAGGTTACCTCCAATCAACTTAGTTCTTTAATGAAGTGACAGCGATCATCCCCCACATGGACCATGCCAGCATTATACTCAAAGGAAGCTGTCTAGCTCGTCCCTGACATTTGCTTGCATTTAAGTGGTGTATGGTTTTGAGCGCTGCTTTAAGTGTTTCATCAAAAACTCCCACAGAGGGACACGCCACTGACCACCCATGTTCAGCTCTCCTCTGCGCCTTTCCAATTTTAGCTCCTTTATTAAACCTACCTGCTCGAGTGTCAGGCCCACTGCTGCTTTGGGGTCACACACTGAAAGCTGTATTCCCTAAACAGCAAGTCTCAAGCCTCTCCAATTTCATTATCAATCAAAGGCTGAGCACTGTACCTGGCCGGGCCCAAAGCCCTTGAAAATATCAAGCAAATCCAGAGTGGGAAGCACGCAGCATGGAGGCGCTCCATACCGGCACCATTCTATACACAGTATTGTCCTGAACAAAGTCAAGGCACATCATTTGTTAATTCCAACTTTGCATGCAGTCACCTTGTTCCAGCTTGGGACAGAGACAGAGAGGGAGAGGTGGAAGGAGGGAGGGGTGAAAAGAGCTGAGAGAGAGAGAGAGAGATAGAGATAAACGGGTGAGGGGAAAAGAGAGGGAGACAGAGACATAGAGGGGGTTTCCAGGACGCTTTAAAAAGTGTAATCTCTTTAATCGTGTGTCTGGGAAAAGGCTGCTCTGGGCCATGAGAGAGAAGTGCACAGGGAGAGATCAGACCCAGGGGGGATTAATATCTTGCCCCAAAAGAAAGTGTGAGCATCATCAAAGATAAGGATCAGTGCAGGAGAGCCCAGGGCTATAGTGCAGCTCGACACTGCAGGTGCTGGCGCCGCTCAGACAGCCTGTAACCTCCTAATGGCTTTGTTATATTGATAAAGCAGCAGAGCTATTGTTCCACACAGGCCGAGACGCCTACAGTAACTCTGCTTGCTCTGGCAGGCCTCGGTGACTTTAGCTGCCTCAACAGCTCCCACTCAGCTTTAAAGCCTTCAGCAAATGTGTTTTATTTTCATCATATGCCATTTTATTCCTGTATTCATGAGGTGATTTCTCATTTGGGAGGGAGTTTTTTCTTTTTTTTTTGGCAAGTTCATATGACTGTATTTTCAAAAGAATGGGATTTTATTGGATGGACGCAGAAACCAAATGTTCTGTTGGCATTTATTAATTACCAATGTTGTCACACAGCAGGAGCCCTGCATTCCTCTCTCTCTCTCTCTCTCTCTCTCTCTCTCTCTCTCTCTATCTCTCTCACACACACTATCTGTCTCTCTCTTTTTATTTACCAAAAGGTGAAGACATTTATTAACACTCCAGAGTGCCGCCACGTCTTGTTGTCATCACAGAATCCGTAGAATTCATTCTAATGAGCCTCTAGATTCAAATATAAAAGAGGTAAAATGTAATCATGTGACCTGACAACTCCCTCGCTCCTCAGGAGGGATGAAAAGTAGGACAAATAACAATGATGACTCCTGGCCATTGTTTTCATTGTCGATTTCCTAAACTCTCACAAATATGCTCAGAGTGCCACTGGCAACAAATTAGCTCATGACCAACCCTGACCACTCATCGAAGCGTAGTCCAGGCTGCAGTAGGATTGTACTAAAGACTGCACCGCAGAGTCAACGAGAAAGAGGAAGTGAAAGAGGAAGAGGAGGGCAGACTAAGACGCCAGCCTACATTATCAAGGCTGACAAGCTCATTTAGACACAGCAGTGATGAAAGGAGTCCTCGGCCTCGTCACACGCCGTGCAGTCAAAACGTTTTGACAACAGAGAGCGCCACACTTAAGAGACTCATCGGAGCCCCCAGGGGGGCAGTAACAGACTCCCTGGGAGTATTTGCTGCTGACGTTGGAACAGCCCACCCCACACACACATACAACAAGCCCCTGCTGCTCTCACTGCGAGTGTATCAGCAGCTCATAACAGCACTGCTACAGCAAATTCCACACAGTTAATAAATACATCAGTTTCCACTCTTTCCATCTTTAGTCAAAGGCCATGTATGTGTTTGTTGGGATGCTAGAGTTTGTATTTGCTATATGTTCAAGTAACAGAAGGTATGATTACATATGACCTTATGTAGGTACAAATGAAGTACATTTCAGTTCACATTCCACAGCATCTGTGATTATTGGTGCCCTTAGTAAACAAGGGAAAAATAACGCTCAATAAAATACCTTCGGTTAATTGAGCAGACTGAAAAAATCTGAAAACTCAAAGTCAAAGCAATATTTTTAAAATTACCTGAGGGTCCAGGAACTCTTAGGTGGCCATCTGTGATTTCCATATGAGGTGCGCAGTGCCCTCGACGTTCTTTTTTAAAAGAGACGAGGGAAACAACTAAATGAAGAAAACTGTCATCTTTAACGATCATATAAATTGGCAATATCCACTTTTAAGGCAATAATTGCCATTAAAAGAACATTGAGCTGTTTTAGAAAAGTATGCATGTTGTCATTGTGGTGTAATGTGTGTAGATCAATGAGAATAAAAAAAAAGAAAAAAAAAAAGAATCCATGGTAAGATGAGTCGTAAACCTATGAAAATGTGGAAAAGGTTTTCCACTCACTAGAAGTGGGCATGTTTGTGTTCCAGCGAAGTGAATCTGACATGAATCAATCAGTTTTCTTCTATTAAGCAATTGTCGCACTATTTTGGTAACATTCCGCAATAAAGGTCACAACTTAAACATCAATTATGTTTTTTAGAAATCATTGAATACTAATTTCTCATATATTTTCTGATCGTTATGTAATTATGTTATTATAATGATCTCCAAAGTGTATTTTGATGAAAGATTACATGCACTGTTTTTAATGTATTGTAAATTTCAATAAAAACTGTGTTTAGATCTTTCATCGGAAATTTCCAGGGATTAATCAGGGACGTGCGAACCGCTAACAGGACTAATATACGTTTGAGACTGAAATCAAGGCATACTAGATTAAGGAGTTATTTTTTTGCCTTTTTTTTTTATTGTAGGTTCACTCCATCTTCTGTTTATGAAACTGATCAGGAACGGATGTGTCTTAAATCCAATTGAGTAGCATAAGAAATAATGACTACCTTTACATTTGTTCCATTATTTATCTGTTATTTTATTCCCTGATCTATTTGTCATTTGTTCTCCACTGGGCGTCATATTGTGAAACAAAGTCCTTGAACTTTAAAGGACATTTTTCCTCGTATCTACAAATTCAGCTGCCTGCGTACTTAAGAACGATCTGGATTCAGATCATTTATTACTCTTCATAACTTTTTTTTTTTTTACTTATCCAACAGTTAACACTATGTATTCCTCTGACTAAGGCGATGACCTTCACCATTAATTATTCTACGATGACTGACTGAGACGTGATTGGTTACTGATATCTCAGTTTCTCCTTGTTTTTGTGTTCCCTTAAAATAAAGTGGATTAAAAAAAAAAAGAGAATATACACACATAATAATCCAATATCTTTAGCATACATTGGTCAGCCACAGCTTTAAAGCCACTGACAAGAAAATAAAATAATGTAATAGATATAATAGATTATTATAGATTAATAATAATTCATATAATAGATTCATTAAGCAGTGGGTGAACGGTCAGTAATTGAAGTTAGTGAATTGAAGTTCATGTGCTGGAAGCAGAAACCTCGTAAGAATTTCAGATGTGTAAACCATGTGGTTTTAATCCCACAGAAAAGCACCTGTTAGCTATAAATTGCTGCATATATTAAACAAAACCCAAACTTGAAGAAATAATGCTCATTAGAAAAAAAACTGACAGCAGTGAAAGCAATAGGTCATTTTTCACAACATCCTAATTATATTAAAAACTAGTAAGTTGGAGTTAACACTCCATTTTTTTCTGTGCATTTTTGCTGTATCTCAAAAAAACTGCTGCAAGCTTTTCTTCAACCTTCCAAAATTCTCTCCCACTGTATCACTGCTACAGGACCTGCACTGGCTCACTGTGACTGCTCGCATCAGGTTCAAATCCTAAACTCTCTAAAATGCACTTTCACCTTCTTATCTGATAGCACTAAATCCAACATCACTTCTCTTCTTGTTCCCTCAAAACATCAAGCACTGATTGCCTTTAACCTCCGATCCACAAAAGAAAAGGACAACATACATTGGGCCTATTCTTCATACACTTTCTTTACACTTTTTCTACATTATCTTCTCTTTTCTATTTCAAAAAAGAAAAACAAATCCCCACTTAAGTGAAAGTGACTACTTATCATTGTGAAACACAACACAGCACACAGTGAACCACAAGGAAATGCTTCCTCTGCATTTAACCCATACGTGCAGCAGAGGGCAGCTATTTAAAGCGCCTGGGGAACAGTGATGAGGACGGTACCTTGCTCAAGTGTACTTCAGAGCAACCTACTGATCCAGGATTCAAACCCATGACCAGATCCTGGAGCCTAGTCCCTAAACTGTAGGCCACCGCTCTAATGTTATTCACTAATGTTTGGGGAAAGTAGGTGTAGATATTGACTTTTTGACTCGTTCAGTGACACGGTGAGTAAGTATGTCATGAACAGTTGATCGACAGTGGCAGGAATGAAGAACAGATGAACTACAAAGCACTGATGTACACCGCTCTGGATAAGAGCAACTGCAAAATTCTGTTAATGTGAAAGTAAGACAATGAAAAGGAAAGATAAATCTTGAAGCAAATGAACAATCCCTGAACGAACGTTAAAACTATTAACCCAGTAGTCATGAAACAATCATGATAGAGTGACTTTGTGTTTGTTTTGTCATATAAATGATTGTGATAGAAACTGATTAAAACATTTCTTAAAATAAACAAATGACTCCTAAAAAAAGAAATAATATAAAAGAAAAATACTATAAGAAAAAAGATTCCTTTGTAATTGCTTTGATGATGACAACACACTAAAGCCTGTACTGTCTGAAATTCTGGGGGTTTCATCTGATTATGGTACAACTTTCTTTCTCCCCTTTTCTCTGCTATTCATCCCTTCTTTTGTGTAGAGAACAAGTAAGTAAGACATGTTCATCAGTCAGAGGCGAGTTTCTCTGACAGTGCAGTGCCAGGTGGCATCAGGGGTGTAGTGAGCCAGGTGAGATGGCACAGATGGCATCACAGGTGTGACAGTGCCACCACATCAAGCCCAGCCATTCCCCTCATATAAATACAGACGGTCTCACCCCCACCTAACTTCACTGATCTCCAGCCAAGAGATCAGATGTAAAGTTTCTATGTAACTAATTACCCCCTGCTGGCCTACTAGTTCTGCTTATACTTTCAGTAAACACAATGGGGCAACGTAGACAGATAATTCAGCAGAAATTAGAGTGAGATGCAAGAAAACATGTTTAAGTTCAATTTCATGGCTCATAAGGCACAGCAGAATGTGTTTCTAGAGTGATCTGCCATCAGCGTCCACTCTCTGAGCTCTCTGAGGACTTGTGGGAAATGAAAGCATCTGCGTAAGGCATTCTGAAAGAGAGCTTGAATGACGAGGTCTGGAGAACTTTGACAAAAATACTGCTCTTAATCTTCAGCTTTGTTCAAACCAAAATTAAGTGTTGGAACCATTTTTATAGCCATAGTCAAGTTCACATGGACGTCAGTTTGAATATCGATTCACTGCTGGTGGAAGAATAGAAATCTGTGTGTGTGTGTGTGTGTGTGTGTGTGTGTGTGTGTATGAGTGTGTGGTTTTTTTTTTGTTTGTTTGTTTTTCCCACCATGTTTTAAAAGTAAAAGTCTAGAACATCCTTTTAAAAAATCCTAGCAACTTCCCTTACATCTCTATTTGTTACATGTAAGCTACGCAACAATAACATTTTCAAACGGCTTTGATTTTGTTTCAGTACATTTGCAAAGTTCAACCATATCTTTCATTTAATTTGAAGCAGTGGCAGTGACGATACATTGGAACAAAGATAATGTGGGCACAGTTAGTGCTAATGCCAGATGATGGAAAAAAGTGAAAAAGAACAATTGGATACATTTAATTATTCCACCAAATCTGATATAAATCTCATTCAACACTGGTAACAACAAGAGTTGCTTCTGTAGTATATTTTTTGGCCATTTTTAATAGTGCCCTATACTTATATTTTTGTGCCACTCTCACCTCTCTAACTTTATCTCCAAATTGCCCAACCCGAGCTGTTCCTCTAAAGAATTTGTTCATAATCCTGTCCATCCTCAGCACTTCCATCACAAATCTCTGCAGCTTTAACTCTGCAACCTCCAGCTCTGCTGCCTGTCTTTTTGTCAGCACTACTATGGTCATTAATTTATTATCACTTCAACGTCCAGCTTCAAACTCATCACTCACTCATCATTCACTCATCACTGACACTCTTTTAACTTCCAAAACATGTTCTTCTTTTAGAATAACACCTACCCTATTTCTCCTCCCATCCACACCATGGCCAAAAAATCTGAACCCACCTCCAACACAACTGGCCTTACTACCCTCGTATCTAGTCTCTTGCACACACAAAATCATCAAACATCCTTCAACAGTAGCCCAGTTTTAATTTTCAGCCTCCTGGCTAACCGTTTTGCTGGCGGTCATTGTTGACAAAGGCCTCGACTGGTATGGAAATCAAGATGCCCTTCCAGAGAATACACTGGCTCGTGCGCCCCAATAGACACTGATCTTATTTTGACATGTGGTACATGGCTGGACAATCTAAAATGACAAACACGCAGTTAGACTGACAGCATATCACCAAAGGACAAATAAATACAACTGCTCTAAGATATAGAGCTAACAAGGCATCTAGATTAGCTTTAGTCAATACTTAACTGTTAACGCTGAGAGGGAAAATCGCCACAGTGACTTTATACAGACTGTATTGGCTATTTCTTCTGAACTGACAACCCCACAAAAAAAAAAAAGTATCATTTATATCGATGAGCAGATTTTTTGGCTTGAGGTCGAGCCAACGTTAGTCTACTAGTAACTAATTCTGCTACATATAGGTGTGCAAGACAATGATGTATATTCAAATGGACAATAATCTCTAAAATAAGCACAGCACATTAAATTGTTATCCGTATCATTTAAGCTTACCTGCCAGCTCCCCGTGGCAGCGGTGGCCTAGTGGTTAGGGAGTTGCCCCAGATCGGAAGATTGTGGGTTTGATTCTCTCACCAGTAGGTTGCCCTGAGGTACTCTTGAGCAAGGTACCATCCCCGTCACTGCTCCCTGGGCATTTTCAATAGCTGTCCCCTGCTGCACATGTGTGTATGGGTGAAACGCAGAGGTCTAATTTCGTTGTGGTTCACTGTGTGCTGTGCTGTGACCTCGCAATGACCAAAATAGTCACTTTCACTTTTGTTAACCATTCCATCACATCTGAACTGTCTCTGGTCAAAATGCTCTAATGCTCTGTCCCCAAAGGCTTGTTTTCAAGCTTTAACTTTTCTGTGTGGCCTTACAAAATTGGCAACGTGTCTGTAAATCACAGTCTAACAAGGCTTGTCCATTGTTATCAGTTTATTTGTGATTTATTCATTTGGTGGCCGTGCTCACAGCGAAATCCGTTGAGCATTTGTATCTCTAAACTGCTCCTGGTCCTGAAGCTGTGAAAGTGTTTATGGCCACTAAGAAACGATGAAGCTGTGCAGCACTGCTTTGCTTTGAAGTAATGTTAAGTTGATATACTATGTGTTTAAAGTTAGTGGAGTGAACGAAGTACTTATTAGAATTGACAGTAAATGTAGATCCATTTAAAATGCTCCCAAATGTTGTAAGCCCTAGACACCATCACTTGAGCATGAACACCATTGTAGAAGTGGAAATAAGGACAATTGTTTAAGTCAGTTACATTGGTACAAGGATTAAGCGCTCAAGAAAAGTCCTTTTGCTGTAACACATCGTTCACAAATACACTTGGTTACCCCTGTTGTGCTTCTGCAGGTGAAGTTGACTTGTGGCTTCCACCGGTGCTATGAATAATTGATTCCTATGTTAGCTTGAAGAGGCTTTACAAATGTGAATTATTCATTTCAGGATTGAATGAAAGTCTGTTGTGACTTGAAATTATCCTGCTGCTATTCTAGTGTTTCGTTTCACCTCTAATTTCACCTCCAGCAGTGCTTAGTCTCCCTGTGTGGTTTTTAGTTGTCATGTTCATCTTCTGCTTTTCATGCAGGGGAGGTGAATGCATTCCAAAGGCCAGTTTTCAGAAGCTCCTGTCTACAGGTTAGTTTTGACGGAAAAAGAAGCCGCTCCAATTTGCAAATGTACTTGAAGACTGAAATAAAACCAAAACACTGCTGTCACTCATCTGGAGGTTTAATTCTACCTGAGTTGTTCCAAGTCATTTGGTGCTGCATGTTCTTTCAGCCTTCGCTACCATGAAGTAATCCTTGCCACTCAAAGTAATTATAATTCATTAAAGTGGCAGCATGCATCAGAATGGTGTTAATGGCTGAGCCATTATTTAATTAGTATTTTCCTGCTATTTCCCATTAAAGAAGGATAAATGTAATAACCTCTGTTCATTGGCTGTTGAATACAAGCTCTCAGCACAGAATGACAAAACCAAAATTTGGTGCTACATTGTTTTGAGCCTAGGTTACTCTGAACAAACATGCAGGAATATTACCATTAATGTTACAACAGTCAAACTGAATACTGTAGACGATGTAGGAAAAAAGAGATGAAAACCGACAAACTGTCTGAGTCCTATTTTGTCTTCTTTCCCATCTCATTTCACTGATCCATGAATGGCTAGTCACTGCTCTCAACACTTCCTGTAATGTGTCACTTTTTAATGCAAGTAGTATTTAATGTCCAAGTTGTTAGATTAATTAGTCAGCTGAATGATCTTCATGCTAAATTGACAAAGCAGAGGCTTTTTAGCAAATGCGACATAAGTTAATAATGAGCCATACTCATTTCCATGACAACTCCCTTCCGGCTCATCACGCCTGGCACAGGGCACGGAGAGGAAAGAGTCATAACTTAACGAAAAGCCTGCAGCATTGTGCTCTACACTCAATGACTGGGTGACCTACTCACTGCAGTGTGCACGTTCTTATGGACACGTTTCTGAAAGTAAGATGTTTTGTTTGATGTATTTTACACAGAATTTACATGTGACCAAGCTGTGAAAACTGTAACCAAGATCTAAATCTTAGTGAAGTCCATTCTGGAGTAATATGAACTACTGCACACAGTACATTAACATCTGCCTTTGTATGTTATTGATACATCATATCATTATTGATATGTCATATCTGTGACAATGAAATTTGCCAAATATGTGTTTATCTTTCATGGATCCATAGGTTTTGGATTTGCCAGTAACTGTGTTTTGAGTCAATGAGTGTTTTCAATTTAAAGATCATGCCTGTCAAAGTCTTTGGCTGGATCAGTAACGGCCACAGAGCTTCACTTACACTACTGTTATGGGCTGGTATTATTAAAGATTTGCTTGTTGGACCTTTTCAGGTTGAAGATGTACTCAAAATCAAATCCCAAACCTACTGCCAGTTATTAGAAGACACTTTCTTCAAGCAGTTGTTCAGAAAAAGTCTGCATCTTTCAAGAAGACCATGATCTTTATGCAGGACGATGCTCCATCACACGCATGGAAGTTCTCCACTGCGTGGCCAGTAAAGGCCTTAAAGAAGAAGAATAATGATATGGCCACTTTCCTCACCTGACCTAAACCCTGTTGAGAACTCGTGGCTCTTAAACAACAGATTTACGGGGAAGGAAAACAGTCCACCTCTCTGAACAGAGTCTGGGAGGCTGTGGTTGCTGCTGCACAAAAAGTTGATCATCAGCAGATCAAGAAACTTACAGACTCCATGGAAGTATTATAACTGTTATTGAAAAGAAGGGTGGCATTATTGGTTACTGATTTTATTGATTTGTTTATTTGTAAATTTTGTTCCCTTTTTATACTTTAACAGATGAAAATAAACAAGTGAGATGGGAACATTTTCATTTTTCATTTAGTTCTAATTAATTCTGCACACTGATAGTTACCTAATATTTGGATATATTGGAATAGAAAAGTTAAGCTGTTCTGTATGGAAGGGCTAACATTCCTCAAAGCCAATGTGTAGGGGCAGCGCTGGCCTAGTGGTTGGGAATGATCGAAATGTCATGGGTTTGAATCCCAGACATGTAGGTTGCCCTGAGGTAGCCTTGAGCAAGATACTGCCCCCATCACTGCTCCCCAGGCATTAAATAGCTACTCCATTGCTGCATGCGTGTGTATAAGTGAAATGCAGAGTTTCACTGTGTGCTGTGCTTCACAATGACAAGTAGTCACTTTCACATAATATTGGTCTTTACTAATTGGAGACATTTAGTCACAAAAAATGCTGACAACAAAGAGTTGAATACTTTTGATCTTTTTGGAAGAAACAGTGCTGTCCCATTAGAGAATGAGGTGAAAACCAGTAGTTTTATAAAACGTTTACAGCATGTAGTTCTGCGGGAGACATGTGCAACACAACAGGTCCTCTTTATAGTCTATAGCCAGGGCAGTGGTGGCCTAGTGGTTAGGGCGTTGGCTGCATGATCGGAGGATCAGGGGTTCAATCCCCTTCCCAATAGCTTGCCCTGAGGTACCCTTGAGCAAGGTGCCGTACCTGTCACGCTCCTCCCTGTGATGGGCTGGTGACCTGGCCAGTGTGTGTGTCCCCTGTGTGAGCTGGGTTGGACTCCATCACTCCCCTGCGACCCCGTTTGGGACAAGCGGCAGAAAATGACTGACTGATTGATTGAAAAAAATGCTTAAAAACAATCGTTAGGACTTACCCAGTAACTAAGCAGAACTCTTGAGTTAATAGTTGTGTTAATTTGGCGACATTCCTTTCTTCCTGCTTAGTACCTGTAAACGTACCCACTCATATGAAACAGTATAATGAAATCTGAATCTTATTTTCTATGATCTAATTGGATTCCCGACAACAATTTCCCCAGTTAGTTATAGAGTCAACAAAAACGAGCCTTCTAAGCCACTGTGCATATATACCTTTGAAAGTGAAAAGGCTGGGGAGCAAAATAAGCTTTTCAGTTTCATTGAAGTCAACTTACAGGACTTTTAAAGAGCTGATTGTCTAGACATTTTTTATGTACCCTGTCAAAGAAGAGACTTTTTCACAGACACTAATTTTATACTCTTCTTTGCCAAAGGCTTGTGTGTGTGTGTGTGTGGCTATTTAGCTTTTAGCTACATTAATATGTAATCCACTCTCACAGTGGAAAACTCCCTCTGTATTAATATACCCCCCCTTCCATTCCCTCCTGCCTTATGCTCTTAACTCAGCTACTGATTTAGTTTCATCTCCTCCTGCGAGCCATTGATCAGATTGATTGCTGCAGATGATGGCTGAGCATTGTTTGCCATAAGATAATTGTTTCATCATTGGCTTAGTGATGAGTGCTTGACTCTTCTGCCTTTATTTATTTATTACTCCACTGTGCCTCTTAAAGGCCATGTGATGTGTCTACCAGATAAGTACCTGCAGTGGATGAAAAAAGAGTCATAAAGACTAAATATATAGCCTGGACTGCCATTTAATATATATATATATGTTCCATGTGAATGTACTCTGCTTATTTCTGTATCATTGTCATATTCTATTTCTGCAAGGAAACCAGTCCACCTCATTCATCTGTATGTGATACGTCATTACTGCACATCTGAACAATCTCAAAATTATCGTTTGGTGGTCCATTCAACGGATTCATAAAGGAGTAAAAATATTAACACGCAAATTGAAAATGGGAACGTTTGTATCCACATATAACAAAGGCCACTAAAGCCATTCTGTTTTCTATCAAAATTCACCTCAGTAAATTACATGTGCAGTTGTGTACTAGCGTACTGGTCTGAAAGTAATCATTCTGGAGTGACCTTCTGTAATGGGCTGAGCCTGGAGCTCCCTCAGTAACAGTGTTACCCTTCAAATGAACCTCATGTTAATGTAATAATGAAACCTCTTGGTGCTGGACTGCAGCAAAATCCACCACCAACAAGGGTACACTCCAAGACATGCCTACAAATTCCACAAACATCCAGAGCGCAGTGGGGTGAATGTCGGTGGGATCATAACTCATTAGGGCAGAAAAAACAACTGAGCTCAAATATAATGCAGTCAATCATTACAACAGTACATTTATTCACAGAAGTGAGAGCAGAAATGCAGAAATCCTGTTTACATTTGAAATAAGTAAGTGCTGCAGATCTTCAGTGGATTTCTTGATTTAGGCTCTATACTCAATTTGGGAAATTTGATCAAATCCTAGCCTAGTGGTTAGGGACCACTAGGTCCATAGTCCAAAGGTTGTGGGTTCGAAACCCAGACCAATAGATTGCCCTGAGGTACCCTTGAGCAAGGTACTGTCCCTATCACTGCTCCCTGCGTGCAGGACATGGCTGGCCACTGCTGCATTTGTGCAGATGTTGCATTTCATTGTGGATCATTGTGTGCTATGCTGTGTGCTTAAAATGACAAGTAGTCACTTTCACTTCTCTTACACATGAGGCTGTGAGTTCAAGCCCCAATAACGCCACAGCTAATCACAACTGGGAGTCCAAGTCAAGCTAGCCAGAGTGGGTGTCTGTTAGCTGATGCAACAGAATGGGTGATTTGTCTTGAGCCAATGTTGCATTAGCAGCAGAACAGTTTATTGTGGAGGCTGGATTTAGCATCAGTCTGAGAAAGCAAACACTAGATTTCACTCTCCGAAGCACCCCCATGGCATTATAATGTCATGTTAGACATTTTTTCTCCCAAAATTAAGTCACCTACTCTTATTCTGCAACAATGTATTTAAAGTGATTTTTAAAGCTTTCTGTCTTTTTTTTACAAAGAACAAAGTTTTATCTTCAAAGTCAAACACAAACATGGTTTATTTCTGAGCCAATCAACTCTTCGAATGCACTCAAGGGAACCAGTCTGGTGCATTGCTCAGTGACTAAAGAAAAGGAGCAGATAAGATTGCAGGTGTATCTCAAATCAGGATTTGCATTTCTCTAAGGCTGCATGTGAAGGCAAATATGTCACAGAGCCGCGGCTAGGCCGTCCCATTTTGAAGGCTCCATCAATTGCGGTTGAGAAATGCAGGCTTCTTTTTGTGTGAAGGGTCCAAAGCATATCCTACACAACCTAGCCAGTTTGAATGGTGATGATTCTTTTTTAACAGTTTGTGGGAAAATATAAAAAAATGTAAAAATATATATATGTTCAGTCTGTCTCCATTTTCAATTAACTAGGAGTTAGTGGCTCACTTGTTATATAAGTGACACTAGCTGCAGGTGACTTGGTTGTGACGTAAATAAAAAATTCTCCTTAGGCTTCATTTTTTTTAACACTTGATATGTGGCCCAGATTCATTCTTTGAAGTATCTAAAAGCCACACCCACTTACATTACATCCTTCGAAAGATGCAGCCCCTGAATTGAGGCCCACTCTATTTGAGAAAATAGCTGTGTTTGGAAAAAAAGTAAATAAAGAATCCATTACAAGTGATATTACAGAACCACTGCTGGTAAAAAGAAATTCAACTCAAATAGTGTTTGCCAACCCTCTTCATTCATTCTTCTATTTTCAAAACACAAAAGGTTTCAAAGACAAACTAAAGGATACATTTGGCCTGCATTCTGCAACCCCTCCCAAAAAAAAAGAAAAAAAACAGTTCTTTTATTCTGATATTAGACCTCCAATCAGTGGCAGGATTCTGCAGTGGGGTGCAGGCTGTGACTTGCTTGTTAAGCTCTCAATTCAGAGCTGTGACAGTTCCTGTATGATGCTCATTCTAGCCAATGAGGAGAGCTCTTGATTGAGCAGTCAGCGTTAGCTCCAGCTCCAAAACATCAGGTGGTTAACGCATAGACACGCATGCATGCATACACACAAATCCCACAGCAAACTAGATCATGCACAACTTGGTAGGTCAGACACAACATATCATTCTACATTAAGCCATCAATCTGCCTAGATTTATTTAGAGCCAGCAGGAAATTATTGCACATGAGATAAGGCTGTCAAATAGATTGGCTCTTCATATTCACTGCTGGTAGAGGGGCCATTATTACTTAAATGGCATGGGGCAGTGGTGGCCTGGTGCTTAGGGAGTTGGCTCCAGGCTCAGAAGATCGTGGGTGCAAGTCCCAGGGCAGTAGGTTTCCCTGAGTTACCCTTGAGCAATGTACCATCGCTGCTCCTTTGGTGCCTTCAATAGATTTTGTGTGTGGGTTATATGCAGAGATGTTATTTGGGGGCAGCGGTGGCCTAGTGGTTAGGGACCAGGCCAATCATTGCACAGGATTGTGCATTTGAATCCCTTAGGGCGGTGTAGTCTGATGAACCATGTTGAGAAGGGGCTGGTGGGGTCAGTCATCTGAGGACGAAATGGCACCAGGATGGGAAGAAGGCAAACCACTTTTGAAGTGAATGTGAAGGGAAGTGAATGTGTCATTGTGGGCAGTGGTGGCCTAGTGGTTAGGGACTAGGCCCCCGGATCAGAAGGTAGTGGGTTTGAATCTCTTACCAAAAGGTTGCTCTGAGGTACCCTTGAGCAAGGTACTGTCCCCATCACTGCTCCCTGGGCATATTCAATAGCTGCCCCCTGCTGCATGTGTGTGAGTGGATGGGTATGCAGAGATGTAATCTACTTGTGTTTCATTGTTGCTGTGCTGTGTTTCACAATGACAAGAATGGTCACTTTCACTTCATTGGAATACATTACAAGCAAGAGGCAGTTGGGATTTTCTATGACAGCACATGATGAGAGATTCACAACAATCCCTTTTCTGTCTCCCCCTTCTGTCCTCATCGTTTCATTAAAGAAGAAGATATTAGACAGCACTAGTGCTTCCTCTTTCCTTTGCAGGTGTGCTCATAATGATTTATTTCAAAGCCATTCTCAGTTATGATCTGAACAAGCCTCTGGTTTAAGTGGGTTAAAAAAAAATCTCAAGTTCATTTTAATCATTTAAGTTCTACTAGCATTCTGAAAAAAAACAAAAACAAATCAAAGACCAACTTCTTTTATTCATTCCTTGTTGAATGATGGGATTTATTTTTTATCAATTTTTCTTCTCTTTCTCCTTAAATTGATTGGCAGGCTCTCTTAGCAGCATTTTCCTGCCCTTGAATTATCTCCAGCAAATGAAATAGCTGATGGAAGTTAATTTCCACAAATGACAAAAAAAGCTTGAATGTGCCAATGATGATGTCATTGACTGCTAAATAACCACTTGAAATACAGAGCAGCATGAATGTCTATATCCTTTGTTGGGCTGCAGCACTACTGAAGCCGTGTAGGGTCTATCCCATGCAAATGTTCCTTTAAGAAAATCAATGCCTTGTCATAACCAAGCCCAGTCTGTCTGTCTCGCCTGCTCTTCCTCCTCTGTTCCAGCACAACAATGACTTGTGACTGGGTGACAAGAGAAAGAAATAATACTGTATTCTTCTGTTCTTTTGTTCTTTCAGCTTTTGTTTCCTATTTAGATGCTTTTTTTGTGCTGAATTCCCCCTGAAAGCGAAAGGAAGCAGCAAAAATCTAGAGTCTAGAGAGATTAAAATTTCATTTTGCCAAAGCTGGAAACCCAAAAAAGACCAGATAAAATGGAGTGAAGGGATGGTGGGAAGCAAAGAAAAGAAGGTGAGATGTGTGCCTAATTGTAAAAAATAAAAAAACAAAAAAAAACACATGTACCCAAATGGTTGCGGCAGAAAAATACAATCATTTATTTTCAAATGGAAACTAAAGCAGAAGAGCAGAAAATGGAGATGCATTAAAGAGTAATCAGGGAGCATTAACGTCCTGTAGCACATCTGAACTCTGTCAGAAGGAAAACTGGGTGATGGCCCAAGTGAGTCACACTTAGAAAGCCTTTATTTAGCTAAATGTGCTCCTTTTTGCTTTCTAAAGCTTTCTAGTGATTTTTTTTTTTTCCAGTTATATTTTGGTCCTATTTTATTCCGCAAGCCATGTTTAAAAACAGAAAGAAAGAAAGAAAGAAAGAAAGAAAGAAAGAAAGAAAGAAAGAAAGAAATGGCTTTCAATAAAGTCTCTACATTGACTGTTTTTTTTTTTATTAATGATTTAAATGTCCTGGTTCTTTCCTAAAGAGCGTAATTGGCCTCAGGCTTGCTGGATGGGCAGGGTGCCCCTCCCTCTTTCCGCACTGAGATCAGCACTAACCAGTGTCTTCTCCTCCCAGCATGTTGAGCTTCCCAATGATGCTATGAAAGGTTTGGTGACACTTCATGGGGCTCTGAGGAAGCATGCGATAACCATTACCCAAATACTAAATTTGGTAATTTGGTAGCATTGTGGTTGACGAACTTGCATTGAGAGTGAAAAGGCAATGACTACATTGGGGACACATACTAAGTCCAAAATTAGGAAAAAGTGAGGAAGGAACTTACAGTTAAGATCTAATCACCACTGTCTGGAAGTGTGCTATGCTTGGGAGTTTGCAAACTACTGTGCTGAGTGCTGAGTGGCAGAGAGACAAGAGGCCAAAGAGAGAGAGAGAGAGAGAGAGAGAGAGAGAGAGAGAGAAAGCAGAATGAAATATGGGATGTGGAACACTAGGGACAAAATTGTTTGCTTCTGTGTTTGCATCTGTGTGCCTGTGTGAGAGTGTGTGTGTGTGTGTGTGTGTGTGTGTGTGTGTGTGTGTGGTGACAGCAAATCATTGGGTTCATCAGTTAGACTTCCAGCCGGGCTGATAGGTCACACAGATAGCTGGTGTAGGATGCAGTCTTCTGGGCAGTGATGGATGGAGCATGCCTCCTGGGTGGGGTGGGGGCCAGTCAACGAGCATCACTTTGAGCTTGGTGGGACATCCAAGAGAGAACGGTCAATATCAAACAGAGAACCCTGGCAAAGGCTTTGTTTCCAGACTTTTTATATTCAGGCAAATTATTCACTTTGTTCACCTCTTTGCGATATCATCACTCTAGACATGTTGCTGCTTTTCACAATGAAGTTCAGAAGCCGGTCAGCCACCTGCTTTTTTTCTGCTTTTTAATAAAGTGACTATTCTTGTCATGTGAAACACAGCACACAGTGAACCACAACGAAATGAGACCTCTCCATTTTATCCATTCACAAAAACAGATATGAGATTTTTTGGAAATCTGATATCTGAAATCTCATAGGCAAGCTTTACCAGTTGTCTACATGAGCTTAATAGCTGTGATGTTAAAGCAAATAAGCAAATGGGCAAATTTTTGGAAAAATTAAATATTTGCCTTTTAGTGCTTTTAGTGCTTTTAGTTTCTATGGTTAAGAGCTGAATTAGGTGGCACACAGAGGTGGAGCAGTAGTGGCCTAGTGGTTATATCAGAAGGTTGTGGGTTCCAATCTCAGTGGGTTGCCTGGAGGTACTCTTGAGCAAGTTACCATCCCCATCACTGCTCCCTGGGAGCTTTAAATAGCTGCCCCTTCTGCACAGTGTGTGCATGGGTTAAATGCAGAGGCTGAATTTCGGTGTGGTTCACTTTGTTTTGCTGTGTATTCACAATGACAAGTTGTCACTTTCACTTTACACAGCAATACTGAGCAACAATAACAAAGCATTCGATAGATACACCCTACAATAACAGAAATACAAGCCTCTGTGAAGGTGTGCGACTGCGTTTTGAGGGACAATATTGTTTGCCCCCTGTGTATTGTATTAACCTCCACAAGTAGCTGTTTTTAGAGAGACACATCAAGATGAAAAGAGATTAATAGAGGGAAATTGATGGGGTTTCCCAGGGGTTGCTTGAGGAAATTCTTTCTAACTGCAAGCGTTAATCAATGTGCCACAATTCACACACTACACACATGGGAAGATAAAGGCATTTTGGGTTAGTGTTTCAATATGAACACAAAGGAGATGATAAGAAATTTAAGAGCCTCAAAGTCAAGAAACAGCACAGCACGAGAGGAGTTTTGCAAGTACAGGACTCCTGGAGGCCTAAAAAGTAAAGGATGAGCAAATTGGTATTATTTTCCACACTTGCTTCTCTTCTCGAAATTTAATGGCTCCAAACTCAGGAGGCTGACACATGCACCTCAGTGAACTTCTCACTCTCCTTCTTACTCCAGCTTATGTATAAAATATTGCTCTGCATTACTGCAGTGGTCACAGATGGAGTGTCATTTTAAGAGCGCTTAAAGGTCTGACTCACACATACACTCCACATTCCATTATAGCGACTGCATTGCCAAACACAGTCTATTTATTAAAATATGTTAGGTCTATGGCACTTCACTCCACTATAAAGCAACAGTTAAAAGTAATGCTTCGGTTATATAATCTGGGGAAAACTTTTTTTTTCTACAGAAAATCTAAATTTAGAAGTAGTTATTTTTTTCTGACTAAAAAGACAGAAGCAAAAGTTCAAACCCAAACAGATAATGATGAATAAATTATGAATATTGTATTTGTGGTGGAGGCCTGATGCTGAATGTACAGAACTGTAAAAGCAAAAGTTTTAGGCAGGTGTGGAAAACATGCTGTAAATAAAGAATGCTTTCAGAAATGGAAGTGTTAATCATTTATTTTCATCAATCAACAAAATGCAGTGAATGAACAAAAGAGAATCTAAATCAAATCATTAATTGGTGTGACCACCCTTTGCCTTCAAAACAGCATCAATTCTTCTAGGAACACTTGCACACAGTTTCTGAAGGAACTCGGCTGGTCGGTTGTTCCAAACATGACTGTGTTTCAACCTCCGTGTGACACTGATAATCATCAGCACCTGTTTGGTAAAACTGGTTGATCATACATGACTATAATCCTACAGAATCCCTGACTTTGTGCAAGTGTACCTAGAAGAACTGATGCTGGTTTGAAGGCAAAAGGTAGTAACACCAAATATTGATTTGATTTCGATTTTTCTTTTGTTCGCTCACTTTGCATTTTGTAAATTGATAAAAATTAACAATCATTTATATTTCTGAAAGCATTCTTTGTTTACAGCATTTTTTCATACCTGCCTAAAACTTTTGCACAGTACTGTGTATGCTAAAAAAATCTACTTTTAATAAATATTTCTCCAAAAAATTATTTTGCAGGAGAAGGAAAATGATCTTCCATCTAAATTCATGGCTAAATAATGAAGAAACCGGCTGATTTCTATAACATGCATCTGAGCTGACAGGAAATGGTAAAGCCTAAGTCACATATGAAAAGGAGGAAAAAAGCAACAGTTATCTTGCACAACAGTTTCACTGACCAAAAAGAAAGTCACCATCAAAAGAAGGGACAAAGAGAGTTTGACAGTTGTAAAAATGACTTTGAATTAAATGAAAAACATGAGAGGATAATCGAGGCCAGCTCAGAGGACATTGAAATCAAAATGATATGAAAGTGTGATTTTAAACTGCAGTTAAAAGCACAATCTGAATCTCTTTTGTCCCAGACGTGACATCACAGCAAGGGTATGGAAAGCACATTGTATTGTTACTGAAGCAGTACAAATATTGCAACATATTTCTGAATGTGCGGCTGAACCAAAATTGCTCTGCAGCCCAGCTGAAGGGTAGTTACCTTTGTCATGAGGCATAAAAATATGGACATTGATCTACTTCTGCATGCCTGTTGTGGTTTGAAAATATGTATTTCGGTAGAGTAGCATGAATGTGCAGTAAAAATTGCAAGTTAGGCACAGTGCAAAAATAAAATGAACTTTTGAACTGTAAGAACTGACAGCTATTAGTGAAACCCTCAATTTACTCCACAGAAGTAGATGCTGATAAAGGCTGCAAATAGCCTGCCGTACTTTCTGCTGGAAAGCAACCGTGTGTGTTTCTCACTTTCATCCAAAGCTAACTTAAGATCCGATGCTTTTAACATTACCATTTTAGCATCTCTCCCCTATAGAGCTTGTCCTAAAAGAGCATTTAACCTTTCTTTGTTATTTAGGTTTTAAAGGTGCACAGAGTAGCTGACGTTCTATTATTTATACGAGCGCATCATACATGAGTGAACACAGATTTATGTTTGCCGTCGACCGGTGCTCTCTCATAGGACTTCATGCTAAACTCAACAACAGCAGTCCCGGCAAGAACATCAGTAATAACCAAAATTCTTCATGTTTAAAAGTGGGTGTTTGTTAAATATCAACCAGAGGGAAATAAACCACTGTTGTTTTTTTCTGCTAAAATGTATCCTTCTATTGCTTTTGCTATTTGTACCATGCGACTGATGCTGTACTGTGACTGCTATGTCAATCCTTTGCCTCCACAATAAGCTACATTTTTTAAAGGTTGTGGTTTTGTAATTCGTCAAAAAAACTCCCAGAATGCAGCAAACGACTGATAGCTGACTTAACATCTATTTCATAAAGTGAACACCAGTGCTTTACTCTCTAGTCCGAGACATAAAGGACAACTTTTGCGTCATTGCTAACAAATCTGCTTTTGTCTCGCATTCTTCTTACTCATGTTGTGAATATCAGTGCACTAAACCCCCTTCTTTGCAATTTAGGCCAAAACTGGGCCAAACTCATTACGAAATGGTGGCCGGGAGAGGGTCAGGTGCAGGTGCTCAAACTAAGCTTGTTTTTAGCCAGAAGAGAAGCACATCTCAATCACCTTTAAACCAGAACCTGACCCACCACTGAACCACTTGCTCAACTTAAAATATTAAGGAAAGTTGGGTGCACCAGAGTTCATCTAACACTTCATAGTTTGCAAGTTCTTTTTGCTCATGTTTTTTTAATACTATTGAACATTTAGATAAGGGCGGTATTCATAAGAATACATGAAATCTACCTTTATCGACCTTTATAGAAACTGTCACTGACGTTCATAAAGGCTTTAACCGCAGGTTACAGTTGTCATTAAGGCCCTTTTATTCAAGTTACCCAAACATTCTCACACTTTCTGTTATAGGCCCTTAGAAATTTTTATTGAATTGCATGACAGTGCTCATGAAATGCTGATGAAGTTGTTATGTAGTTTTGTGATCACAGTTCTACAGTGAAATTTTAAGACTGCAGTTTGAGTTAAGTGTATCTATCTATGTGAAATGACTTGATGTCTCTAGGGTCATCTTGTAGGACCTAAGGGAATGCAGTTTTCTTTAGAGCCTTATTGTTTGCTTGGGTCACTGTTTACTCATGGATCTCTGTTGTAATTAGTTGTTTGAAAGTCTATCAAATGAGCCCTGACATTGCTTCTTTCGTGCCAGGTTGGACAGATGAGATCTAAATGTTAATAACTGTGCACTAAGAACATGCAAATGGCCCATTAGAATATCCTCCAGTGGACCCAGCTAGCACTCAGCCATATCATGACCTGTCATCCTGTCTATGATTGAGTTGTGTTCATCAGCTGGAATCCACAGTGTGGATCCACAGAGTGGCTTCTCACTCTGTCCATGTATTCATTTCTTGAGCAGTATAGATCTTTCTTGATTCACTTGCCAATTAGCTGCAAAGAGCATGAGATGCCTTCAGAGAAAAAAAATCATTACATTTGTGATAGTTAGACTGATGGCATCTGAAGCACATCGATATTCTCCAATTACCATAACGGACTATTATCAATAGAATGATAGCAAGAATGGATTTGTTTACCATAGTGTACAAAGAGAAGCTTGACTCTTTGCTCACAGTGGAGACATCCCTCAAAATATGAGCAAGTGGGAGGCAGCGAGAAATCCATCACACACGGAGTGGATGAGAGTAATGAGTGTGTACATCTGCTCGAATGCCACTAGTTTGTCAAGAGGGTCTAATTACACTGCAAGACCAAAAGTATTCCACTCTCAGGAGAGAGAAGAATAATCTATAAAAATGCTTCTGCGTCGATAACAACATCGCCTCGGTTTCCTCAGAAAAACAAATGGGGAGGATTTCTATGGCACTTTTTTCACATTTTATAGACAATCAAAGTCTTATTTCACATCAATCTGTGCTAATAAAATAGAATGTTGCTTTGACCTGCAACAGTAATTATAGCACTAAAGATGTAGACAGCAGATTGCCCTCATTCAGCAGTGAGAGGAATGTCTTGTTCTGGCAGTTACTGCATGTTAAGAAGTGCATATTGAAAGAAAAGTCATAATAATAAAATTGGATTCAGATGAGCGCTGTTTTGTTTCTAATTATCTGAAGAGCACTCAGAGGACTAGTGATAATAACCAGAGGCTCTGCAGATTCAGTATGGGAAGATTTTTAGGCACCTACACACTCACAAATAGACAAACGCACGTACGCACGCAGACAAACAACATGTGTGCACACACCCGCACACACACACACACACACACACACACACACACACACACACACACACACACACACACACACACCTGATATCTACTTACAAAAGCAGCACAGCAGGCTACTGTCTGTTTAACCTCCTCTTTGTGATCGGCCAGTTTTATTAAGGAAATCTGGTAGAAATCGTTGTGGCACATCAGGCTGAGAGATTTTTAATCCCATTTTATTAAAGTGAAGTGTTATAATTTGAACACTTAGTATAATATCTGCTTTGCCTTGTTTGATTATCATGTGCTCTTTTGAGGTGCATGAACTGGAAACAGGGAGCCTTTTTGTGTTACTGTCCGTTTAACCCAATTAATCTGATGGGTTGATGATTTAAAAAGCTCAGCATGACAGTGAGTTAAGTTTAGGCTTAAAAAAAAGATATCATTGAAGGCTGTTAAATAATCACTTTACACCTTCCTTTTTGGAGACATGACTGGCTTTCACTTTCAAAGTTAGAAAAGCAAAAATGACAATTCAAAGTTTACCAAATATATAAATGAACAAATAAATAAATAAGTTAATGTAAGTGGCAGGGTGGTTCAGCTGCTATCACTGTTGCCTACAGAGAGAAGGTTCTGGAGTAGATTTCCTGGCCTGGGAAAACCATCATGGTTCTCTTCATTCTGAGATTCATTTTCTTTTTTTCCTTTTAAGCCAAACACTCTTGTGGATCATTCTAGTATATAAGAACCTTTTATGTAAACCATCTAGAGCACTGTGAAGACTTCTGGCCGAGTTCTGTGCTGGCTTGTTGGGTTTTTTTTGTTTGTTTCCTGATTTTTCTCGCTCTGTTTAGTGTCATGCGTTGCCTGCCTCCCTATGTTGTGAGGTTTGGATTATCCCCAATAACGTTACTGTACAGATGAGGTCCCCAACCATGCCTATATGATTATACAAACAACAGGTAATGTTTGTTTATAATCTTCTACTTTCTTCTACTTCTACTTCTTTCAACTGTTCCTGTTAGGGGTCACCACTGCAGATCAACCATCTACATTTCTTCCGGTTCGCTGCATCTTCCTCCTTCAAACCAACTGCATCCATGTCCTCTCTCCCAACATCCATAAGCCCCCTCTTTACTCTTCCTCTTTTCCTATTTTCTGGCAGCACCATCCTCAGCATCTTTCTCCCGATATACTCTTCACTGGATAAACCAAAGCAACCTTGTTTCTCTAACTTTGTCTCCAAATGTGGGCAATGGTGACCTAGTGGTTAGGGAGTGGCCCCGCATTGGAAGATTGTGGGTTTGATTCCCTCACCAGTAGGTTGCCCTGAGGTACCCTTGAACAAGGTACCGTCCCCGTCACTGCTCCCCGGGCACTTTCAATAGCTGCCCATTGCTGCACAGTGTTTGCATGGGTTAAATGCAGAGGTCCAATTTCGTTGTGGTTCACTGTGTGCTGTGCTGTGACCTCGCAATGACAAGGACTTTCACTTTTCACTTTCAAAATGTCCAACCTGAGCTGTCCCTCTAATATACTCATTTCTAATCCTGTCCATCCTCATCACACCCATCTTTAACTCTGATGCCTCCAGTTCTGCCTCCGTTTTTGTCAGTCTCATTTACATTTACAGCATTTAGCTGACGCTCTTATCCAGAACAACTTACATTTCTGCAGGGACAGTCCCCCAGGAGCAACTTGGGATTAAGGGTTTTGCTCAGGAACCCAATGATGGTAGTGCTGGAGGTAGGAACCGAACAATCTCTTGGTCTGTAGGCGAGTGTCCTACCACTAGACCACCCCCTCCACCCCGTATAACATAGCTGGTCTCACTACCATCCTGTAAACCTTCCCTTTTACTCTCGCTGGTACCCATCTGTCACAAATCACTCCTGCCATTCATTTGCAGCCATTCCAACCTGCCTGCACTCTCTTCCACGCTCACCGCTACTCTGAACTGCTGACACACAATGCATCTCCTTCTGACTTTCTCCACCAACACCAACAATGGTTTCTTATAATGTTTGCATATAAGAAATAGCTCAATTCAGCATAATCACACACTATAGTTGTAAATATTTTCAAAAACATCCACCTCATGAGATGCTAGTCTCATATATGGTATGTATGCAGATATATATATAGCCTGTAGTCTTAACACAGCTGAAAGGCCCAAACATCCTCTAGCTCTCTCCATCTGTGAGTGATCAGGCCTACTGGGACTCACTCACAGACATGTAAACAAGACAATGTTTCCCTCAACCACAAGGATCAGCAGAAGCATGTTTGTGTTGTGTTGGTGTGTGTGTAGGTGTGTTTGCGTGCGTGTGTGTGTGTGTGTGTGTGTGTGTTTGCGTGCGTGTGTGTGTGTGTGTGTGTGTTGATGCATTTATGTGTAAGGAAAAGTGATGTAAAGCAGTTTCCCAATGCTCTATACATGGTGTACTGCTCTACAAATCTTACAGTGTGCTGTGAGGTAAAAGTGTGTCAGATTTATTTATGCAGGGCAAGAATAAGAAAAGTTACACTTACCGTTTTCCAAATTCATTTATGATTGATACATTTCAAATCAATCTCATTTTCTCATAATTGAACCAGTTATTAGAGTTCCTTAAAGGGGAGCGATAAGGCTTTGCAAATGTGAAAAAGTAGCTGGAGGGAGTGTGCAGGAACTTGATAAGAGTTCCAGAAGGACATGGATGAGCTTAAAGGAAGAAAGTGGGTGCTTAGGAGCTAGGGAAATGGATTCAGAGAGACAGACAGAAGTCCAGTTTTATAGTTGGTATGGGAGACGATGGCGTGTGAGCGAGGGGTGGGAGGGAGAGAGAGGGAGAGAGAGAGAGAGAAGAAAGAAAAAAAGGTGAGGTGCTAAAAATTGCTAGATTAAGTGTTGGGCATAGGAAGGAAGGAAGGAAAGAGGGAAGAAGGGCGGAAGGAAGGAAGGAATGAAAGGAGGGAAAAAGGAGTAATGTAGGAAAGAAGGAAAGGGAAGAGAGAATGAATATGCACATCGAGTTTTTTGGCAGGCAGGACTGAGAGCTGGATGTGACTCAGTGCTTTGTCATAAAGCACATCACTCGAGCCGAATGTACGGCAGCTCTGGTCCCGGTGTTTCCAAATTCACTTGATGGATGGTCATTTTCATTGCCTCCTCTCGCTTAATGAAGCCTGCAGTTCAGCCCTTAATTGAATGCTCTCTACAGTTGCAGATTATTCACCCTCACTCTCACTGCGCTCTCCTCCAGCTTATACTCTCTCTCTCGCTCTCTTTCTCTCCTCCTGTTTGTGAGACTGATCGCTGATGACTAATGAATGGTGCAAAGCTTCTCTCGCCGCTGCACGATTTTTTACTCACACTATCTAATTCTTTTATGAGTAGGCATGAGCTGGGCTGTTGAGTGGGCAATGCCGATTCACTGTTCTCACTGCACATTGCCCCATCCTTTTAAAGAGAAGAGGTTTGCAGGTTTGCATAGTGGTGTTTTAGATCACAGCATCCAAAGCACTCCAGTGTGAATGGATCACTGTTGTTTCTTTCTTTGCAATACATCAATTATTTAATAAAAATAAATAAATAAACAAACAAACAAAAATGATGATGATGATTATTATTACTGTGTTATAAAAGTGCCCTTACTATCTCAAAATGTAAATTTTATTGAATTATAAAGAATGTAATATTTCATATAGTATCAATCTGTTTATTATTCTTGTTTTGTTTTGTTTTTTTCTTCCAACTCACACAGCAGAAAAAACAACACTCACAGGCCATCATTCATACATCATTCAACTAGGCCACCCAACTGACCATTTTCATTAGTGCTGTCAGTCAATGTGAGCAGACGCGAGGGGAGATGGTTGGGTATAATTGACTGTTAACACAATTAATGCCTCTGGAGTTTGATGGGAGGTTAGAAAGGGGTTCAGCTTTAGGAGCTGAATTTCCCAAGAGTGAAGCAGATTTAGAGTTGAGATTTGCTCAGCGTCTTTGAAGTAATGACTATGTTGGTGATCAATGATCAAGGAGCCTTTAAAGCCCAGGTCCTGATCTTTCAGCCCATTATTTATTTCATACTTTACTGGTTGTATGGTCAAATATTAACAAGCAATATTATCATAAGAAAGGTGAACATTGTTATATTTTTTTAATAGCAGCTGTTGTACAAAAGTTCACAATAGATGCCAACGTCCAATGCTTAATTGTTCCGATGAGATAAACCAATGCCATCTGTGTGATTTTATATACAAAGTAGTAATGTAACAAAGTAATATCCCCTGTGCTGTGTCATAAAAAGCATTACTGCAATGTTTCCAATAACATATACTGTTTAGGCAGCTGTAGATTTAATGTATGTACTTCCCCGACCATCTATAACAATAACCACTTACCTGATATTGGTAGGTGGTTATTGCTAGATAGGTAGCATTGGTACTGCCTCTGCTACCTTGCCTCACTGCCTCTGCTGCCTTGCCTTAGTTGATCTTGGTATATTTGAATCCCTAGGAAAACAACACAAAAGCACCCAACTATCCTCTTGTTTTAAAAGAAAATTTGATTAGTTCAAAATTGGTTCTTGATTTGACCCTTATGCCCTTTTTTCCTGCTTCAAATACAACAACTTTAAGAATGGACTGTTCATTTGCTTGACAGGTGCCAATGAAACAAAAGAATCAGTCTTATTCACTTTACCTGAGAGTTTTTAATGCTGCGGCAGATCGGTGAGTGTAGCTGTGCTGGATTTCATACCATCATTAAAAGAGACTGTTTTGCTGTGTGTTTGAAGGGGTGAATGGTATGTAAGAATTAACTAAGTTTATACACTGCTGTAATTTTAAACATCCCATCCTTACAGTCGCAAACCTCCAAAACTGGAGATCAAATATGTCAAAATTAGTGCAACTGGAAAAAAGCACATTTCTTAATAAAGTAATAGTAATATAAAAATATTAATAATATTTCATGAAAACATGAACATGCAACTACTTTCACTGTATACATGAGAATGTAATATATTTGAATACATTAGATTATGTATTTCGATTTTTATTATGTTTTTTTTTCTAAAGCTAAAAACATGAATAATTGGTACTTACAGTCAGAGATTAAATAAAGGGTTCAATAACGGGTGATCTTTAGTTTGCATGTTACTGTACATCAAACGATTTTCTCTACCAAAAACTGATCAAATTAGTTTGATACAATATGGACTATTTACAGCATCATTACACTTTTTTAGAATAATACGTTGCAGCTGACAAAGAGCAATTGGATCCTGTAGATGTAGCTGTGAGGAGCTCCCATTTAAATGCAGGTATGCACTTCACTGAGCACACACAGACACAAACACACTCATAGATTAAAAGACAGCTGATCTTAGGTTGCTGCTTTAGTTGACATGTCAAAGAACAGAAATATGTGACAGAAATTTGAATTAAAAACTAGAGAGGGTGTCTGCCTGTCCTTGTGGCACCAGCTGCTGCGAATCCTGAAAAACAATACGAAGAGGCAAAGGCAGTTATTCTATTAAGCTTGCAGACTAAAGCCAAGTGTAATGCAAATTAAACTGAATAGCACTGACTATTACTTTTCGAAGGCTTTCTGAGCTTCTATTTCTGCCTCGCTGGGGTGGCTGGCAAATTAGTCCTTAAACTTTATTGAGTTAGGTCAATGTTTGCCTTTTTTTTTTTTTTTTTTCATTTAAAACAGGGTTGGTTTAAGTTTTTTCATTCACTGCAGAGGAGACAGACCTTGTGAGAAAATGACTGATTTCACATATGCATTACAATGCAATTAAAAGTTTTCCTCTTCATAAAAGGGATTTAGATCTCCTGGACCAAAACTTGGATGTGCTGACATCCAGCAGTGTATAGAGAGCTTGTCAGTGCTGTTGCAAAACCAGGTTTGACAAGTGTGAAAATGTTTCCCTATTGTGTCTCTTTTTGATCTATATGAAGGTCATGGGCCTTCAAAACAAGCCCAGCACAAAGTTTAATGAGTGGAGACTCTTTAGGACAGTGGAGTGTGTGTGTGAACTTGTGTTAGGGGGATCGAATTTGAAGGGCCCACTATAAATGAAACAGCTCAGTGGGTGACACTATGTCTAAATGGAGGCTCTATGTGTGTGTATGTGTGTGTGTGTGTGTGTGTGTGTGTGTGTGTTTGTGAGAAAGAGAGTGTATCATTCACTGCCTTTGCTCTGACTGTGTGAGAAAAGCATCTTTTTCTTAGGCTCTCAGGCTCTCACGGCCCTCCCTGATAAGGGGGCAAAGATGTGGCCGATTAGCATTAATGTATTCATTTGATGTCAAGCGGTCTAAATATTTCAGGCACTGGAAACCAGGAGGAAGACGATCTGAGCGAGACTGCAGTGGCCTTGTATTATTGATTGATAGCACGCTATGCTCTTGTCACGCTCAGCACTGAGCCTCTCTTCTCCACTTCTTGCTTATTAGCAGCAGGTGGGGAGCCCCAGCATTGCTTTTTTGTCACTGTGTGTCACTGTGCAAAGATAATGATGAAGGTTCTCTAAAGAGGCACTGAAATGTGAAGCGAAGGTTTTCACTGATGGTTTACACTGATGAGCCATAAGATTAAAACCACCTGCCTAATTTCTGTAAATGCCCTTTGTGCTGACATATTAGCATTGAGTTACCAATGTTACCAAAGCATCTACAAGACCACTCATGACATGCTGCTGTATCAGACACAAGAAACAACCGCAGCAGATCCTGTGAGTACCTGTAAGTTGAAAGGTTGGGCCTCCATGGATCAGACTAGTTTGTCCGGGAAACCCCACAGGGTGCTATTAACCCTGTTGTCAGTTCACTGGTTGTCCTTTCTGGAATTATTTTTGGTAGGTACTAACCTCTGCACACTGGGAACACCCCATTAGCTCTCTTTTCGTTTGTCCAGCAATCACTATTTAGCCCTTTGTCAAAGCTGCTCTTTTGCTCGTTTCTACCTCCCACACTTCAGGTTCAAGAACTAGTTCACTTTCCTGTCTTTTATATCCCTTAACTTACAGATGTGATTGTAAATAATTAGTGATGTCCACACTATCTATATTTATTTTGATTGGTGGTTTTAATGTTGTGGCTGATCATTATATAATCTATGGTGAGTGCATTAAATCCAGATGCTAGCACATCTCACATTTGTAATGTATCTTACCCCCTTCATCACCAGATATAAAATAAGGCTATATTACTAAACCTGATGAATGATGGCATACTGAGTGCTTCCTAACCGTTGTTCAATTTCTGGATTTCTATCTGCATTCGAACAACTGCAGGCATTCGTGGCTTCAAAAGTGCAGCTCAAAGCTGGGAACGCACAGATGCAGCACTTGGCAGCAGATGAGGCAGTAATTGAAGTCTCATCAGCTATGAGTCACCAAAAAGTGCTGCTAACAGACATGCCCATGTGTTCTTATATGACACCACATGCAGGAGAGCAGGGCGAGAAGAACTTGCAGAAAAGGCATCAGAAAAAAAAAGACTTGCTAAATTTATGGAAACAACAGCCAAAGCCCAAAGCCTTTATTGAGGTGTAATATTTCACTAGACTGCATGACATGTTAATGCTCATGATTCTGTTCATGGCAGCCCAAAGCCATTAAAGTCTGTACTCTGATGATGGCTTCACTTTCATAAATCAAAACTAGCAGATCTAATTGTAGATCACAGTTGTTTCTATAATGAGGACTAAAATTTAGTTTTCAATCCAAATATATGGCCAGGAAAGATATATTATAACTATTTAAGTATGGTTTGACAATAATCATGGCATTTAAAGTCCTGAAGCTAACAAAAGGTTGTCCTAGCGCAACCTCAGGTCCAAAATCAATCTAAGCTGAAGATAATTCTGTCTAAAATGGAAAGCCTGGCAAGGACAATAGTAATTATCTTTGTTCAGATCATGGATAAATAAAAAACAATCCAAAATGATGTGTTGTTAATAAATAATCAGCTGTCCAAAACTTAGTTTAATTTCCACTTTAATGAAGGGTGAAATCTGAAACTAAAAAGATGAGATCTAATCTAAAATCAAAACATGGGAAGAAGGCAGTGAACTTGAATATGAATTTTAAAGAGCCAAGCATGATACATTTTTGTAAAAATTTAGTTTGAACATGATGTGAACAATCAGGTGCTGTTGAGTACAGACAAGCATTTCAACATCTAATTTCTATATTTTGTATAAAAAAGTTATCAAATTAAAATGTCAAGTGGTGGCATATAAAAACATAATACAGATACCTTGCTAAAATAAGAAAAATGAGGAGAATAAGGAAACCTGGTGGTGGAATGAGGGAGTTCAGGAGAGTATAAAAAGGAAGAGGATATTGAATAAGTAGTGGGATAGTCAGAGAGAGGACGAAATCAGGCAGGACTATAAGAAAATGAGGAGCAGGGCAAAGATAGAGGTGGAGAAATCTGAAGATAAAGCATATGGTCAGTTGTATGAGAGGTTGAACACAAAGGATGGGGAAAAAAGATCTGTACTGATTGGCTACTTAGAGTGATTGATAACATTGAAATCTATTGAAGTGAGCAGAGTGTGTTGAGCAGAGGGAAAGAGTACTTTTAGAGGGTGATGAATAAAGAGAATGAGAGAGAAAAGGTTGGACGATGTGAGAATAGTAAACCAGGAAGCATAGCCGAATAGCAGGATTGCTGATTAGCTGTTAAAAAGATGAAAAACTGAAAGGTTGTTGTTAGAAACTGGAAGTGAGAAGAAGTGGCAAAAAGGAATGGGTGAGGAAGAGTGGAAGGAGTGATCTACAACAGACTGGTACCAGCAAGAGTGAAAGGAAGGGTTTACAAGACAACAGGAAGACAAGCAGTTATATAGACTGGAGATGGTGGTGCTGATGAAAAGAAAGACAGCGGAGTTAGAAGTGCTCATATTTTCATGGGGTGTGATGAGGAAGGAAAGGATTAGGAATGCAGAGGAGAGATGCTGAATATATTGAAAGTAGGATGTTGAGGATGGAGCTGCCAGGCCAGAGGAGAAGAGAAAGGACAAAGAGGAGATTTATAGATATACAGGTGGCCTGTCTGAAAGAGGACGATGGAAGGGATGGGAAGAAATGGAAATATAGTGCAACACTTAAAAAGAGGAGGAGGAAGAAGTAGAGGAAGAAGAAGTGCCTTTAGACACTTTTGATTTTATCCCGTGTGTTTTTGCTTTATTATCAAATATCTATTGCTGAGGCCAACTCACTATGCTTATGAGATCCTCTAGAGATCTTCTACTTCACAAGAGCCTGTCAAGCCTCTACAAAATGTTGAGTTTTGGGCCATGTTAAGTACATTTTTCATACGCAACATAAGGATCAGTGAGTTTTTTACTCTCTCTCTATTTCACTGTCTCTTCACTCTATAATTAGTTATCATTCCTTTTATGACAGAAGATGGTGTTCTTGCAAGTTACATTCGGCCTCTTCTACAAAAATCAACTAATATTCAGCACTGTCAGTGTATTCAACATGTAAAATATATCAAATGACCTCAGCACGACCGCAGACATTGTTGTTTATGTTTCAGATTCAGCAGCAGGAACTGGGCCAAATCGAGTCAGGTCTCAAAACAGTTGGTTTGCTTTAGGTTCAGGGTTCAAGTTCACCCCTGTGTTGACCTCAAATATCACTCTTTCTAATACAGATCTTTTATGCTGTTCATTTTTTTCTGTACTATTTAAAAAATGCATCTACTTCTTTCTGGCCATGATAAATCTGAGTAGACATTAACTTTTGTAAGCCTTTTAAAAATGCATACAGACCAAACACTTCAACAGTTTTGAGGCTGAGCCAACAAAGGCAAAATAGGGTTGTGGCCATTCTCACAGAAGCTGAGATCTTACTTAGGTAAGAGTCTTTTTTTTTTAATCTTTCTAAAGTTCAAGTGACCTGAAAAATGTGAAGGACCAAAGCTTGTTTCACCTTCCCAGTGACACAGACCTGGGTGCAATTTTCCCTCTAAAGAACAGAGCTAATGAACCTTACCGTTTGGCGTGTGGATGGAAGACAGTCTGCTCGCTCACTGCAGATGCACATTGTCTGGAAAATTGTCACTGGGGGAAAAATAGAACAAGGGGAATGACAGAAGAAAAAGAAACTGCAAAACAGTGATGTGTGGTAATCAATGTGGAAGTCTTTGGGCTAAAATAAACAGTGTTTAATTTTACAATTATTGTAGAAATGAATAGCAGCATTATGGTTGTAGCCACAACTATTAGTTTAAAAGGCATTAGCTGTAGTACAGGAGTGGATAGATAGACTCCAGACCTCTATCACAGTTTTTTTTTTTTTTCAATTTCTTTGTGGACAATCACATGACATTACAACACAAATAAATTAATAATAACTTTGTTACTTAAATAATAGTAATACCTACACTTACGTATCCTAATAAAACAAAGAGGGAACTTACGCCTATTCCACAGCTGAACAATCTGCACCAAAACTATACACATTTACATCCATGTGTAAGCAGTGTTGTTAAAATTAAATTGCTGGAAATATATTTAAAGCTGTTGTAAAATGCACACAGACACACAAACTCTATAACCAAAGATCGACTGAATTATGCGCATAGTTCAAACTTAATGAAACCTATTGTACAATTCACAAAACATATCCTTTGAACACACAGTACTGTGCAGTTTTAGGCAGGTGTGAAAAAAACATCTTTGCTGTAAACAAAGAATGCTTTCAAAAATGGAAGTGTTAATCACTTATTTTCATCAATCAACACAATGCTGCGAATGAACAAAAGAGAAATCTAAATCAAATCAATATTTGGTGTGACCACCCTTTGCCTTCAAAACAGCATTAGTTCTTCTAGGTACACTCGCACGCAGTTTTTGAAGGAACTCGGCTGGTAGGTTGTTCCAAACATGACTGTGTTTCAACCTCCGTGTGACACTGATGATCTGTTTGGTAAAACTGGTTGATCATACACCGACTATAATCCTACAAACTCCCTGACTTTGTGCAAGTGTACCTAGAAGAACTGATGCTGTTTGAAAGCAAAAGGTAACACCGAATATTGATTTGATTTAGATTTTTCTTTTGTTCGCTCACTTTGCATTTTGTAAATGGATAAAAATGAACAATCATTATTTATATTTCTGAACGCATTCTTTGTTTACAGCATTTTTTCACACCTGCCTAAAACTTTTGCACAGTACTGTATGTTGCATACCAACTATAGGCTTCAGTTAACAATTTACAATGCAATACTTATGTTTGTTTTTACTTAGGTGATTATTATTGATATCAAATAATGTATTGATTTCTCTCTGACTTGAGTAGACCTTGTAGGCCTGATATGTTGTTGGCAAAAACCTTAACTCTGAACCATCAGTGTCTCAGCTAATAGGCAATGTAATTAAATTACAATGCAATATCAGGTCAATTTGTCCTCTTAACCATTTACCTATGTGTCTGAATAGAATAAAATGAGATGTAAATGGAGATGTGTGGTTTACTTTAGACAGCAGCAATAAGCTACAGCCAACTTTCATTACAGAGCAGGTCATCTACCTGTTGAAGATTGGAAAAAGTTGCTGTTGGGAGTCTCCAGACCAGTGGAAGGGTTGGAAGATGTGCCCCAGGGGCAGAACAGGTACTCCTAAATAGCCCGACTGCAACATGCCCCATCTCAGGAGGAAGCAGGCCATTGCTATGTTATCTGGTGTTATCTGTGAAAAGAAACAGATAACGAAAAACAGCTTGACTTGACTGAAAATAAGAACCCAGCAAAAAAAAATTATGCTTGTAAAAAAAAAAAAATATATATATATATATATATATATTCACACTGTTGCAATGGACAAAGCATATTCTGCAATGTTCTTATAACAATGGAATCACATATTTCAGACCACTGCCTGCACCCCCCCCCCCCCCCCGTGCCTGAAACCTTCTCTGTTTCCTAGCTTAGTACTTTTCATCCAAACAATTTCTCAGTAGAGAAAGCTTTATGCTCCTCTGTTCTCCCCTCTGTGTGGCACATTCATTTGCTTTCTCCTTTTAGATGTGAAAGGCCATGGATGTCTGACATGACTTATCAAGGGCATGATCTGAGGCAATCTACCCATCACTTACAGTGTCGTCACTTATACATAAATCATACAGGGAGGAACATGGATTCCATTGCATCCTTATGATTGTGACACACCATGGAGGTATCCCATTTAAGATGCATTGTTAGTATTTTTCTGATGAGCTTGGCCTTCCTGTTGGGAGGAGTCTCAGCTGTGCTCAATACACATACACACACACACACACACACACACACATACACACACACATAGCTTACCTTCATGCCCATTACGGCTGACTGCTGATGAATAAAATTTCCCATTTCTTTCTGCTTTCAGTTCATTTCCCAGTTTCAGTGTTAAGCCTCTGCCAGTACATCCAATGAAGAAAAAAAGGAAGAACAAAGTAAACTGGCCCAGACATTGGCACTCAGGCTCACTGATGTGTGGTAAGCAAAAGGCTAGCCTGTCTGGTTTTAATCCCCAAAAAAGGGCTACTGTTGTCAGACTAACAGAAAAAAGTTTCATCTGGCTATGATGAAGGTGGAAAAGGAGTCTGCAGATTGTTCATGCCTGACCTTTACTCTTCTTTGAATAATCACCGCAATGGGCATGTGAGCATTAGAGGCTGGACAATGGAGAAAGAGGTGGTGTGGTCTGATCAAACATGTGTTGACAAGGTGGGGTCATTTATCTAGGGGAAGAAATGACTTGCCAGGATGGGGAAAAAAGCAAACCACTTTTGAAATTAGGCAGAGAGTGAGCATGCCAATTTGTCATTGTGGGCAGTTCTGATGGTAGTGATAGGATTGAATCCTTATCAGTGAGTTGCCCTGAGGTACCCTTGATCAAGGTACTGTCACTGTTCCACGGGAACTTTCAATAGCCGCTGCATGCGTGTGTCAGTGTGCATGGGTAAAACACAGAGCTCTAATTTTGTTGTGGTTCACTGTTTTCTGGCTTCACAATGACAAGATTAGTCACTTTCACAACACGATTGCAAAATGCCTTCTTTCCATTCAGCCAATACAACAGTGGTAGCAGCCATATCAAGGGCCCAGGAGGAACAGTGGTGGGAACAATGCCTTGCTCAGAATGAAGCAGAAACTAACCTATGTATCAGGACTCAAGCCCAAGACCTTCCGATCCTGGGGCCTAGTCTCTAAACCACTTTGAGTCACTGCTGCCTTTTTGCCAGGAGTCATATAGAAAATCTTTCAAAGCATAACTTTCCAGTGAAAACCAAATATTTTGTACACAGTAACCTTGTGTCTAAGAGATCTTAAAGGTGATAAATAAACATTTTGTCATGGCAAAAGCACATCAGCTGGAGAGCGACACTTGATACAAGTGCATATAACTTTCTGTCCTCAAATCACTGGCTTCCTTTCTTGTCTCCACTGTCTTTGTAAAGCTCTGATATTACTCCTTCTTTATCTTTATTGGTCAGATTCTCTTTCTCTCTCTTTCTCTCTTTCAAACACACACACACACACACACACACACACACATACACACAACCATAAGTGTTCTGTACTTGATGAATGAATGCCAAATTATAAATACAAATGGCCAAGTGCAAGTGAAAGAAGAGGACCCATAATTCACAATAAGCAGCATGCCTTAAACAACTACCCACAGAGCTTAAGCACCTCACTAAATAACACAGCTAGATTACAGTCTGGCACTGATTCATTCCAACAGGCCACAGGCTCCTGGGTCACGTTATCCCTCCGTTCCGACTCACACCTCCACAATCTGCCGTGGCCACAGTCATTACCTCATGTCAAGGATACACAGACACTTGGTGTCTCAAGGGCACGTCACATGACATTTCCTCCTTCACTCTTGCTTCAGCCCCATGCCAAAAGCGGACAGAGACGCATGCGTCTGCACATCTGCCACAGCACTACCTTGTTGATCTATGATCAGGCGATAAGAGCAAAAGTGTGCTGAATATAGAGTGAAAACAAATGATGGTGAATGTTTGGAGCGGATGAGGCAGGCAGCGAGGACAGATAACACAAGACTAGAGAATGATCCAGAATCTCCAAGCCCTTATGAGGGGCATCCATCACCACCGACAGTCAAACAAATAGCATCCTCCATATTCAATTAGTTGTCCCTGCAGGCTGCATACATGCTTGTCAACCTGTGTGAAACCCCTTTTACACACATATACATACACACCCATTTTGTTGGGTCTGACTGAAATTAGTCATGTGACACTTAGGGTTGAGGTTGGGAGTTAGGGTTAGGAGGTTAGGAGTTAGAGGTTAGGGATTGGGAGTTAGAGATTTGCAACTATACTGTATGCCATAAAAATATATCCCCAGTGAGCATAAATATTAACAGTGAGGATCTGATTGATGTTTAGTAGGAAGAAGTCTTCACAGATCTGGCCTCATTTCTTTTTTAACTCATGATGATGATATGTAGTCTCAGAACCATTGCTCTGTCAAAGCACAGGGACTTGGGTACACCTTTGGGTTGGGAGATGTTCTGGACACAAGAGACCTAGCTCCTCTTAGATTTGACCCATAAAGGCCAGCAAGAGAGGTATGCTCTTGACTCTGGCTGCTGAAAAAACACCTGCTCTTGTCCTCGAAACCGGCTCGTAAATCAAACACTTAAGATTGAGATGAGATAGATTTGACACTGGAATGGTGCTGTTAGGAGTCTGAGGAAGTAAGCCTGTAGGTTTACCTAGCATTATGTCGAGTTTGGGAGAATACCCTGCCATCAAACTAGACAATAAAGTTGTCAGTTACCACTTTTTGTGTCACAGATCCAGGCTGACTGACACTGAAGCTTCCTTTCAGGGCATCAGTTGCCTGGGTCTTCTCAAAGGTGTTGGGGGGTATTCTGGCATCTCAGCTTTTTTGTTTTTTTGTTTGTCTCTTTTCTGCATCTCTCATTGCACACACACACACACACACACACACACACACACACACACATATATATATATATATATATATATATATATATATATATATATATATATACAGTACACAATACAAGCTTGTTTGAAGCAGGTGTGGTAAAAGCTATTTGTAAACAAAACGCTTTCAGAAATATTAATATGATTGTTTATTTTTTATCAATTAACAAAATGCAAAATGAGCGAACAAAAGAAAAATCTAAATCAAATCAATATTTGGTGTATTTCTTTTGCCTTCAAACCAGCATCAGTTCTTCTGGCCCCCACAGAGCCCTGATCTCAACATCATCCAGTGTGTCTGGATTACATGAAGAGACAGAAGGATGTGAGGAAGCCTACATCCACAGTAGATCTGTGGTTAGTTCTCCAAGATGTTTGGAATGACCTACCAGCCGAGTTCCTTCAAAATCTGTGTGCAAGTGTACCTAGAAGAATTGATGCTGTTTTGAAGGCAAAGGGTGGTCACACCAAATATTGATTTGATTTAGATTTCTCTTTTGTTCATTCACTGCATTTTTTTGACTGATGAAAATAAATGATCAACACTTCCATTTCTGAAAGCATTCTTTGTTTACAGCATTTTTCCACACCTGCCTAAAACGTTTGCACAGTACTGTATATAGGGTAGTGGTGGTCTAGTGGTAGGGTACTTGCCATGGGGACCTATGGCTCAAGAGGTCCCAGGTTAGAATCCCACCTCTGGCACTACCACCACTGGGTCCCTGAGCAAGACCCTTTACCCTGAGTTGCTCCAGGGGGACTGTCCCTGTCTCAGTGATGCTGCCACCACCATGCTTGACTGTGAGGATAGGTACGCTTATAACTCTCATTGCCAGAGGTCTTAGTTATTTGCATTTGGCAAATTTCCAGAGGACTCTCATGTGCCTTTTAATATAGAGTGGCTTCCATCTGCCCACTCTGCCAAAATTGCCTGATTGGTCAGTGTACTGCAATGATGGTTGTGCTTATGTAAGATACTCTCTACTCCAGAAATGACAGACCACTACATCCTTGGTTACCCATGTGACCAAATTCCTTTATTCCTGATTTCTCTGTTTGTGCTGTGGCTAGATCCAGAAAGTTTAATGCTGGTTCCAAATCTCTTCAGTTTAAGACTAACTGAGGTTACTGTGCATTTATGTACTTTTGAGGATGCTGATCCTATTTGAATCCTGCTTCACAGGGACAATTCCCACACTTTATGGTTTGGTTTTTACTGTAAGATACACCACCAACTTTGAGACCTTAGACAGGTGTGTGCCATTCATAATTATGTGAAGTGAATTCAATTAGCCACAGGTGAACTCCAATCAGGTTGTAGAAGCATCTGAAGGACTATTAACATAAGCAGATGCACCAGAGCTCAAGCATTATAACAAAAGATCTGCATATTTATGTTTTATTTAGATTGATTAGCGAAAAATGGAATTCAATGAGTGTAACATAACAAAATGTAAAATAAATAAATATTGAACCAGTGAAAAACTTCACATTTTAAACTGCCTCTCTGTCTTTCAGTTAAAGTACATCAAGGGAACAACAACAACAACAAAAAACAGCTTAGCAGATGCTTATGTCACGACAACAGCAAAAAAAAATAACCACCCACCCAGCTATTGCATCTAAAGAGAGT
The DNA here is from genome assembly GCA_017165825.1 of Hepsetus odoe. Taxonomy (NCBI): domain Eukaryota; kingdom Metazoa; phylum Chordata; class Actinopteri; order Characiformes; family Hepsetidae; genus Hepsetus; species Hepsetus odoe. The sequence goes on from CM029368.1 coordinate 9,184,055, forward strand.
CTAATGAATATAAGTACTAGTTTAAGAGAGAGAGAGAACTTAGGGAACTACAGCTAAAATACCCCAAACACTTACACACAGAGATAAAAACACACACCACACCCACACCCACCCACACACACACCTACACCCACCCACACACACACCCACAACACACCCACCCACACACACACACCCACAACACACCCACACCCGCCCACCCACACACACACACCCACACACACACACCAACACACACAAACACCCACCCACACACCCACACACACCCACACCCACACACACCTACACCCACCCACACACACACCCACAACACACCCACACCCACACAAACAACCACACAAACACATACAAACACACACCCACACCCACCCACACACACACCCACAACACACCCACCCACACACACACACCCACAACACACCCACACCCGCCCACCCACACACACAAACACCCACCCACACACCCACCCACACACACACCCACGCAAACACACACCCACACACACACACACACACACAAACACACACAAACACACACACACACACACACACACACACACACTCACACACACACACACACAGGAAACCAGACCACGCTGGACCAACTAGGGCAAAAGGCAGACAGGTGTGTTGGCTGCTGATAGGAAAAGAAAGCAAGGGAGGACAGTTCCATGACAAGGGAATAAAGGATGGTGGGGTAACTAACAAAATGAGAATATAGAAAAAAGGGAGGAAAATCAATGTCTAACAAGCAAAGCCAAGAAAATGCCAATAAGCCAGCAGGCTGAGATATTCCAAGGCAGATGCCTTGTGTAGAAAGTCAACACTGTGACATGGATTTGAGAGAGCTGCTTTTCTTGGGAAAGTAAATAAATAAATGATGGAACACACTTTTAATTAAGCACTGTCCTGCCAGATCCTGTGGAGCGAAAGAGGCGCATTAATAGACACAGATTCAACAACATGCTTTGGGTCAAGGGTCAACAAACACCTAACATCTGCTTTTTCAACATTTCTTTTCCAAAATGAAGGGTTTTATAAAGGTAATTGTTTCAACCTTTTACAAAAGCTTTAGGACATTTTCTTTGTTATTAGGCCTTCTCAAAATGCTCCACACTTAGACACGAGACAAAAACACATCAAATAGTCAAGCATGCTGATCATATGCAAACACATCATGTTTCGCATAGTGCACTGAGAAATATAAAGGATATAAAGGATAAAGCTGGCATAAAAAGTGTTTTGGCATTGTGGTTTTTTTTTTAAATTATTTATTTATTTATTTTTAAAGAATAAATCTTGACCAAAGACAGCAAGGAGACACTGCAAAAAATTAGAGATATAATTATTATCATTTCAACTTGATGGACAAAACCAAACCACATTTTCATGAATATAAAAAACAACCATTCAGGAAAATGATGATGACGTGGATTATTATTATTATTATTATCATTATTATTATTACTATTATTATTATTATCATCATTATTATTTTATTATTATTACATAAAAACAACAACAACAACAATAATAATAATAGTAATAACAATCATAATAATAATAACAATAATAATAACAACAATAATAATTAGTATATAATAGTAATAATAAAATATGTACCATTTACAGTTTTCTGTCCAGCCAATCAGTATTGTTAAAATGTACAGTTAAACAGAAAACCTTTTTTTTCTGAATTTAGAAAGGGTAAATAGATTGGGAATTGTAATGGTATACAGCTTCAGTGAATTCTGCAGGCATTAACCCACATTGGACGTCTGCTCTCCCCCTTCTATCTCTGCACCCTACTCATCCTCTTCTCTTCATCTTTCAACATGCTCCATCAAAAACAATTAAAGGTGCAGTTCTTTAAAATAGCTGTTTATTTGTGTTGTTATTCATATTTCTGTTCTTATGTTGAAGCTCATTGGGTGAAAGTTGACTGGTTAATGTAGCAGGTTAACACAATACATCACAGTGTGACTTTATTGCATACAGTAAAACATGCAGCAGTACATTATACTTTATTATGCACTTAACTCTAGCTAATAGCATTATAACTTTATATTTATTCCATATTTAATTTATTTTATATTGCAAATGACACTTTGATTTTCTCAATTTTGAAGCACTGACACTGAATTTTGTATAAAGGCTTGGTGGTGTTTGACCCATTGTAGTACGAATTCTGTTGCCAATTTAAAAATGTATACATTCATCACCTTTAAACTCCCCAAATGGTTGAAAATGTGTGCTTAAATGTAGAGATTTGTGTTAAGTGTTCTGCAAAAAGTGTGCAGTACTGTCCTTTCTGTGAAGACTGTGAGTACACAGAAGGTCTGCTGGAATTCACCTGCGGTCTGTGCCCTTCTGGTGGTCGCTTGTCATTGGACGTGCTGAGTTTAGGTTTACATCCAGTTTGATCAGTCCCTTATTACTGGCTATGCTTTTTCATGAATGTTATAAAAGCTGTGTGTGGGCAACTGTACAGCGACCAGTGTCCTTTAAGCTGAATTCACTCATTATAAAGGCTTTCTGCATTCCTTTGGTCATCTGCTGAGGTTGTTGAACTAAAACTAGCAGTTGTTCTTCTTCTAGATTTAAAGACAGTGAAAAGGTTTGTTTTTTGACCATGTATTAGATACAGAACTAAATAATCACAGGATCAGAACAAAATCTGATCAGAGTTAATTTACTGGCTTTGGAGTGAGGAATGAAGGGTAGATGGCAAGAGAACACAGTGATGAAGGACAAACAAATCAATTGACTAATGAAGACAGCTGTGCCTGTGTCCATGGCCAAGTAGATATATAGATTACTCAGATCGTTATATTTTCCTCTCTTTACTTTGGTCTTAAGCATTTGGTGATCTTGGGATAGGGAGTGTTCAACCAAACTTGTGTGAAGCTGCAATCTGTCCCCAAATCAAATTAAAGACCACAGATGCCTGCCTGTTTACAACAATAATTAATAGAAAATACTGTCAAACAGTGGTAAAGTTGTTCAAATTCATACTCAGTTCATGATATTCATTTTTACCTTGTATTTAAATGAAAATGGCTGGTGATTTTAATGCATATATAAGCTATGATGAGTCTCCCACTGCTTTATTTGATCTCTGCTCTCTGTCCTGCTTCTTCTATTGTGAAACAGAACCAGGGAATCTTTCACTTCCTCAAGAAAAGCTGCGGATTCGTTCCTAATGTTCGCCAGTAACACAAGCCTAACCTCCATACCAAATAAATAATTCAAGATACAAGAATTTCAGCAGTGATTGTCCAGTGCAAAATTATACTCACATGATAGCTACAAATGAAAACGCTAATTGCTGCAGAACGAGGGACCTCTGTAGCCTAGCAACAGCACCCAGCCATGTAAATGGGCTCAAGGGCTTGATCAAACTGTTGCATGTGAACTCTCATGCCTCCCACAATGCCTTTTATTTCTTTCCCAGATTAGCCATGCCTAAGCAATCAAAGATCAGAACAAACCCCTTCTGGCAATTTGGCCATTTGGCCCTTTTAGCTGCAAAATGTGTACATGCTACTTTGACTAAGCAGTGTTTTTTCTCCAAATTCAATGTCATGTATGCCTTATCATATAAAACAGCTACAATCACAAGAAGGATTAGGAAACATGCTATAAAAATCCACACGCATTGATGTGAAACTCATAGTGTCCCACAAAGTGAAAAACAAAGGTGACTGATGGGATGTAAATGGACACTTGCTGGCATTTCACCCCCTTGTCTCCAGCAGAGGTGCAGACAAAGCTATGTCATTATAGAAATGGAAGCTAAAATGTAGTCCACCACAAACGGCAGAGCTCTCACAACACTCTTCCGGTTATTCTTGCCGATGTCTCATTATTAATGTTTTATGACCTGGCTGGACTTTACATAAAGGTATAGACTGAAGCTGGCAGAGGCTGAAGGTGTAAATAATATAAATACAAGAACCGAAAAAGGGGTTAGAGAGGCGCAGTGGATCACTCGGAGGAACAGATGATGAACTTTTACTTAAAGCACTTACATCAGCTGTTTCCTGCCACAAATAAATCTTTTATAAGGTCTCTCTGACCTTGTGCCTATCTGTTGTCATCTTTTTCTTCTTTTACCACTTTCTTTTTGCAAAAAAAAAGTAATTTGCTGAACTTGCAAACTATATGTGTATATACTGTATATATATATATATATATATATATTTTTTTTTTTTTTTTTTTTTTTTTACAGGGATTATATATAATGCTGGCTATAACAGAAAGGTGTCAGACATCATATCATTTCATATCATGCCACACGAGCTTCTGAACTGAACCATGGAGCAGTGGAAGAAGGCACAAGTGGGACCTACACAAAATTAGGCAGGTTGCTTTAGTGCTATGGATGTTCAGTGTATGAAAGTGTAATGATTTGTTTAACCTTTTTTCTGCCTTCATTTCTGTACATGGACCCCGTGGACTGCACAGTTATTAGTATGGGTTATATACTGCTTCACTATCAAATTAGTTTCCCTGCGACATGATCCCTTTCAAAGAAAATCATGTAAGAAGGCTTGTAACAATAGGTTGCTCTATTTAAAGAGAACATGAGCAAGGTTGGTATTTTCAGTGTACCTGATGCTGGGTGAAACCTGGTGGATGGTGCACAGGTGTCCATGGACCAAAACAACCTGAAGCAGGCACGCCTGTGGCTGGAGCAGAATCATGGTGCCCTGGCAATTGTGCTTTCTGTGGCAAATACCTGCTGCTCTTCCTCGATTCAGCCTTATCATACTGGCAGATCTGGGCCTGGACCTTGGCCAAATGGCCTATAGGTGCACTGACTGTGAGGGGTTATACAAAGACAGAGGGCAAACTCATTGAAGAATCCAAAAACGGTTCTTTTAGAGAGAGAGAAGGAGAGAGTTTCACCTTTGTCACTGGCTGAACTTAGGGTTTTCCTCCCCAGCACTGTGGTATCCTCTTGGAAGAGATGGCTTCTGGCATTGTCAGGAGGGCCAGCTGCCTTCCTTGCCTTCCTCACGATCACAGTGTCAGTGCCAGCCGGGTCGTGTGCCACACGGGCACCATCTGCACTCTTTCCCTGCAGTCCATCTCCACCTTTAGGAGGATAAAACAGAAAGACAGGTTGAACAATAGAAGAGAAAAGAAAAAAAACAAATGCTTCTCCTCCCTTTATCAAGCTGACAGAGGTTTCTGGGAGAAAGCCTCTTTTCACCGAATAAACACATTTCCTTGAATCTAATACACATATTACATTCCAATATTCTCATTTTAGTTTCTCAGCTCCATCAATATTTAATGTTAATTTTTTTTGTGTGTGCCTGGAAACAGTAAATTTAATACTAATCAGACTTATTTCAACACTAATGGTATACCTTTTTGCAGTCCAAAAGCCATTAGTTTTGTAATGTTCATTTAATTTAGCAAAATTAATTAACTGGAATGAAATAAATTGTACGCATGCATGTACACGCAGTTGATTTTTTTGCTGATTTTCCATTTACACTTTCATTATTTGAATTAAACAAACAGCCGCTTTCCTTAAAAAAACAATAAAATATATAAATAAAAAGGCTATGGCTGAAAGTTCAAAATGAATTTGAATATGAGAGTATAAATAAGAATAAAGTAGACATGTATACACACGTCTGATTTAGCTTTCAAGATACATGTTACCCTTGATCGACATTATTTGTAATTTATCCCTCTATTTAGCAAAACAATTATACTATAATAATAATATATATTTTAAAGCCTACTTAAATTTACTTAAAACTGGTTAATTAGCTTAGAATATAATGTTATTCCGTAACTATGTCACAAGAAAAAATACCATCAGCCCATCTTAGAAGCTTTTCACATACAGTTAGGTCCATAAATATTTGGACAGAGACTTATTTTCTCATTTTGGTTCTGTACATTACCACCATGAATCTTAAATGAAACAACTCAGATGCAGTTGAAGTGCAGACTTTAAGCTTTAATTCAGTGGGTTCAACAAAAAGATTGCATAAAAATGTGAGGAACTAAAGCTTTTTTTTAACAAAATACCTTCATTTCAGGGGCTCAAAAGTAAGTGGACAAATGAAATAACTGATTAATATAATACTTATGATAGCCTGAAGTCTTGAATTCATGGACATCACCAGATGCTGGTTTCCTCCTTTTCAATGCTCTGCCAGGCCTTCACTGCAGTGGCTTTCAGATGCTGTTTGTTTGTGGGCCTTTCTGTCTGAAGTTCAACAAATGAAATGCTGCTCAACTGGGTTCAGATCAGGTGACTGACTTGGCCATTCAAGAATATTCCACTTCTTTGCTTTAATGAACTCCTTTGTTGCTTTGGCTGTATGTTTTGGGTCATTGTCCATCATATTATGAAATGCTGCCCAATCAATTTGACTGCATTTAGCTGGATTTGAGCAGACAGTATGTCTTTGAACACCTCTGAATTCATTCGGCTGCTTCTGTCCTGTGTCACATTATCGATAAACACTAGTGTCCCGGTGCCACTGGCAGCCATGCATGCCCAAGCCATCACATTGCCTCCGTCCATGTTTTACAGATGATGTGGTATGCTTGGATCATGAGCTGTTCCACGCCATACTTCTTTCTTGACATCATTCTGGTGGAGGTTGATCTTGGTTTCATCTGTCCAAAGAATGTTTTTCCAGAACTGTGCTGGCTTTTTTAGATGTTTTTTCCAAGTCCAGTCTAGCCTTTCTATTCTTGAGGCTTATGAGTGTCTTGCACCTTGCAGTGCACCCTCTGTATTTACTTTCATGCAGTCTTCTCTTAATGGTAGACTTGGGTATTGATACCCCGAGAGTGTTGTTCACTTGGTTGGCTGTTGTGAAGGGGTTTCTCTCCACCATGGAAATGATCCTGCAATCATCCACCACCGCTGTCTTCCATGGACGTCCAGGTCTTTTTGTGTTGCTGAGATCACCAGTGCTTTCTTTCTTTCTCAGGATGTACCAAACTGTAGATTTTACTCCTAATATTGTAGCAATTTCTTGGATGGGTTTTTTTCTGTTTTCGCAGCTTAAGGATGGCTTGTTTCACCTGCATGAAGAGCTCCTTTGACTGCATGTTATCTGTTCACAGCAAAATCTTCCACATGCAAGCATCACACCTCAAATCAACTCCAGGCCTTTTATCTGCTTAATTGATAATGACATAACGAAGGAATTGCCCACACCTGCCCATGAAATAGCTTTTGAGTTAATTGTCCAATTATTTTTGGTCCCTTTATAAGGAGGGTGGCACATGTTAAGGTGCTGTAACTCCTAAACCCTTCATCCAATTTGAATGTGGATACCCTCAAATCAGGGGGCAGCGGTGGCCTAGTGGTTAGGGTGTTGCCCCTGATCGAGGATTGTGGGTTGGATTCCCTCACCAGTAGGTACCCTTGAGCAAGGTACTGTCCCTGTCACTGCTGCCCTCGTGCTTTCAATAGCTGGCCCCTGCTGCACGTGTGTGTATGGGTGAAACGCAGAGGTTGAATTTCGTTGTGCTGTGCTGCATTTCACAGTGACAAGGTTAGTCACTTTAACTCAAAAGAAAGCTGAGAGTCTACACATTATGTTCTTGTCCATTATATAACTATAATTGGAATATGTAATCAGTAATCAGGTACAGAAACAAAACTTGTGTCAGTGTCCAAATATATATGGAACTACTTTCAAGACTGGCAAGATAAATTTTTACCTGGGTAAATGACGCAGAAAATTAAATTGCTAAACATTATTCTGCACAACTGTTATAATAACCCTTAAATCCTTATTAGCAGCTATTAGTAGAATTATGAGGAGAGACAAAGCATGATTAATAATTTTTTGTAACATGCATGATCAACTATCAAAAAAAGTGTTACTTATGGTTCTAAAACAGGACAGAGAGACACAAGTCCAGAACAGAGAGACTCAAAAGAGTCCCCAAGGTTCCCAGGGCCATAAGGCTCTTAAATCAGGTTAATCTGGCCAAACGTCTATCTAGATCTATCCTTTTTTATTTATTCAGTTATATTTATATTTGAATTTTATTTTTATTCTTTTTTTTTCTTATGAATTCCATTTGATCTTTTCCTTATAACGTTACCTTCTTCCTTGTCTTTGCACAGTCCTAAGAGTGACTCAGGGATACATTTCTCTGCAGATTGTACTTGTATCGCTGTGTATGTGACAAATAAAGAAGCCTGAATCTTTAAAAATATACTAATAATTATCTGAATACTGAATTATCTTTCGGGCAGCGGTGGCCTAGTGGTTAGGGTGTTGGCCACATGATTGGAGGAGCGGGGGTGCGAACCCCTTCCCAATAGGTTGCCCTGAGGTACCCTTGAGCAAGGTGCCCTCCCCTTTACGCTCCTCCCTGCGATGGGCTGGTGACCTGTCCAGGGTGTGTCCCCCGTCCTTTGCCCTGTGTGAGATGGGATGCATTCCCCCGCGACCCTGCTTGGGACAAGCGGCAGACAATGACTGATTGAATTATCTGTACATGAACACATCGCTTTGGAATTTTGAAGAAAATGTAAAATCACCTCCACTGAGACTGATGTTCAGTTCAGTTCAGTAAATGTAAATGTTCAGTCTGTTTAATAAGGATATTACTTAGCACTATTAGCAGGTGATTCACACATAAAGAGGTTAAATGTCTAAGTCTTAGCAGCGTTCCTTATCACAATATGGAGAAGTGCTCGAGTCAGCCATCTTGGGCTCTTTATACTTTGGGCAGTTTGTGGCCTAAAGGATGTAGAAGTACAGGTAAGAGAAAAAAATGCAGATTGAAAATTGATTGTGTTTAGAGTCAACTTCCATTACAAACGGCCTCCATTTCCAAAAGGAAAATAGCCATATCGATTTGGACCAATGTTGCCTATTTCTTGTTCCTTTTTTCTTTTTCATTTTCAAAATAATGAGTGACTCTTGGTGTTGGAGTGGAGCCCCTCTCCTGTCCCGAGGCGAGAGCTGACAGAGCACCGTCCATAGGCCATCGTCACAAACAAAAACAACACTTTCTGCACACAGTTAATGCATCTCATACATCAGTGTCTCGTGTTGTCAACACCACAGATTCCACAGCCGATAGAATGACATACTGTTGATCATTATCGTTAAAGTACTGTTACCTCAAAAGCCATTTCCATCATCATGACCCTGCACTATCTGGAAAAAAGGCTGAACATTTATAGATTTATATAAATGGTAGTGCTGTTAATGTGCATGAAATGAAAAATCTGCGTAATTCAAATGCAGCCCTTCAGCAGCAGATTAGCTTGAATGTACAGCTTAGCAGCCAGTGGGGAGCTTTAAAAAGCTCTGTCTGCGTGATTGTGCCATAAAAAAGTACTGGGTCTCTGAAGGTCGAATAAATTGCCACCAACTCTCATGCGCACATTCAGTGTCAGCTGTCTGCATACAATTTCTCTTCACATGATTGTCAACATATGTGCATGTCCGTATGGGTACACATGAGGATATTGCTCAGCTGAAAATTGCTTGAAGGCAGTTATGACACAACACAAGGACCTCGTTTTAATGCTTAGCAAAAACCTAAATTAAGGACACACTGACTCCAAACAGGAAAGAATCAAAACATTCAAAAAACATTTTCTTAAATGATTACAGTATGTTGGTGGCGTTCATTCATTCATTAATAGTCACTTATCCTGATTAAGGTTGGGAGTGAAGTGGAGCCTATCCCAGCTGTCAAAGGGCAAAAGGTGGGGAAACACACTGGACAGGTCACCAGTCCTTTGCAGGGCAGAGACACAGACAAACACACTCGCACACACACCTAGGGTGCAATCTAGCTCCAATCCACCTGATGTGCATGTCTTTGGACAGTGGGAGGAAATTGGAGCAAGCCGCAGACATGGGGAGAACACGAAAACACCACATAGAAAGGACCCGGACCGCCCCGCCTCGGAATCAAACCCATGACCTTCTCGCTGTGACAGCGCTGCCCACTACATCACCAAGTCAAATCAAGTCAAGTAGGATTTATTGTCATTTCAACCATATACACAGTACATAGTGAAACAAAACAACGTTCCTCCAAGACGCTGGTATTACACATAAGACAACCGACATTACATGGAACACAAGACAAGACAAGTGCAGACAGGACTAACAAAAGACAAGAGGACAGTTATTACAAAGACAATTGCAAATATAAACATTCATCCAAAGAAGCAGACAGTATGTACATGAATGTGGATGAAATAGAGCAGCGGTGTTGAACTATGTTGGTGACGTGCCATGAAATCCAGCGTATTAAACAAAGACTAGCTGGTTAAGTGTGGCAATACATGCTATACATTTTTAGTAGGAAGGCATAAACAAGGGCTTTGTAGGCTGATGACAATATTGCATATTGATAATTTATATATCCACTGATGCCCATGCAGATACAATGCATTATATATATATATATATATATATATATATATATATATATATATATAATATATATATATATATATATATATATATCTCAAGTTGGTTTAAGTGTAGGGATTTCCATTGTCATTTCAGCCATATACACAGTACAGGAACGAAATAACGTTCCTCCAGACCCTGGCAAAGTACAATAATACACAAGGAGACAAATATAAGACACAAAACGGGCAACAAGCAGACAAGATACAACAACAGACAGCATGACAGACAGCACATTCAGTTCCAGAGGGCTGCAGTGTTGTAGAACAAAGCAGCCCAGGTAGATTATAGTGTATATATATATATATATATAATACAAAGATTTATATTTATATATTTATAAATGGGTGGTAGTGGTCTAGTGGTGGGTACTTGCCTATGGACCAATGGCTCAAGAGGTCTCAGGTTCGAATCCCACCTCCAGCACTACCACCACTGGGTCCCTGAGCAAGACCCTTAACCCTGAGTTGCTCCAGGGGGACTGTCCCTGTAATTAGGCATGTCACTCTGGATAAGAGCGTCTGCTAAATGCCGTAAATATATTTCTAACTTCTAACTCTAGTTCCTCACCATGAAAAAAAAACAGTTTTGCTACATCTGTATATCTCTCAGCAAACCACAGTGAAAGAAAAAAGGTTTTTATCTGTATTTCTAATTCATAACCAACAAAATTATCGATAAAGGCTTACATTTTAAAACCATGAAGGCTTTCGCTGTTTTTCAAAAAAAAAAAAACAAAAGTGCCATTTTTTACCTTTTAAGAGGACATTTCAGTGGATACGATTTCAGTGCATCTAAACAGAGTGAGATTCATAAGCTAGACAGCAAGGTGGCTGATTAGCATATATCACTTAATAAAGTATACCATTAGGTATTGAGACATATCAAGTGGTATGTACTTGGTGCTGCAAATCAGACACTCTCATCACACCTGGTCACCTTGAATCACACTGAATATATCAGCTCTTTCCCAGGACATCATTTTTCCTGCTCACACTCATAGACATATTAAGCCATCACAATCATGGCAGTTCTGTAATTGCAGTACACTAATAATTACCTGTAATGGGGAGGTGTTCAATCATTGGCTTCCCTCCAGCATGGAGTGCTGCAGACATAGGCAAATTGAACGCCCCTGGTTTTTTACTCATTTGCCCACCATCAACTACAGCTTCTGCAGTGGACACATTTGCTGCTTCTGTGACTCCAGTCTGGCATGAATGTGACAGCTGGCTGCGGGGCTCATTATGGGCTTTGGAGGCCTGACTTGCTTGGATCTCCCCCATCTTTGCTGCTTTTGTGTGTACTGTAGGCTTGCACCATTGTTGCTTTTGCTGCCTTTGGCTCCTTTGTGTTGTTGGAGGGGCCAGGTCCTTTAAAATCTGGCTTTTTGAGCCTGAGGGAGAATTATCAGAAGAAACTCTGTTTCTAATCGGACCTTTCTGTACCTGCTGGTCCCCCCATGGTGATGCAGCACAAGGCAGTGGGGGGAAGTCCTCCAATGATGGACCTTCTGACACCTCTTTCTTCATGTTGCCTTGATTAGTGATGAGGACGTCCTTCAGGAACTTTTCGATTTCTCTTCTTTGCGCCTCCTTTTCGCTTATGATTTCCTCTGGATTGTCAGGGTCATCACCAAGGGAACAGCTATTGTGGCAGGTTTGAAAAAGGAGTAATGATATCAGATTTTTGCTGAAGTGTCTGACCATCTCTTGCTGGACCATCAGGCTGACCTCATCCATCTCACGCTGCCCCATTACTCTGGGAACACAGATGACACTCATGGCAAATCATTTTAGTTTAATTTAAAGTTTACATTAAAAACATTTGCAGAAACTCATATTCTATTTTAATGCATTACATTACGTTACAAGATTAAATTAATTATACTGACATTAGACACTATATAAGAGATTGTAGATGATCCAGATATATTATCAGTGTCCTAACCAATAAGGAAAGGACGTTCCCATCAGCTAAATATGCGCTTTCAGTAACGTCCCTTTGCTGTTTCTTCATAGCATGGCTTTTTGCAGGGCGTTTGCTGTTCCTGAATATGAATATTTAACAAGAGTCTTGTTTGTACTGGCCCTTCGTAGAGCCCCCATGCAGAACAGAAGGAGAGCTTGGCGCTGTCACGTGCACCTGAAACAGGACAGTGTTTCCATGGAACACCAGGACAGATGGTGATCAATTAGCATAGGCTGAGAGAGAGGCTCCAGTCAAGTAGCCACTGCATACACACAGTGCAGTTTACCAAAGTGAAATCTAACTAATCTCTCCACTAACTTCCAGACATTAAAAAAGAATTCTGTAACAGCAGTTTAAGGATAATTTTTCACAGAATATGGACGCACCTTAATCAATAATGCAATGAGTACATCTGTATGAAGTCAGATGTTTGTAACATAAGTCTAGTAGGGGCAGTGGTGGCCCTGAGGTACCCTTGAGCAAGGTACCATCCTCATCACTGCTCCCCGGGTGCTTTCAATAGCTGTGTGTATGGGATAAAAGCAGAAGCTGTATTTTGTTGTGGTTCACTGTGTGTTGTGCTTTCACCAAAGCCAACGCCCAAAAATCAAATCTCAATATATACATAGTACTGTGCAAAAGTTTTAGGTAGGTGTGAAAAAATGCTGTAAACAAAGAATGCTTTCAGAAATATGAATAATGATTGTTTATTTTTATCAATTTGCAAAATGCAAAGTGAGCGAACAAAAGAAGAATCTAACTCAAATCAATATTCGGTGTTACTACCTTTTGCCTTCAAACCAGCACTGCTCCTTCTAGGTACACTTGCACAAAGTCAGGGATTTTGTAGGATTATAGTCGTGTATGATCAATCAGGTTTTGCTGATGATCAGGCATGATGATCATCAAATGTCACACGGAGGCTGTCTATTAAAGTCATTAACTGCTGAAACAGAAACAGCTGTAGGAGGCTAAACTGGGTGAGGAACAGCAAAACTCTGTTTTGAAAAGACAAGATTGAGCACAGCAACAAGACACAAGGTAGTTATACTGCATCAGCAGGATGACACACTTCAATTTTGAAAGCATCTTTTTGTTTGTTATGCATTTTTACACACCTGCCTAAAACTTTTACAGTACTGTATATATATATATATGTATATATATATATATATATATATATATATATATATATATATATATATATATATATATATATATATCTATTTTTTTATCATATACTGGTCAAAACTATGAGTATTATAAATTTTATTCATTGTTTAATTGCTTCACTGTGCTAATTCCAGTCAACCAGAACTCATTTTAATCAGAAATTCACTGAATTTAATGACGAAATTCACTATAAGCTCAGAAAAACATTCTGTGAAGCAATTTATGAAAATAACTATATGATTCACTTTGTTGCACAGCCTTTATTCAAACAATTTACATTTATATTATACTAATAACATTTTAGTGCACAGGTGATGGAAAATCATTAACTGAACATACAAAGCAATGTAGACTGTTATCTGTATCAAGGAGGGCTCTGCATATATTACTGGGCATAGTACGTAAGATTCAACCTTCATCTCTTTTATAGGTCCCTTCCTACTTCGTTCATGAGTTGCAATATGTAAAGGAGAATTACTCTTTTGGAAATAGCTTACACATTTGGGTAAATACTTGAGCTCTGAGTGAATTGCCAGGGTCACATAAGTGGGCCAGGTTGCCTGTACTTCAGTGGACCCTGCCATTCTGAGCATGCAGCCTGTTTCAACTGCTCACTTTCATCTGGTGAGTAAAGTGATATTATTTGCAATGTTTTAAGATATGTGCAGAGAAAAAACACTACATTACTATGGATGCAATCAACTATGGCTTGTAATCAAGTCATAATATTAATATAACATATTATAACACACACACACACACACAGAGAGAGAGAGAGAGAGAGAGAGAGAGAGAGAGAGAGAGAGAGAGAGACAGAAGGACAGATAGATAGACGGGCATACATACTATCAAATAGGTGTGTGTGTGTGTGTGTGTGTTCGTTCACAATGTCCCCCTCCTTGATCTGGTCCTCCGCTTAATTTTTGTTGTTGTTGTTTTTTAATTATTATATCAGTGCTTTTTTTATTGTACTCGATGCTCCCTCTTTTCCTTATATGGTCAGTGTTTTACTTCCTGTTCTAATTCTCTCAGGTCTTCACTGCAGCCTGAGGATGGGAGGACTTGGGTGGTGGATGAGTCTGAAGAAGTTTATTTTAATATTTACTGATATTTTGGGGTCACCTTGCATGTCAATGCCCTCAGTAAAACTAAATGTTCAATATTTGAAGACTACATTTTAAAATCTTCTTTCAAACTTAAATTTTATATGAACCCCAACCTGAGTCAGCTGATTGCATGATTATCGTTCAAATCTAGTGGCATGGATCTCGTTTTAGCGCATGAAATATCGTAACTTCCGGTTAGAGAGGGCGACTGGTAGAGCCTGATCTCAGATCGGCTGTCGGTGGCGGAGGTTACAGTAACTCACAGCCTCGCTGCTGCGCTGCGCTGATCCCAGTCCACCATCACGAGATCATCTGCAAACCTGTGTGCGTTTTCTGCCAGATGCAGCCAGATGTTCCTCTTGGCCAGAACAGAGCGCTTCCATATCGTGAAGCAGACTCTGTCCAGCGCGTCCTCCGGAGCGTCCGGGTGGATCCACGCCCAGCGCGGAAAAGGCCCAATGGCGGCTCCTGCTCTCTCACAGCGGACAGTTGTAAACATTTATGTGCTGGACAAAGATTTATCTGAGTTTAATGTTAGACTGAGGATCAGTTTCAGCCACTGATCGAGAGAACAGCTGGAGGACCGACGTGCGTGACGCGACATTTAAATCCAAATGTAAACAACAACAAAAACAACAACCAAGCAGCCCCCGTACTGTTTACAGGACCTTTAACTTACTCATTTATTATATTATTACTGTTAATAATAATATTATTATTATTATTATATTAATTAGATTGTAGTAGGCGTAGTCTTCTATTTGGACTTTTATTTATTTATTTATTTTAGTTATATATATATATATTTTTTTTAATAATTTTTTCACAGAACTATTGTTCTTTTAGTCCTTTTTAACATTCCCTTTTTGTTATACTGTGCAAAAGTTTTAGGTAGGTGTGGTAAAAATGCTGTAAACAAAGAACGCTTAGAAATGGGAAGCATTAATCATTTATTTTCATCAATCAGCAAATGCAGTGAATGAACAAAAGAGAATCTAAATCAAAATCAATTTTTGGTGTGACTAAATTTCTTGCCTTCAAAACAGCATCAATTCTTCTAGGTACACTTGCACACAGTTTTTGAAGGAACTTGGTAGAACGAACCACAGATCTTCTGTGGATGTAGGCTTCCTCACATCCTTCTGTCTCTTCATGTAATCCAGACACACTGGATGATGTTGAGATCAGGGCTCTGTGGGGCCAGAAGAATTGATGGTTTGAAGGCAAAAGTCATTAATACCAAATATCAATTTGATTTAGATTTTTCTTTTGTTCGCTCACTTTGCATTTTGTAAATTGCTAAAAAATAAAATAATCATTATTTATATTTCTGAAAGTATTCTTGTTTATAGCATTTTTTCCATACCCAGTTTCAAAAGCATATAAAAATTGTCATGAGTCATTTTCTGTCACTTTCTCCTGCTGGGTCACGCTTGGAGTCCAGGAGCAGTGACAGGGACGGTACCTTGCTCAGGGGTACCTCAGGGCAACCTACTTGTGAGGGAATCAAACCCACAATCTGCCGATGCAGGCCAACGCTCAACCACTCAGGCCACCGCTGGCTCCCCCGCACAGTAACATTTGAAATCAGAAAGTCAGCACACACATTATTGTTGTTACATATTAATATTATATTTGAATTCATGACTGATAGTGAACCTTGTCACAGCCACTCACTCCTACATCGACTCTAATGGCTCTGGGTCATTGATCACCCATAACCAATGTATTTCCTGCCTAAAGTCACTCAGTTCCAACTAATTCAAAGAAAACAATGTTTCATTGCTTGATTGAGCAGGAAACCATGAAGTTTGGGATGTGATTATTTCTAATAAACATGTTCAGAGCTGAGACAACAGTTCATAAAACTGCAGGAACTAAACCAGCAAAAGTTTATTGGAGGAAACATACATGTCACCTCTTCTGAAATAAACAAGGTTTTATTTAAGTAACGTGGTTTAGTTCATTAAAATCATGAAAGGTTATAATGGCTGAAACTGAAGGGACACACTAAATTTCAGCCTATCGGGAGCAGTGACTGTGCTTCATGTCCCTGAGAAAAGGTCTGTATTTTGAGTCTTTGAGTATTTTAACCCTTTTACTAAAGAGTGTGATGAGGATATCTGATGTGCTCATCAGAAAAGAATTGATGAATATCAGTCTGGGGAGAAGGGAAAGGATGGGAGCAGTTGGTCTAATTTTCTTTTGGGTGACTTTTACCTGATGGGCATGACAGTAACAGGCTAAGTAACAGCTGCCCAAGTGTGTGTGTGTGTGTGGTGTGTAGGAACAAGCGATCATGATATGCAGTAGCTGTATTGACATCGGACACTTATCAAAAAGTATTAGAAAAATAATACTAATTTATCATATCTACCAATTTATCACATCTACAAAGTGCAAATAAGATTTTATTGATTGAATTATGTTTTCTGAATGAATGAGGGGAAGGGTGGCCCAGTGGGTTAGGTTGGCGCGACCAGGCGGATCGTGGGGTTCAACTCTTCCCAGTAAGTTGCCCTGAGGTACCTTTGAGCAAGGTGCCGCTCCCCGCTATGCCTCCTGGCGACGGCTGGCGACCTGTCCAGGTGCCCCGTGCTTTCGCCTCTGTGTGAGCCAGATGTACTCCAGCACTTCGCGACCCTGCTTGGGACAAGCGGCAGAAAATGAATGAATGAATGACTGAGAATCTCAAAACGGTGTGATTAGTCCACTTCAGCAAGAACAGTCTGTACACACATAAACAGCGGGGCTGCAGGACATCTCCATTACAAAGATTAACACATATTTGGGAGTTTATTAGTTCAGTAATGGTTTCTAAAGATGTGATATTCTATGCTGAGTCATAAGTGGAAAAGTGCAGGTGTGATGTACTCCAAAGGAATGGTTCATGCTTGACCACAGTGAAGGGGTCTTGTTTTTTAGGGTATTTTTCTGGCTTGTATTGTGTTAGCTTGTCTTTTTAGAAAGAAGGGCCACTGCAATCAATAAAAATGTTATTCTGGCCATTCTGACCACGCCTCATCCACAGGACATCACTGGTTTGATGAAAGAGAAGTTATGCTTTGGCCTTTGCCTAACACAGGTGAACACCTATTGGAGATTTTGTTTATAGACACTTCTTTTTATCACCATTATGAAAACATTAAGGGAACTGTGGAGGCTTATGGATTTTTACACTTATACCAGGTTAAATGTAAATACCAGGTGTGCTAAAGTTACCAGTGTGCTACTGACCCAATAACTACAGACTCCAGACTTTCTTTGTCATTAACCTCAGCAATATAACTGTGGACCTAGAGCTTCATGGAATGAAATTCCATACAGTCCATAGCTGCATGACAACCTGGTGTAGAAGAGCATTATGGCTCTGGACAATGTCCTGAGCTCATTCCCATCTAACACCTTTGGGATGGACTAGAACAGAGAATGCAAGCTAGGCCTTCTCATCCAAAATCAACAACTAACCTCAAAAATGCTCTTCAGGACAAATGGTCAATATTTCCCTCAAACACATTCCAAAACATGGAAAGCCCTCCCAGGGGGACCAACTCTGTATTGATTCTGAAGGAATGTAGAATGGGATTTCCTAAAAATTAGGTCTAATGGTCACATGTGCCAAAACTTTTGTCCTAGGGTTAAACGCACCCTTTCTAAGTCCAGCTTAGAGTGTAGCATTGCTCCAGTGTGTTTTACTACTTCCCAGTGGGATCTTTCTTTCTGACAAACAAATACCAGCTTAGAGTAAAAGGAAGGTTTACAGACAGTAGTGAGACTAGCCATGTTGTATGGCTGAGACGGCACTGATGAAAAGACAGGAGGCGGAGCTGGAGGTGTCAGGAGTTAAAGATGCTGAGATTTTCACTGGGTGTGATTTATGGATGGATACAGGATTAGAAATGAGAGTATATTAGAGGGATATGCCTAGTTAGAGCATCCACATAAAGTTAGAGAAGGTTTATGGTTGTGGTTATTTGGACATGTCCAGAGTGGAGAGAGACGGAGGATTACATTGGAGTGAGGGATGCTGAAGATGGAGCAATAGAAAGAGGAGAAGAGTGAAGACCAAAGAGTGGAGGTTTATAAACGCAGGAGAGAGGACATGCAGGTGGCTGGTTTAAAGGAGGAAGATGCAGAAGACAGGAAGACCCCTAAATGGGAGCAAGAAGAAGAAGGAGAAGTATCCAATAAAAAAGCACTGATTTATTGTTTATTTTTAAGAAAAATAAGGCTATGCGCTAGAACTCACTGATGTAAGTATTTGTCACACGCTAATGTATACTAATGTGTTGTTACACCATCTTAAATAATCAAATTTTTGGCTTTAATACTTATGTCAATGAAGGATTATGGATGACTGATAATCTTGAAGGATACACCAGCTGAGACCTTTGATTTTTCTAAAACAAAGAGTGAAATTATTGGCCACATCTGAAGGATCCCACTAAAAGTTAAGAAGAACATCAAGAAAGGCAGGAATCCATGGCCCACAGGTTCTTGAGCTGAAGATGCCAGCCATCTAATGCTCAGAAACCCTTCATAGCCATGTGCCAAGAACAGGAACAAAAGGAAGTGGACACACCAGGAAGACCTTGGTACCAGAAATGAGCTGCTGTGGTCAGGACTTTGTCCGCTGGGGCCAGGTGTGAGTCTACAGTTAAAACCTGCAAAAAATGTCTGTCCCCTCTATAGGGAAGGGCTATATTTCAAAATGTTGAGTCTGACTGGAAAAAGGTAGACTGTGGAGCCACAACCTGCTATGAGGTGGTCAGGGCAGAGAAAAATACACACCAAACATCACAAAAGTTGGGGTGTTTGGGAAAGTAATGTTTTTTTCCTTGCAGACAGCAGGAATGCAAGATATCAAATGTTGTCAAATTAACTTTGTTTTTAATAGACCTCCATTTCTGCATTTGAGGAAGGAGTTTAGAAAATGTTGCAGGTGTGAAGTGTCTTGTCATTGTGAAACACAATGAAATTACACCTCTGCATTTTACCCATACATGTGCAGCAGGGGGACAGCTATTGAAAGCACCAGGAGCAGCAGATGGGACGTACCTTGCTCAAGGGTACTTTAGGCAAACTCATTGAAAGGATTTGAACCTACAATCTTTCAATCCAGCTCCTGTCCTGAACCACTAGGCTCCGCGCCTGCCCTGGGGAAGGGATTACTAATAAACAGCTGGAAAACAAACATTTTAGTTCTCACTGCTGCAGTGACAAAAATAATAGTAATTGTAAGATTCATCATTTGTATATATTTTTGTATTTATCTGAAAGTAAAAGAAGGTTAAGTTCTTTTTTAAAGTTCTTTTTTTGTTCGTTTATTGAGCTGTGTGTCACCAATTCCAGTCTTATATAACCCTAATGTATGTTTTATTGACTTGAACATGCAATCAACGTGTAGTCCACACAGCAGCGGCTAAAAGGCAAATAAGCTGCACTAAGTTTAAGAAGATAAACTTTCAAAAAAAAAAAAAAAACACGACCTTTAGTTCAATTCAGAGGGCTTAACTGGCGTGAAGGTTTCAAGAACAACACTGCCAAAGCATAAAGGTAAACTTTGTCCAATGAACAAGCTTTTCAAAGTTCAATGAACTTAAATGTTCTCATTTCAGTAAATGGTTTACATGGTTCAAAGAAAATCATCTCACCCTCACCTGCCAAACTGTAACTTTCACAGAATGAGACAATGAAGGCTTGGAGCAGAAAGGGGTGTGAGCAGAGAGGCTGCTGCAAAGGGCTTGGACAGCAGCAGGCCTGGCCCTGTCTGACCCCCTCTGCCCACTCCTGCTGCGCCCAGTCCGGGCACCTCTGAGCGGACTGCTGACTCTCTGTGGTTCTATCATTTAACTTCCCAAACATCTTATCACTGCCTTTACTTATAGTTCAGATTGACATTGGTTTGTTTGCTGTCTCAGATGGAACTCTGTTAGACTCAGTTTGGGTGTAAATGCACTTTTCCATTGAATGCAGAGCATTGTTTCACAATGACGAGGGAAGTCACTTTATTATCTGTTTATCTTCATGGGTCTCTCTTTCAGATAATCAGTTATACGCGGATGGATAAATATACCTGTATGATTCACAGATCCTTCCATCCAAGATGAAAACACTGAAACCTGCTCATATATACATCTCTTATCCAACCATCCACGTGTCATGCATGGTGAAATATGGATAGAAAATTTGATAAACATCCGCCATTCGCAGCTTCAATGGATTGCTGCATGTTGATGGGAGGACGCCAGTCACCGATCCACATTTAGGACTTCATATTGAACTGTAACGGAAAGCTGATAAATAATAACAAACAAATAATCTTCTAGTAGTAGTGTTGAAACTCTCTGCCTCTTACAATGTACCCCTCCTGTGTGATGAGTTTAACATTTCATCCACTGTCAGTGCAATTAGCCAAGAACACAAGAAGTCCCAGAAACAGAGATTTGTATTTTAATTGAATTAAAAATATAAATACAAGCTCAAATGTGTTTTTGGAAATTATTTAGCCAAAACCAAAAAATGCTGGATTCCTTCTTCCTTTCAACCTACAGAAGAAAAACATGAAACATACAGGAAATGTTCTGTGTGTGTGTGTGTGTGTGTGTAGGGGCTGGGGGTAGAGGAAGCCAGAGAGAGGGAGAGAGAGAGGAGAGAGAGAGAGAGAGAGAGAGAGAGAGAGAGAGAGAGAGAGAGAGAAAGAGAGAAAAAGAGAGGAGAGAAAAGAGAGAGAGAGAGAGATAGAAAAAAAGAGAGAGAAAGAGGAATGAGAGAAAGAGAGAGAGAGAGAGAGAACGAGAGAAAGAGAGAGAGAGAGAAAGAGAGAGAGAGAGAGAGAGAGAGAAAGAGAAAGAGAGGAAAGAGAGAGAGAGAGGAGAGAAAGAGAGAGAGAGAGAGAGAGAGTGAGAGAGAGAGAGTCCAAGGTTCTACACAAACTATAGAGCGGGACAAATGTGTTCAGCACCGGTTCAAACTTACTTCAACAAAGGTCAAAGGTGTTTAGTGACAAGGCTGCAGGATCAGAAGGTCGTGGGTTCGAATCCCAGCCCAGTAGGTTACCCTGAGGTACCTTTGATCAAGGAACCATCCCCATCACTGCTCCCAGGGTGCTAGATATGGCTGCTCCCTGCTGGATGGTGTATGTGTGTGGGGGGGTTAAAAACAGAGGATGTGTTTCATTGTGGTTCACTGTGCATTCACAGTGGCAATTAGTCACTTTCACTTTAACCACCGGTACTAATAGTAGGTATAAATCATGGCCTCGGCCGTTTGAGAGAAATGCAGATCTGAAATTTCGCCAAACTTTTTTTTTTATTTTGATGCAGGCAATTACTGCAGCTGATCAGCTGGTGGTGACGGATGTAATGGGGGTGTGTGATATATGGCTCTGTTGGCTCAACAAGAAGTGAGCGATGTTTCCGTTTCAATCAGCGAATGAGTGTGTGTGTAGCCTACACGACCGAGCGGGGTGTTTTATGTCATCCATAAAATACAGCAGGAGTGTGTGTGGTGCCAAAGAAGTACACACACATACACACACACACATGCATACCCGCCCACACGCACAGCTGGGTCTTTATAGAACAGTCTATAATGGGATAATCTCTCATTAGCGTTAAGCTGATTATTTCATTTATCTCAGTCGCCTTGACAACAAAGACTCCTTTTTAATGAAGCGCTCTGGCAATTAGTTGTTATTTTATTGGCTGACTTAACGAACAGTGGAGCGGTAGAGTGATCCAACAAAGGAGAGAGAAGAGAGAGAGAGAGAGAGAGAGAGAGAGAGAGAGAGAGAGAGATGGTCCTAAGCCCAGTGTAGGGGAGCTGAGGTGCAGGAAATGCCTTATCGATCACTTCCACACCTCTGAACGAGTCACCCGGTGACGGAGCCTTTCAACTTTCCAGCGGAGGCGGGGTGTGTGTGTGTGTGAATGTGTGTGTGTGTGCGTGAATGTGTGTGTGTGTGTGTGTGTGTTTGCGCGCGCTCGTCCCTCCTTTTTTCCTCGCCATTCCAGCCGCGTGATTCCTGCGGAGAGCGGCTGAAACGCGGATTACGATCAGTTGCATTTCACTGGGAATAAACCGAACACACGCACGCACACACACACGCGCGCGCGCGCACGCACGCACAGACACGCACGGAGGGCGGTCGGCTCGTTCCGTCCTCCTCTTTTGAAAGCCGCCTCCAGAATCTCTGCTCCTCCAGCGCTCGTCACCGCTCGCCCGCATCTCCGCGCCTTGTTTGTTTGTTTGTTTGTTGGTGTGTTCACTGTGTCCTTCCTGCGGATTGTGCTTGAACCCCGCGGTGCGCGCGAGATGGTTCAGTCCAGCTGCGCGAGCCCGCTGTCGTCGCGCGGGGGTTTCTCTGAGCGCCGCCGCGCACTCGCCCGTCCCTCTTAAAGAGCAGCGGAGCGCCGGGCTGCGTACACACCGCGAGGAAACGGAGAAAAGAAGGAGGAAAACACACACACGCACGCACGCACGCACACACACGCACACACACACACACACACACGCACCCACACACACACACCAGCCCTGTCATGAGCACCGGAGCGGCGAGGAGCGCGAGCGGATGTGCGTGCGGCGCGCGGATGAGGCGGCGGTGGGACTGCAGCTGGAGCGCGAGTCTGAGCCCGTTCCTGCTCTTCTGCACGGGGCTGCTGGCCGCATCAGCTCACGGTGAGTCTCCACCATGTGCACCAGCTGCACCTCCACCTCCACCTCCATCGGACGGGCTCTGGCGGAGAGTCCCTGTCTTGGTCGGTCTGGGGCGCATGAGCTTTAGAGGCCCTTCTGGGGGGCAATCAGGCTTTGTTGCTTATCAAACTCACACGCTCAGGGACGGGTGACGTGTGTGTGTGTGCGCGTGTGTGTGTTCAGGAGTTAGGAGGATGCGGGGGTGGCACACTTGCTTGATTTCTCAGCGCTCGATCGCCTCCTCCACGACGCAACCACTGTGCTGAAGCCACCTTTACGCCATGGAGCTAAACCCCCTTCTAAACTTTTAACACCCGCCCGTCCCGACAGCCACCATTAAAACACGTCTCCAGCATGCCAGGTGTGGAGTCAGGGACAGATGTTGCGCTGATGTTGGACCGAGGTGTCCAGCATCATCTCACCGCTGCTTTTTCCTTTTCTCCCTCCAGTCTTTTTACCGAATCCATATGTCGTGTCTTGGTGAGATGACTGGCTTGTTTGCTGCTTTACTGCTTTGGCTCTCGGCTCCTTAAATCGTCCCCAAGCAGTTGCCCTCTTTTCCCATTGAGCGGCACCAAAGCTTCACAATAGCTCATCAGAAACAGGAAGAAATCCCACATCGATCGGCTTTATGGTACAAAAAAAAAAAAAAAAAAAAAAAAAGCCTCAGCGCTTGCGTGGTGCGCTATATGTGATGCATATGGATGTTTAATGTGGCTTAAGAAGTAAAAGACAGTGAGGACAATCTGGAGACTGCAGCATGGACAGCGAGGGACCTTCAGACTAAGTGTTTCTTGGGGTCTGGTTGGCTGATGTGTTTCAAATTTGTAACCAAATATAGACAGGCTGGAGCTTTGACCCATTTCATTCTGTTGAGACAGTGAGTGGAGGTGCCTGGGTGGATGATGGCCGGAGATTCTGAACCTCTCCACTCTCGATATCAGCAGAGGTGGGGGTTTGACTGGATCAGTAGTTCATGTATTGGATGCTGTGGGTTCTCACAGATTGTAGATGTCTTAATGAAACAGGAAAGTGGCAAAGTCAGGCCATTCTCTATGATGCAATTTAGTGTAAGACTGTTGAACAAGTGAGCCTTGGGAGACACATCTCTTAATCATGTTCGAGTGTCCTGTGGATTCACTTCACAGTTCCTTTTTTGTGTTGCCTCTGCAAAAAAAAAAAAAAAAAGTCAACATTTCTTAAGGCTACAGTGCCTGAAGGTGGCTCTTCACATAAGTTTTAACAGACTAAGTGCTATTTGTGAAGAATAATAAAGTGGTCATTTTGCAATTCTTCCATTAAAACTTTGTCCGTGCAACTTACGGGTGACGGGTGTCCGGCAACAGGTGGTAAAAAAGTTTCAGCGTGTTTGCCTTTACAGTAATTGTTAAAAAATAATGAAGGTTCCTAAAGGGTTCCTTTACATTTCTTGGTGCAAAAAATGTTCACGTTAAAGGCCATAGAAAAAAAAATGCAAGAAACTTTCTCACGGTCACACGTACCAGGAAAGTGCTTTATGGGGCCACAGAAATGGTTTTTCGACAGCACAGATCAAAAGAACTCTTTATTTCGTGTTGGGAAGCATGTGAGATCATTGATTTGCAGTTTCTCTCATAGTTGCTAAACATTCAGCACTATGGACAGCTCCCCGCTCCATCTGCTTTGATTAGGTCTTTTGCATTGCAGGAAATAAGTATAGATTTTGTGTACAGGACTGTTTTTTGTTTTTTTTTTAAGAAGTATGAAGTGAAAGCTGTTATAATGGGTGATGGTTTAGAAGAATGCGCTGGCATTGTTGCAATTCCTGATACAATGCCCGGCCACAGTCTATTTAGTACCGCAGACAGCTCCCTCCACAATGGCTTTCAAAGCTGAAAATCTCCGCAAAAGCTAACAGTCTTAAAAGGAATTCAGACTTTGTTGTGCACATTGTTGTGGAGATGTCAGTAAAGCTCTTCACATACTTTAACCTGCTCTCGCTCTCTGTCCTCAATGTGCACACATAGCTTTCTTTACCAAGAAAATTAACACCTGCCCCTCTGTTTGTTCACGGTGGAGATGTATGGAATACTAAACAGGAGTGTGGGGTGCAGCACTCCGCTTTCAAATACGCTTTCCTAGTCTCCAACACTCAATGTTTGGAAGCAACTTTTATACGGTGTCAATTGAATGCTTAGAAGTGTTCATTAAACTCAGGGTTAATTAAAACCACATAATTTAAATGTAAGACAAGCAGAGGGAGCAGGTTATTGTGTGAGAACCATCGTTTTACTGCAAATGCCACACCACAGAGGCTTCTTCTAACATAACAACATAACTGAGCATGTTGAACAGTGTTGCCTAGGCACATGAATGCTTTGCTGATTACAGGGAAATGTGCTTGTTGTGGTCAAGGCTTTTAAATGACTGATTAGTGTGGCTTGCAAAGCGATACAGAAACACTATGGATCGTTCCTCATGAAAGCATCATGGACTCACCTTTCCTTTCTGGTTTATCTTTCATCTTGTCTTTGCTGTTTGCGAGTCAAAATTTCATGAAGACAGAATGAGCAGAAGGCCTTAATCACAGATAAACCTGCCTGCATGCTGACATTTCCTCGGAGGATCTGGGAAAAAAAACAGGGTCACTCTTCCCCATTCTCATGAGACTTTTTATCTGCGTAATTATTTTTCTTTCATGAAAAAAAAAAGCATAAAAGGAATCTATCACTGCCCAGCTAACCTGTCCCTGACATTTCCTTGGAGAACCAAAGAACATGCATTTCAAATACGCTGTCAATAAAGTGGACTGGAATGTATGTAGGGAGTTCAATTAGTGAGTCTAGTGCTCCTTTAAATTTCTTCTTGAAGAAGAATATCATAGCATGAAATATGGGCTTGAGGTTTCATGTGCTGATTTGTTGCCATGGGACTTTTTCTTCAGTGTATTTTGTTTATGGTGCTAGCTTGTTTACTGCATTACATCCAACACTCCAAGAAGTAAGGATTCTTGAATACTTTGGCTACTCGTTTTTAGGGGAAAAAGCCACTTTATTGGTATAGAATCTTCCGTATATTGAAAGTGAAAGTGACTACCCTTGTCATTGTGAAATGCAGCACAACCCAACGAAATTCAGCTTACATTTACATTTATGGCATTTAGCAGACACTCTTATCCAGAGCGACCTCCACGACTTAATTACAGGGACAGACCCCCTGGAGACACTCAGGGTTAAGGGTCTTGCTCAGGGACCCAGTTGTGGTAGTGCTAGAGGTGGGATTTGAACCTGAGACCTCTTGAGCCACAGGTCCAAAGGCAAGTATGCTACCACTAGACCACCACCACCCAGCTTCTGCGTTTCACCCATACACACACCTGCAGCAGGGGGCAGCTATTGAAAGCACCTGGCGAGCAGTGATGGAAACAGTACCTTGCTCAAGGGTACCTCAGGGCAACCTACTGGTGAGGGAATCAAACCCACAATTTTCCGATCCAGGGCAACTCCCTAACCACTAGGTCACTGCTGCCCATATTGAGGATACAGTCATAAACCTTTACAAAAAGAAGGGTGGGGGGCAGGTGTGTAAAGATCTTAGATCTTCATATTTTACTAGGGAGTGATTTTGTTGGGGTATCTTTGTGGTATTTTGTAGTTAATTTATGAAAAGAGAATGAAGGTTTTACTGCAACAGTCTGCCTAACGATACAAGGTGCCTAGATAAAGTTGTACCAAATACTCAGCATTCAGCATCCCCGGTAAACTAACCATCAGCCTGATCATCTCTGATCATCTGCATCTCTTTACCACATGCTTTAAGCTAAATGGCTTGTTCTGCTTGAATGATTTATATGTAGGTCACTGTGTGTCTTAAAAAAACAAAAAACAACCCTCTGGAACTGGTGTGGTACAGGAACCAGCGCAAAAGTCAGACCCAAAACTTGAGAACTCAATTTTTAGAAGGCAAAAATGTAAATAAATCAGGGATAGCTCAAGAGTTTTGCACTTTTTCTCATTTTTACATGACCATTTCAAACATCCATCCATCCATTTTCTGCCGCTTGTCCCAAACGGGGTCGCGGGGGAGTGCTGGTGTCCAACCCAGCACACACAGGGCGAGGACGGGGGACGCACCCTGGACAGGTCGCCAGCCCATCGCAGGGAGCATTTCAAACATATGCATGTAATAGATTTAAACAGGCTGTTTTAATGTAAAAATGAAATATGCATAGTTATTGCCTAAAACTGCATAGACAGTATGAGTGTACCTTAGGAAAAAAACCCAAAAAACATATGGGTTCTTTAATAAAGACAAATGAGCCAGTCTTTCATGTTTCAGGTGGTTTACTTTAGTTTCTCCATGATTCACCACACTGTTCTTTCATTACTCTAATAGAGGTTAATCGTTCCTCATCTGTCATCCTAAAGAATTGTCCTTCTGCAGGTTTTTCTTATATACCTTTTATATAAGCTCTGCAACATTGGCAGTCACCAGTGGTTTGGATCAGGTCACTGTTAATCTTTATAGAATTAAGTACTTACAGCATCAAAATGTGTTGGATACACACTTTAATAAAGCACCATAGAAAGTCCACATATATATGTGACTTGAGAGCATTAGCGTTCTTATGCAAGAAATAAACACCAACCTAAGTTGCTTAAGAAATAAATAAGTACAAAATGTTTTCCAAAATCCTCTGGAATTTTCCAAAACATCTGCTGGAAATGAGATCACTTGTCTAAATGAAAGTCACAACCCTGGTCATTGCGAGGTCACAGCACACGTGAACCACAACGAAATTGGACCTCTGCATTTAACCCATGCACACAAACACCGTGCAGCAGTGGGCAGCTATTGAAAGCACCCGGGGAGCAGTGACGGGGACGGTACCTTGCTCAAGGGTACCTCAGGGCAACGAACCCACAATCTTCCGATGCAGGGGCAACTCCCTCACCACTAGGCCACCGCTGCCCCGGGGGCCTATAAAATGCTATATTATAGCGGCATTTCTTCATGAAAAAAGACAAGAGAATAGGGATACATTTAGATATAGGAAAGAGAAAAAAATTAGACCCGTTTTCATTTTGTAATCTAGCAAGCCACTATCTGTGATAGACTGACAGCTGAGATTCCTTCAACCCCACTGTCTGTCGCTCTCCAGTCTTCTTAAATGCACTGATTTAGTGCTTTCTTATCTTTGTTCTATTGTGATTAGATTACACAGTTAATCCATTTATGGCTCCTCCACCTGAGCTGATTTGTTTTCTCTCAGTGCTGGAAATGCCTCTGTCCTTTGCTAAGTGGTGTCATTACTTACTGCATATGTTTTGATTTGCACAGGTGTCCTCAAGTACATAACAGACATAACAGTTGTCTCTCTAACAAGTGTTTGTGTTAGATCATTTCAGATTTTTTTTAATGTTTCTAATCAGATGTTCCAGGCAGGTGGTGCAGGAAGGCAAAAGTGACAGAGGGGGAGATAGAGGTACAAAGGAAAGAGATAGAGGAAGCCGGCAGGAGGGGGACCACCACGAGGTTTTAACGTGCCGGCTGTAGGTTGTTAGGTGCTCTAATCCATGTCACTTCTGAGGAGCTGTCACAGCAGCCAACTGATAGCCTGCTCCCACTCTGCACAAACACCTTTTGCTGCAGCTCCACCTCAGGAGAACCTGGGGGAAAGACAGAGATGAGTATGTGATCTGTACAAATACATTTCTGCTGCATCTTTAAGCTACATGCAGTGCAGGGACCGGATTTCATATATTCTCCCATTCTGTTTGCAGCAGTTTAGGTTTTATGCATGATAAAGTTTTAACTAGTGCTCCAACTTTTTAAATCAAGCACAATGCAGGGCAGCCAAGAATTAAAGTAGCCTATTTAAATCTTATATGCTTCAAGAGATATGAAAGGGGTAAATAAAAATGAAATGTGACTTTATTTGTTACCTAAAACTTCATAAACACCATTAGTGGACCTCAGGGAAATGAGCCAGTCCACACTTTATCAAGTTTCCTTAAGATAATGACCATTTTCTTCAGAATTCTCCACACTTTTCTTTTTCTAATAGAGATTGATTGATTTGCCTCTTTTGTTGCTAAGATATCCTAAGATACTGTCCTTCTCTGGGGCTTTCTAATGTACTTTTTTTAAAAGTACTGCAACAACGACAATTTCTAGTGGCTAATATCGGTTTACTGTTGCTGTGCTGTGTAGGGTATATATCTAAATCATGAGGGGACCAAGTATTTTCCTCTTTTTTTACCCGATTCTTTACTCAACCTTCATTATAAACAGCTATATGTTGATCATTTTTCGAATTTGATCAAATGGCTATTTAACACGTTCAGCATATGACTGAAGCATAGAGCCTGCCAACGTATTAATACATGCATACATCTGCTCATATATTTTGTATATATACAGTATGTACAAAAAATGCTGTAATCAAAGAACGCTTTCAGAAATGGAAGTGTTGATCATTTATTTTCATCAATCAACAAAATGCAGTGAATGAACAAAAGAGAAATCTAAATCAAATCAATATTTGGTGTGACCACCCTTTGCCTTCAAAACAGCATCAATTCTTCTAGGTAAACTTGCACACAGTTTTTGAAGGAACTCGGCTGGTAGGTTGTTCCAAACATCTTGGAGAACTGACCACAGATCTTCTGTGTATGTAGACTTCCTCACATCCTTCTGTCTCTTCATGTGATCCAGACACACTGGATGATGTTGAGATCAGGGCTCTGTGGGAGCCAGAAGAACTGATGCTGGTTTGAAGGCAAAAGGCAGTAACACCAAATATTGATCTGATTTAGATTTTTCTTTTGTCCGCTCGCTTTGCATTTTGTTAATTGATAAAAATAAGCAATCATTATATATATTTCTGAAATTTCTTTGTTTACAGCATTTTTTCACACCTGCCTAAAACATTTGCACAGTCCTGCATAAAGAAACAGTTCAATTAATAAATCAGTTTGCAATTACTGCTTTACCTCCTCATGTTTGTGCTGCTATACCACTGGATTTGCTCTGAAATTGCCAAAACGTGAAATTTAGTTTTTCTGTGTAGATAATAATAAAAAAATAACAATAACAATAACAATAATAACAATAACAACAACAACAATAATAAAATCAACATTATTATTATTATTATTATTGTTGTTGTTGTTGTTATTATTATAACAACAACAACAAAACAATAAAAATAATAATTAAAAGATTTTTAAAAAATTTATGAAACTGTCATGGTAGATGGTGCTCTGCTCTGGGCTCATGAGGGCTTCACTGGGGGCTGGCTTTATCCATAAATCAGTCATTTTTTGCTGAATCTCATAGAAAGCCTGGAAGTATCTTTAAATCTCAGAAGTCACTAGATGGAGTTATCAATGAATCTGGGACATTTAACATTGATCAGAATCCCAGGAGTCAAAGACGGCAAGCGGAATTCCATGGAAGAATATTAAACAGCGATTGTACTGATGTTGAAGATACACATGTAACAGTGATTGGAATTCTGTGGAAGAAGCACATCGTAAAAGCATCAGAATGAACAACTTAAAATGGGCACTCTGAATTTGAATTCGGACCTCTGTAGCCGGCATGCTCTGTCACTGAACACGGAGCATCATGCTCTCACTGTGAGACAAAAGATTCATCACATGCACCATTTACCAAACCATAGACTGTGGATTTGGATTTTGGTTCAGAACCATTACATCCCTAATAATGGGAAACATTTCTGCTTTCTATCTAGCAGACTGGGATCTACCTCCCCACCAAAGCAAGCATATCATTCTTAGAGTCCCTTGGAAATACTCTAAACTCTGCACTGGTATATACATATGTCTGTAGCATGATAGACTGTATTTTGTTTGCTTTTAGGGTGACCTTCACGGGTAATTACGCGGGGCTTTGCCATTTAAAAATTGTAATATTGCAATTTTTTTTGCCAGGGTACACTTCTTTTTTTGCTTTACATTTAAAATGATGTGTTGAGCAGTGACTCATAGGGTTGTGGGTTTTAGTCCCAGACCAGCAGGTTACCCCGAGGAGGCTATTAAGCTTCTCCATTCCACATGGCATGCATGGTTTGAAATTGGAGCAACCAGAGAAAACCAAGACTTAGATGGGGAGAAACTTCCCACGTAAAGTATCCAAGACATGCAAATATCAGCTAGCTTGGAACTAGTTTGTAGACAGCTCTAATAAACACTCTATTCCTTTCTTTCTTTCCTTCCTTCCTTCCTTCCTTCATCTTTTCTACAATCTAGAAATAGAAACCAAATAACCATTGATCCTCCAAACTGTAGGAAACTGGTCAAGGATGTCATTGTGAGGCAAACAAGAACTTTAAAAAGCTTAATGTCAGTGGCTTAGAGAGACGATGTGTGCATCCGTGAACAGTTTCTACAACACTGCACAAAGCTGGCTTACGTTGGTGTGTGACCTAAAGCTTAAGCATATCCTGCCTTGAGTTTGCAGCAAAGCACCTGCAAATATATGTCAAGAATAGACAAGAATAGAGCTTTCTGCTTAAAATGTTTTGGGATATATTTGGTGTAGAATCAACACTGAACATCTCTTAGCCAACATGTTGGCAGATGATTCACTGTTGTGTGTATTTGTTCAAATGAAAAAAAAAAAATGAAAAAATGAAATGTAAAAATTTAAATGACAAATGGATGCTACAGAATCCCAGCAATTATGACAATACAATTTAAGCTGCTAAAGATTTAAAAGTCATTTTAGCAGTTCAATTGTCTGAAAGGCTGAACAGAAGCTCCCCTGCAGTGGTTTTAGAAGAATAAAGTGAATGTTCTTAAATACCAGTCAGGGTCCTGAACTGAATCAGTAGCCTTTGATAAAAGCACCATCTAAAAATATTAGCTGAGGAGCTCAATAACCTCAGTAAATCTGTCTAGAGGAAGGGAGAGATTTCACTACGTCATAGCAGAAAGGCAGTAGAGAGTTACTCAAAAGCATTCAGTGCTCTAATTGTTGTTTCAGGTGCTTAGATTATACACTGAGACTTCAGGTCTGCATTTTCCTCATGAAGTTTGTTATCTCCTAGTTTCCATTTATCTTTTTTGAGAAGCAGGTTTTAAATACAATGAATGGAAAGAATGAATAACATTGCAAAGAAGAAAGAAGAACATTGCAGTGTATGTTGGTTACGGAGTTGGCCCCAGGATCGGAAGGTCATGGGTTTGAATCCCAGACCAGTATTGAGGTACCCTTGAGCAAGGTATTGTCCCCAACACTGCTCCTCGGGCAGCTCTAAATAGCTGCCCCCCTGCTGCGTGTGTGCGTATGTAGTAGAGGTTGAATTTCATTGTTTCTCACTGTGTGCTGTGACGTGTTTCACGATGACGAGGGTAGTCACTTTCACTTTCACTTAATGCAAGTCACTTTGGATAAAAGCGTCTGATAAATGAGTAAATGTAAATGTAAAATAAATGTAAACTGCTCCCACTTAAAACCAGCCCTTTCTGTGACAAGGACTCAGAGAAAGCAGTGATTTAACGAGTGGAATTATATTCACACTGCATCACTCAGATTACAGTATCCAGAGGGTGAGAGTAAAAGTGCACAGCATGAGCTGGTCAATAGTTCATCGTGGATGAGCATTTCAAATGTGTATCACTGCCTGTTTCTCAAGCACTATTGATCTTGCAGGTGCTTATCAGACAAATTGTGAACGGAAAAAAAGGATTGAGAACTATTCACAATTCACATATTTATTCATTGATTGGTTCATTTCTTCAAATGTTTTTTTATTCTGTTTCATTTTAAATATTTTTTTTGCAAATTACTGTCTCCAGTGCCACCCAGTAGCTATGCTCTCACCAACTCTGGGAGAATGGAGGCCCAGTTTTTTGACAGAGGGAGCAAAAGAATCGCAGTAAATCATTGAAGCAGATGGATGCTTAGTCATTCAGTCATAGACTGATTAGTATTGCAAAAGACTGTTAACAAGATGTTGCAATAAATCATTTTAGGTCAGTTATCTTTGTTTGTTTGCTTGTTTTTGTTTGATGCTACTTGAAACTGAACATGCAGCATCAGTATATGCCATATGTATCTTAATATTCATGTTCTGATTGGCTGCATCGTAATATGCCTCATTCTGTAAACAGTCCTGATTTCCATTTTTGGACCGTATGGACTTTAATAATGTTAATATTCTACACATTTTTTTTATTAAGTGAGGGAAATTTGGTTTTCCACAGGCAATGTTGTCTTAAGGCAATTCTGTCTGGAATGGTCACACTGTGTGAAGCACTTTTTTAAAATTCTAAACTCAAACCAAATGAGACTTGATGAAATGATGACAAAATAAACTCTGTTACACTGCACCCCGAGATGTATTGCTAGAACGTGCATGAAAACTGCTTTTGTCCCTGTAAAACTAACAGAAGTGTTTGTAAGAATGATGACGGAAAAGGGAGAGATGGATGAGAAGAGCAAGGGCTCCAGGCGAGTAAGTTGGAGGAAGAGGATGCCTTATTAAGAGTCCACCCTCTCACTCAGCCATGTCGTTCCTCGTTGTCATGGGGACACCAAGAAACTGCTTCAGCCTGAGCAGTGAACAATAAACAAACAGGGCTACGCTGGTCCCTGAACAGCACTCCTCTCCTTCATCTCCCACAACCCCCGCCCTGCCTTCTCCTGCCCTCTCTGACTGAAAGAGTGGGAGTATTATTTAGAGAGAAGCTAAATAAACTCGCCCGCAAACATGACCTTGCTCCGAGAGAGAAAGAGCGAGAGAGAGAGATAGAGACAGAGAGAGAGAAGAGGCTGAGCTATCTAGGACTATAAGATGGATGCTGTCTCAAAGCCGAAAATAAAGAACCTCAGTTGGCTCATTTAAAAGTGACTTAGCAGGTTTTAAACAATTAAGTGTTACTTTTGTGTGCAGAAATGCAAGAGTGTGGCGTCGAGGTTAATTTGGACTGGACTTGGGCAAAGCCCGTATTACTAAAGGCCCGTGGTAGAGAGCGGAACACTGGGGCATTGAGGCTCAGTGATGGAACTGAAAGTGCACAAAATCCTGCACTGAATGTTCTCTAACTACAAAATGTTAAGCAAACCAGGAATCCTGATCCCTCTTCTGCCACCTCTACCAGACTCTTAATCAATTCATGAGGGGGTAATATATATCAGAGTCACCTTGACATTTGTATTTGAGATGCATGCTGATTTAAGACATTCACCTCACGTAAAAGACACAGCATATCTGATTAGCCACTTGACGTTGCGGATGCATAATTAATGTATAGCCAATACAGAACTGACTGAGTTTTTGCTGTTATATAAACTGCCACTCAAAAGTTTGCAGACCCATACTCATATAAGACTTTTTCCTTATTTTTGGATGAGCGAAGACCTCAGAACTATGTGAAAAGTAATGGAACATGGAAAAAGCATGGAATTAAGCAATTTGAAATATCTTCTGCTTTAGATTTTTTTAGAGATCTGGCCTTATATGACTTGTAGCAGGTTCATACTCATTGCATTCTCTCAAGCAGCTTTATGAGATGTAACGTTTGTCCAAGATTAAAAAACAGACATTCATCAAATGAACAGTTTTATACTAAAATTGTAGGAAAAACAGCATTTAAAATTTGTGTTAAGCTTGTGGTAAGCATTTTTTCCAAACCTACCTAAAACTTTTGCACAGTACTGTATATACATATATATATATATATATATATATATATATATATATATATATATATATATACACACACACACACACATACACAAACATATATATGCAGCTTACCACAAATTTTAAATGTGTGTGCATCCGATTCATACGATATACCATAATGCTAAAGCCGGTAGTGCTGTCTGCAGTGCAAAAAGCTCTTATTGTTGTCAGCCTGTTTGCATTGTTAGCCACTCAATCCTCTTGAAACAAGACACCACCTCTGCAAAGCAGGGGCAGTCTTCTTGCCTTTCCACTGCATTTGCCATGCTGTTAATGGCCAACACAGTCGGGTCCACACCGACATTAACCTAATGTATGGCCTTGCACCGAAATGCTGAGGTTGCCGATTTCCATTCTAACGGCAGGTATTCTTAGGTTAATTCTGGTATGATGTAGTTTGGAGGCAATGCCCTGACACTTTAGGATGGTAAATAGTTGGGCCTAGTGAGATTTGTGCTGTGAGGCAGGTCATTTTTCCCTTGGGATGGCATATTTGGATTCCTCCGCCTTAGCAGGCTTGTTGGTGGGACGCGACTGAGCCGAAATCCTGATATTTATTGCTGAGCTTTGAAAAGAAGAAACGAGATAGACGTGAAGTGCCTCTGAAAGCTGGTGAGTCACACTCAATAGAGGAACTTGCCTCAGAGGAACTTGCTACAGAGAGGAAGTAGAGAGAGAGAATTTCTGATCACAGTGAGGAAAAGTAATTAATATTGACAAACTTCAGTCTTTCTGCACTTTAAAATGTGTGTTGAGGGAAAGTGTTTACTTTGGTATTTTTAATAAAGCTCACTCTCTCGGAGTGCCTAAAGTGGGTAGGTGATGTTGGGGAGCACTAAAATGACCCTGGACCCAATTACAATCAAGATTCAAGATTCAAGGACTTTATGTGTCACATACAAGCAATGAAGCGTATCCCTGAGATGAAAACATAAAATAAGGATAAAATAAAAGTAGAAAATGTTGGAAAAATAGATCCACAGAATAGCAGTTAATAGTATTCCACTTTGGTTTATATTTGAGATATTGGAAACATCTTAAATAAAGCAAGTAACATTGCTTTGTGAAATACCATGTGAAATACCTGCTCTCACCACAGCAGTCAGAAATGATTTTGTTTTGCAACCATGAACTCTATGCAAGTAGCATTTCATGCCCTTGATCACACTGATCCTTTATGTCTGCCTTGAGTGGAGAAAACAGGAAGTGGCAAATGGCAGAGAGTGATCTGATGAGAGAACAGAGAGAGAGAGAGAGTTGTCGCCTCAGTGTGCAGACAGCAAGGACATATATATGTCATCTTACCACAGAAAGCTTATTATCAAATAAAAAAGGGGAAAAAAATGACTTGCAAAGTCACACGCAGGTTCAGAGTTAAGGTCTGCTGAGCTGTGTTTTCAGAATGGATTATTTAGGTGTATGTACAAAAGGATTTATGGAATCATCCCTGTCAACAAACCAACATGCTCTGCTGCAGCTAACGCTACACAGAATGTCATTATGCGTGCCTTATCTTGCCTATTTCCTCGAGATGTGATGATCTAATGCGAGGCATGGGCATCAGGCAGATATCAGCACATCATGTTGGATTGGGTATTGGAGGAAACAAAAGAATCAATCCAATCCAGGCTTGAAATCGAGCCTGGAGTATCACAAAGTGTGTGCATTTAAATTAGGAGAAGTATCCCTCTTCCAGTGGGCAGGGGAGTGCTTCAGTCTTTTGAACACGATAATCCTCTTTTAAAGCCGAGAAACACAAAGCTGACGATGAAGAACTACTACTAAGACTAACTGATGATCATCTTCTAAGTAAAGTGAAAGTGATTATTTGTCATTAGGAAACACAGGAGACAGTGAAAAACAACAAAATGCATTCCCTACATGTAACCCATAAACACTGTGCAGCAGGGGGCAGCTACGTCCAGCAACTGGGGAACAGTGATGGAGATAGTACCTTGCTCAAGAATACCTCAGGGAAACCTACTGGTCCAGGATTGAAACCCACAAACCTTCTAATCCTGGGGCCACTGCTGCCCAGAATCATTGACCCGTACTGGGATCGAAGCATGTATCTCATGTTTCCTTTTAGTACCATTACGCGTCATGTTTTTTCCCTTGTGTTTCTTGTTTTTTTATCACTCTCACTCACTTATTAACTTATCCCCTTATTCTGAGTTGGGTCGCAGGTGATGCTGCAGCCTGACCCAGCATACATAGGGCAAGAAGCAGAGTCATATTGCCAGTCCATTACAGGGGCTGTTTTTCTAGCTGAAATATGAATGTATGTGTTGTTTATGTTCAAGCCTACTATATCAGCATGTATCTCAGCCTGTCTTTCTGATGTCTCAACGTAGATTAAGGAACACCACCTTCAGTTTAATATCTCCAAGGCTGTACATACTGGTCATCTCAGCCAATCAGTGCATCACCATCACAGGATCAATGTAAAAATTGCCCCTTCATCTCTTCCCCCCCATCCAAGGTTATGAGAAATCAGGGTGTCGTGATTGACAACCTGTTGTCCTTTTCTGACCATGCTGTGTGTCTTGTATGCTGGTCATGTCACTTTGCACTTTTAAAGATAAAATCGGGCTGTGTTCCACTCAGGACAATACTCAGCTATTGGTACAGGCCATGGTTATCTCACACCTTGATTACTGCACTGCTTTACTAGCAGGCTCCAAGGCATACAAAGTAAACCCTTTCAGATGATCCAAAACACACCATGCACCTGGCGTTTGATTATCCAAACAGGGTTCACGTTACTCCGTTATTCACTGTCTAACAGTGCCTACCTATAGCTGCCCAAATCAAATTCAAGTCACTATCACTTCTGCAAGCAGCTACTTAAACTCATCTAAAAGGCTTACACTCGTTCTGGTTCATTATGTTTTTCTAAGGAACATCGTCTGGGATTGCCTCCCTTCAAACAAGGCAATCTCTAACCAGATTATGCTCATTCAGTACCCCGATAGTAGAACGGTCCTGTCACAGCAGGGGTGTCTCTTTCTGCCTGTAAGAAGCTCTTGAAGACACATCTCTTCTGAGAACTACTCCCCTTCTAACACCTCCAACAATCTAATATGCCTAACTCACACTTATCACTTCACCACAGGTGAATGTCAACCAGGCAAAGTGATGGCCTGATGGTGTCAACCTGCTAATAGTCAGCTTTATGTGTAAGCGCTTGTAGATGTTTTTCTGCTGTCAACCAGAGGAGGATGAGATCCTCTTCTGAGTCTTGGTTCCTCATGGGTTTGGACCCAGATTTTGTAAAGTTGCATTGTATCAGGGCTTGGGCTGTTCCGTTGGTGTTTTTGTTTCGTTTTACTCACAGTAGAGGGCGCTCTGTTCTGATGGAGCACTCCTGAGCTCATGAAGGCACAGGTGTGCTACATTGAGGCTGACTACTTACATTTACGGCATTTAGCAGACGCTCTTATCCAGAGCGACTTACCCTAATTACAGGGACAGTCCCTCTGGAGCAACTCAGGATTAAGGG
This sequence comes from Hepsetus odoe, assembly GCA_017165825.1. Taxonomy (NCBI): domain Eukaryota; kingdom Metazoa; phylum Chordata; class Actinopteri; order Characiformes; family Hepsetidae; genus Hepsetus; species Hepsetus odoe. The sequence continues at coordinate 9,222,646 of CM029368.1, forward strand.
TCTTGCTCAGGGACCCAGTGATGGTAGTGCTAGAGGTGGGATTCGAACCAGGGACCTCTTGATCCAGAGGTCCGTAGGCAAGTACCCTACCACTAGACCACCGCCACCCTTAAGCCTCAATGAGTCAGAACAGAGCGCGGCTCATTTGCTGTACTTTTGTTAGCGTTACGGGTGGTTTTGTGTATGATGTTTTCTAGTTACGTGTCTGGATTTTGAGTCTCGTTTTGTTACTGGTCCAGTTTCGTGTCTGGGTCCATGTTTATGTTAAATAAAAGCACCTCAAGCATCTCTGGCTCCGCAATGACGTCCTTCCTGCTCCCCGCAACCGTGACACATTGTATCAACAACAGTTGTAAAAAGCACTGTTTAAAGAAATTTGACTTAACGTAACTTTATGTGAAATGCTTTAAGTAAAAAATGCTTTAAGGGTTAGTAGTGTGTTTTTTTGTTTGTTTGTTTTTTTTTGCAGCATAAATATCATATTGATACATTTTCATCTGTACTATTTGACCACATCAGAAAGCAGAAATACAAACTCAAAGTATAACTACTGTACCTCCCGAAGAGCTCCGCAAGTGATGCTGCATTAATTCACGCATACATTCTTTCAATCCTTCTCTTTCTCTCTTTCTCTCTCTCTCTCTCTCTCTCTCTCTCTCTCTCTCTCTCTCTCTCTGTCTCTCCTGAGACCTCTGATTGCGGGCACTCTGAAGGATTGCTGTCCTGCTGCTGTACGGCACAGCAGCAATCGATTCATCAAAGTGTCATGCCGAGGTGCTGCGGCCCTGTAGCAACAAAACAACAGCGGAGCCAAAGCAAACATCGGTAGGCTCTCGAGGTATTCTCCACAGTCCTCCTCAACAAGGTCAAAGTGTTCCCTGGGTGTTCAGTTTGCCCTGTGGATCCAAGCCTAAAGCTCTTGTAAGACACATACTATCTGAACATGGGAATGGATGGCAGGTTTCCTGTGCCAATCCATAATGTGCTTCAGACAGCAAATTTCTCTGATCAAAAAAAAAAAAAAGTTGACTTTTTTTGCAGACACCAAAGTTTTCTCAGTTTCTTTGGTCTCTTTAGCCAGGATTAGTGCTAAAGAAGCCAGGGGGCAGAGTGTTTATGGACTGCTTTGGAGCCCTGTAACAGTTTTGTCCCTTGAATTTATACATTTCTGCATTAACACAGGTCACTTGAATGCACCATCTAATTTTATAATGCATCTGGACAGTAATGGTTGGCGATAATTCAACTGTTCTGGCAGAGCGGATGACTCACTTAATCAGCAGTTAATGCATGCTTTCCTTTTCACAGAGCCTACTAGATGCATGAGCAGCTTCTGTGGCTTAGTAGTTCTGTAATAAATTCTAATTTATGACATCCTGCTTTAGAGTACTTGCATTCAAGTTACGTAAGGGGCAGCGGTGGCCTAGTGGTTAGGGCGTGGTTGGGCGTTAGACGCATGATTGGAGGATCGGGGGTTCAAACCCCTTCCCAATAGGTTGCCCTGAGGTACCCTTGAGCAAGGTACCGTCCCCATCACTGCTCCCCGGGCACTTTCAATAGCTGCCCACTGCTGCACGGGTTTGAGTGTGCATGGGTTAAATGCAGAGGTCCAATTTCATTGTGGTTCATGTGTGCTGTGCCGTGACCTCGCAATAACAAGGGTTGTCACTTTCATAAGTAACTTTTTTGGGTGTGCTTTAAATATTTTCAAAATAATTCCCTTGTCAGGCTTTAACAACAATAAACTATATTGGTGGATAAAAAACAAGGTTGCCTAGGATAGTAATATTTATTGCAGTATTTCTATTTCTGCCATAAGCTATACAATGGACCCAGCTGGTGGGTGTGATGGGCTTGTTAGATTTTTTTGCATTTTTGAGGATCTACATACATTTTCTTTGTATGCAACAGATTTGGATTTGTCTGTATGGTAGACATCAGCATCTTTATCACACAGACTTGTAAAGACACCTTTTTTCCCCACATATGCTGAAATGGAGGCGAGTCATCTGTTTATTGTTTAACATTAGTATGAGTCTGAGAGAATAAAAACAAAACATTATATTGACGAGCTGATTGTAAAGTTAGCTAACAGATTAATCATACTGATAATATTATTTCTTATTCATCCATCCATCCATCCATCCATGCATCCAGTCACTCAGGTGACCAGTCAGGTGGTCTAGTGGTAGGATACTTGCCTACAGACCAAGCGGTCGCAGGCTCAAATCCCACCTCCAGCACTGCCATCATTGGGTTTGTGAGCTAGACTGAACCCCAAGTTGCCATAAAATGTAAATGCACACAGAAGCAACTGAACATCTTCAGTTCACTTTATGTGCATGTCTGTGGACTGTGGAGCACCCGGTGGAAACCCACAGAAACACAAGCAGAACATGTGATCTAGCCAGTGATTTACTTATCAATCAATCAATCAAAGAACCTTGGTTCTTGTCACCCCTCTGGCAGCAGGTAATATCAGTATCACATTTCAAATATCTATTAAAAAAAGACAAATAAAAAAAAAGCATAAAATGAATACATATATACAAACAAAAAACAACCCACTTGGTGATGCCCAAATATGATGCTTAATTTGAGCATCACAGAAAAGATCAGTGTTTTATTTTATTTTATTTTATTTATTTTTTTATTTTAATATATATATTTTTTTTTAACAGAGCTCAGTAACCCAACAAATGCATCATGCATTAGACACAATTTGTACTGCACATTAAGTACATTTGTGTGAGCCCAGAAAAGCCTTGCTTGCAAACAAAACTTGATATGAAAGGCTGCTGCTGATCCTCTGCTGTGAAGGAAGGTCTTTATTTGAATGTGCTGCCTAGAAGCTGTTAAAAGCATTCTTTGTCTCCAGTGCGGTTAGTTGTTTTTGTGGCACTACTGCAAAAAAACCCCCAAAAAAATAAAAACATGAAGATATAGTAATCCCATTATATCCTGCACATTAGGGATGTGAATAGTTGTCACTTCACAGGAAATCACATGTGCATGTCAGGGCAAATCAGGACAAATATATAACTGAACAGTACTGTGTAGCGTCAGACTCAGCCTACACACTGTGAGCTCTCAGCCCTGGTGGTGGAAGACATGGTAGGGAGAAAACAACAATAATTTGAGTTTTAATATTTCACGAGAGCTAGTCCTCATCTCTTCATATTTGCTTTCAAAGAGTTTTTAATGTATTGTTGAGGAATAATTTTCCAGGCCTCCTGATGGACAAAGTTTTTGGCTCTCATTTTCAGTACAGTTCTTGTACCTGACCAGTCTCATAGGGATTTTTTTTTTCTTCATTTGTTAAGCAAATGAATACTAAGCAGTGAATACTTCAAGCAGAACAAAACCATGTAACTTAAGGCACAAAACAGTAAAGAAACAGGTGCAGATAATTAGAGATCAGGCTGGTGAGTAGTTCGCTGGTGATGCTGAAATCTGATTGGTTGGAAACCCGTTCATCTGGGTAGCTCGTTTCTTTATGCGCTTTGCAGCCTGTCACAGAAAAGCATTTGTTTCCTTAATGTAATGAACTCAATATGTCAGTGACAAGACAGTTTGACAAGCATAATATTTTTAGACCAAAAATGTTCCCATAAAGAAATAAGGGGTTGCTCCAGGCTTTTGCACAGTACTTGACTTTGATTGTACAAGAGTTTGTTACAAGATAGAAAATGAAAATTTTGCCTGTTGAGAGTAAGATGTTTTAAGAAGCCGTTGCCATGCATACCTGCAGCTTATGGGAAGATTCCGCTTCTAATAAGTTTCAAACTACAGAAAAAAGACAGCGTTAATAGGAAAGGCATACAGAGGACTTACCTGTGTACTGTTAATTAGTTAACGATGAATGTTCAACTTTTTAATTACCTGGTGTGGTGACTGCTGCTTCTCCTCTCATTGGATAAATGTGAAGTGGCCTCAGCAAAGGGTGCATTATGAACCACGACAGGATGATCAGGAATTCTAACCCTGCCGGAAAATCTGATGCTTACAGTGTCATAAGCAACAAATTTTCTTTTTGGCCCCGGATCGGAAGATTGTGGGTTCGAGTCCCTCACCAGTAGGTTGCCCTGAGGTACCCTTGAGCAAGGTAACGTCCCTGTCACTGCTCCCCGGGCGCTTTCAATAGCTGCCCCCTGCTTTTAAGTCCACAAAGTACATTTCAGGGCTCATATAACAAATTAAAAAAATTAATTAATTAAAGTGACAACCCTTGTCATTGCGAGGTCACAGCACTGCACACCATGAACCACAACAAAATTGGACCTCTGCTTTTAACCCATGCACACTCAAACCCGTGCAGCAGTGGGCAGCTATTGAAAGCGCCTGGGGAGCAGTGATGGGGACAGTACCTTGCTCAAGGGTACCTCAGGGCAACCTATTGGGAAGGGGTTTGAACCCCCGATCTTCCAATCATGCGGCTAACACCCTAACCGCTAGGCCACCGCTGCCCCTGACCTCTGCATTTAACCCATGCACACTCAAACCCGTGCAGCAGTGGGCAGCTATTGAAAGCGCCCAGGGAGCAGTGATGGGGACGGTACCTTGCTCAAGGGTACCTCAGGGCAACCTATTGGAAAGGGGTTTGAACCCCCGATCCTCCGATCATGTGGCTAACGCCCTAACTGCTAGGCCACCGCTGCCCAAATAAAGCATGTTATGATGCTGTGCTGGTTATGCATGTTGTATGCTTTAGCTTTATGCTGAAATACTGTTTCCAATGCTTTTTCCTTGCATTTTTGCTTTTAAGAAAATTATTTGGCAGGAACCCAATGAAGCAATCTGGCAAACCCGAACCATTCAATTTTAACAGTTCCATGTAGCCTTTAGGGAACCTCTAAGTACTTTTCTTGACCCCTGTATTTGTTTTTCTCCTGAAAACTGGGACAACATTTGCACTGTTGTTCCTTTTCCATTTCGGTCTTCACATCCAGTCTGATGTGCTGTTGCCTCCACACTTTGACAAAAACCAAGATAAGTTGGTGGTAAACACCATCAAAGTAAGCTGCTGTCTTCTTCCTCTTAAGTGTTGCCTATGAGTCATGTGTCTGTTTATAAAGCATTATGCCAGCGCTACAGTCACTCAGTCATGAGGGACAATGCGAGAGAGAACTGTAAAGACTTTACAGGGTGCATCTTCTCGTGGACAGCAGCAGATGTGATTATTTTATTTATTTGCTTTATAGATTTTGCACTTGTGAACTTTATTAGGCCAGTGTGGGTTTTGCTGCCATGCACACCTTTTTTATTTGATGGCCATTGATCTTATAGTTCAACAAACAAAAATGTGTGAGAACTGCATGGTGGACAGTCAATTGCCTTGCTACTTGTCTTAATTTTATTGACCCACCCATTTTCATATGAAAGTCAGAAAGATTTTTAATCTTTGTCACAGGGAAAGCAATATTGCAGAAATAAAAAAGGATAATAATATAAATATTATAATAAAAGAAGACATTTCCTTCATTTTATAGTATGCAGTTTAGCCAGAACATACTGTTTGCTCAGTTTATGCTACCCCAAACCTCCAGTTAGCAGACAATGATGAAGATGCTCCCCGGGGGCTTTCATAGCTGCCCCCTGCTGCATGCTGTGTGTTTGTGCATGAGTAAAATGCAGAGATCCAGGGCAGCGGTGGCATAGTGGTTAGGGAGTTGGCCACAGGATTGTGGGTTCAAACCCCTTACCAATAGGGTAATACCAATAGCACCCTTGAGCAAGGTACCGTCCCCATCACTGCTCCCCGGGCTCTTTCATAGCTGCCCACTGCTGCATGGTGTGTGTTTGTGCATGGGTTAAATGCAGAAGTCCAATTTCGTTGTGGTTCACTGTGTGCTGTGTTGTGACACTTTCACTTCAAAATAAACACAACAAACTAGCTGAACACAAAAACACCCCTCTGCAGTTGTAGCACATGGTTTGGCCTAACGAGCTGGCTCCAGGATTTAAGAGTGCTGAACCCTCAGTTTTGCACTCTTTTGCACTCCATGGTGCCTTCTGTCTCAATGGTGCTAGGAACTCAAAAGGAAATTCCTATAAAAGATGTTGCTAATCAATGTGGTTGATTAAATTTTTAGCACTGTTAGGGCTTGTGATGGGGTCATTTGTGTGATGGCAGCCATCACAGTGTCCATGCTGACTCCTGTTCATCGATGAAGGTACCTACAGTGGGATGTAAGCAGAAGAACGTGACCTTGTCTGATTTATCACATCTGGTTTCAGCGATGTGGAATTAAAGGTGTGTTTGCATGATTTAAAGGGGGAAGAGACCGAACCAGGATTCACTGAAAATGGCAAGGCGATGGAGGCAGTGATGTTCTTGGTAAAGTTTTATTACCAATACGATTTAGTGGTAGTGGCCCCTCTCAGCAGTATATTCAGAAACCCTTTGAGGAGCATGACTGTTAACTGGGATATGCAGGACTAATTATTCTGACTCTTCAGTGGTCTTGTGGATTTCATGCCTTCACTGACCATAGCTTTCTGCTGGCCCGAGGTGGTTTTAATGTGTGAATTGTTTTAGAAAAACATTTTTTTTTGGTTACTGATGTTTTACTCATGAAATCTCTTCCTCTTTCTGCAGCATGAATGCAAGCACATAATTGGAAATAAGTCTCTAACTTGGTGTTCTCACATGGCCTCCTTTTAATTCTCTCAGCTGAAATGTTGTCTCTGATAGTGAAGAGAGAAAATAGCCACTGCAAAGCTTGGTACGGTCATAAAGCAGTGTGTCAAGAGGTCAAATGCTCTTTTGGTGCTGGTCCATGCTCACTTTACTCCAGATATTCTCTCCCTCAGGATCAGGTGAGGATATGATGGATTGTTTTCAGCTAGCACATTTTCTGGCCTTGGATGAAGCTGCCCTTTCAGTGCTGGAGATGAGTGTACCCTAATGCAAAATTGATTTTTTTTTTTTTTTTTTTTTTTAATGTGGCTAATCAGGTTTAAGCAGAATGTGTGTTCGTCCTCTCCCATAGCAACCTTAGTGTATTTTCATGGCCGTCGTTATTCATGATCATTATTATTCACTGCAGAACACTTGAATGCCACTGCTCAAATCTTAGTTCCTCATGCACCAAGCATACGTCTGACTACTAGTAAACTAATTAGACCACAATGCAGGGTGGTGGGACTACTGCAAGTTAGTCATACTTGTTTAAGTTTATTTCTGTGTTCAAAATAATGATTCATCTCTAGGCACGAACACCAGTCAGGCCTCTGGAATAGGATGAGCATTGTTAATTCAGAAAGATTTCAGACATGTACATTTGTGTAATTATGAATTTGCTCCTCAAAGGCCCTGGAATGTTCAGCAGCATTAATTGTTCTTTGGTACTACGGGGCGTTCCACACACAGGACATTTTCTCTAGCTATTGCTGTCTCGTAGACATAAGGGCTAAATGCCAACATGCTGAGGGTAAAAAACTCTCAAAGTATCCAATACATTTCTCTCCGCAGGTATCTTAAAACTATTGTCATTGGCCCTCCCAACAAGATTGCAAGTAGGCTTTCATTTTCTGATCTCAAAACAAATGCAACTCATTAACGCTGGCCCACAGGGGTAACGTGATCATACAGGCCTCCACTGTCTGCTGCTTTCCACTGAAAACCTTCTCTGGGATTGCCATTCCTACACACACACAGCAATCTCGGTCTAGACTGTTCTTATTCAGTGCGAGCTACTAAACACTAAGCTCCTTAAAACCCATCTCTTCCAAGAGCAGCACCTCTGCTAGTACTCTAATGCCCATCTTGCCTTCATTCACTGCGCACACACCACTTCACCTGTTTAGCTCACGCTGTACTGTTTAATTGTTTAAGTACGTCTTGCTCTCGCCTCAGCTCTTGCTGCATTATAGCTTGAATATTGTTCCTCATGTCAGTTTGTTTGGATAAAGTGCCGGTAAATGTCTTCAGTACACCGTATACATGTAGCTGCAGAGGTGCAGGTTTGCGGGTAGAAAATTATTAATCTTGCTAAAACGTTTAGTCACTTGGTTGGAGATAATATTCTCCTGAGAAACTGTCTGGAAAAGTATCGAAGGTAGTTTTTTGTCACAAACACTTCCTTCCCTTAAAATAGCTAATGCGTGTTAAGCTGTGCTAAAGGAAAGCCAATTGTTTGTGTAATGGCCACTATAACGGACACCACGACTTTTTAAATATCTTCAGTTGTCCTCCAAAACAGCTAGTCTACTGTTTTGAAAAATGCACAAAATTTCACTGGCAACAAAGAGGATTATCTGAATAGCACTCTGTAGGCTTTTTTTTTTTTTTTCCCTTAAAATTTTCGGGAAGAAATACTCCAATAGAAAAATGCCCCAGGATTTCCTCCTTGTCACATTTTTCACTTAATTACTGGATTCCATTCTGCATTCTGTTTCAGGATGTGATTGTATAAATGACAGATGCAGCTTCCCTTTTCTCCCAGACTGAGAACAGGCTCATGCCTAATTGCTCTGAATGTGATGGTGAATTGATTTTCCAAAAAATGGTTTTTGTGCCATTTGACCAGAGCTTCATTTTCTTAAAACGGTGAATAATCTCTCTAGGATAACATGCAGAAGTGTGTTGGATAAGTAAAGACATACTCTTGTTTGTTTGCTGGCTTGTCTAGGATCTGGGGTTTGTTGGCTGCAGATGTCCTCATATGTATTCATACTTCCTTATTAATTACCTCCATTGTAATTCAGATTTATTCTATTGAAATTCAGAGGTGAACAAAAGGTGTAATTATGTTATGAAGGGTTTTGGTATTCCAGAGCCTTTTTTTTTTTTTTTCCAAAAAAAGAAAATAAGGACTTTCAGATTCAGAAGCAATACGGATTAAGGTGGTATCTTTGTTCTCAGACCTAGGGTGTTCTCAATGGTCACATTGTCCAGGTTTTGTTATACCTATTTAATTATTGATGCCAGGTTGGTTTTGCAAGCTTTAAATTTCTTTTGCGCATTACTCTAATTACCATAAATGAGTGCAGTTTATGAAAAAAACCTATTCTAATGGTAATTTTTGGGGAATTAGGAACTCTTACCCAAATGTACTTTTGTCTATTAACTTGTCTTGCCACTGGCTAATTTCAGTTCATTCATACTAAATGATGGAATACTTTGGATTTTTGACTCCGAAACAGCATTACTCTGCACTATTTTGTGATCACTCATGATTATTTGCTTAAACAGTAATGCTACAAATGGCATTCCTGTAAGCCTCTGTTACTGAACTTCACTAATCGGTACATTTATTAAAATCTCCTGTTGAAATCAGCAGACTATGGGTGGTAATAAAGAAATACAGCAGAGAGACCAGAAATGTTGAAAAGAGAAACGCATCACATCATGGGAGCAGATGACTATTAATTAAAACTGTGGGCACAGATCTGTCTATAACAAGTCATTTCAGCAAAGCTTTCCTCTGATGGATTGAGGCCCACATCGTTATTAAAATTTCCCATCGGAAACGATGTTTTATGAGTGGCCATTGACAAGTGCACTAAAGAGACGTGCAATTAATGACGAGGAGGGGAGTCAGAGCTTCGGGCAGTAGGAAGCTATTAAAATCACAGGCATTAATAACCAAGGGTGGCATCACCCCACCTCACTCCATCCCTCCCACTTTCCATCATTGACCACAGTACAGACAGTTGACGATACAGGTATCTCACGCGCTTAAGATCATTAAATGGACTGTCTAATGATTTCACACCACTTGTTTAAATAGTGTTTGTGATGAAATTTTAGGAAAGCACTGATGGTGAATATTATGGCTGGTGGATGGGTGCGTGCGTGGGTGTGGGTGTGGGTGGGAGGTCCTGTTTTATGCATGACCCACCAGTTGTATTGAATCACTTGTGAAAAAATGGCTGACATAGGCCTGCATTATGTACTTGATGCCATTGCTGTTTTTGTGCTACCTTAGGAACCTTTTGTTTGACTCCCTCTATCTCTCTTTCTCTTACAGCTCAAAACTGCAGTTACACACTATTTAGTCCAAATGGGACGATAGAGAGCCCCGGATACCCTTATGGATACCCAAACTATGCCAACTGCACATGGGTGATTGTGGCACAGGAACACAACCGGATACAGCTAGTATTTCAAGGTTTTGCTTTAGAAGAGGATTTTGACATACTGTCTGTCTATGATGGGCAGCCAAGCCCTGGAAACCTACGAACCCGGTAAGCAGCCCTGCTTCAGTTTTTATTACATCCTAAACTGATGCTTGAATTGGAGCTAAATGAAATGGTTGCGTAATGTTTTACATGCTCATGCTATAAAGTTAAACTCCATATTATGTACGTGCTTTGTTTCCTCCATGCACACACAAATGCGTAATAGAAAAACCCAAAGGAAAAAAGGCATCATTTCCATATGTAATACCTTATTCTCTGGAAAATTCCTTTTTTTTTTTTTTTTTTTACCCCCCATCGGTGTGCAGCATTTTAAGAGTCTTGATTTGCTTTGTTCAATTTTAGATCTCACTTTTTACCCCAGTGGTAATCAGACTTCTGACCTACTACTGGCACTGCATCATGGACACCATGAAACTAGCTTATGTGTCCAGTGTAGCCAATCAGCAAACCGCAGCCAATGGGATTTTTTATTTTTTATTTTTTTTCTCTCATCGACATCTTTGAATTCTGAACACACTCAGCCGAGCTAGCTATTTTCTGACCTAAGAAACACCCAGCACTGGATAGCATTGCTTTCCAGCAGAGAGAGTGAAACTAAGACGTTTTCCCACCTTATTAGAGCAGACCAGCTTCATTCTCTCTTAGACAGTGTGACAATGTGATGCTTCATGCTGAGTATAATGAGACAGTGAGAATCTATTGCAGATTTTGTCAGTGGAATCCTTTATTCTCATCATTTGTGGTTCTTTTAACTTGACTGCCACATAAACAATTTTCAATAATCAGGCACTTTTTTTTTGCTCTGTTGTCATTTCGAGAGACGCAGTAGATTTGGCTGGTTGAGGGTACTTCTGGGGATGTTCCCGTTGGAACCTGCTAGGGTAAAGCATTGGGAAAAAGGCTGCTTTCACTGCTGTTGTGTTCCTTACCGCTAACAAACAGCATTATTTTAGCTCAGCTGCAGCTTCGTCTGCCTCATAGTTCTCTTGGCTACAAACGGAGGCAGCAGCTACAGCAACCACTTATCAAAGTTTCAGTCAACTTTGTTAGTAAATTATAGTAGAAACTAATCAAAGTGCCTATACAGTACCATAAAAAGTGATTGCCTTGCACTGCTATTGTCTCGTGTAATAAAATGAGATCGTGTAGCAATAAAATTGAAAATTTGATGTCCTTAAAAAAAGCTGCCATTTCTAGAGGAGATAATTCCAAACACAAATGTAAAATGAACTTGGCTAAAAGATGTTTTCTAGTCATGCTGCCTGCAGTTGAAATCCAAAAGGCCAGGCGACAGCTTAAAATAGTACAGCTCTCTATTGTTTTCCATCAGTTAACTGCAATTTCACTATCTGTAATTTCTTTGCACTTCTCTGTGGTATTTAATATTTAATACCATGACATTTCACAAACCCTGGGCTAAGATTTTGGGATATTTTCTTAAGTCTGCCTTTTTGGAAGGGCCAGTAGTGTGTTATGCAGTAATCTGCAACAAGGCAAGTTCCCTGTTACCCCCAGAGGTTTTCTTAGAAAGATATTTCCCTCCTTTACTCTAAAACATGGCCTGTGACTCACTGTGTGCTGCCATGTTGCTTGCTTCACCCTTTCCCTTCACCCCACATTTATTTTCGTGCCCTGTCATAAGCTGCTGCTTTTTAAAATAAGTGTGTAATCTTGAATTAGGAGGCTTTGCACTCACATGTCCTGGAAACTATTACTCAGTCACTGTAAAAGGTGTCTGTAATGGAAGATTTTTGCTGGTCTCTTCAAATTCATTTTTCTCCTGGTACTAAATAATTGTTCACAGCTGACACTAACTCACTCACATCTGTGTGCTTCATAAACTGTTCTCTTCATTGGGCTGTGCATGCAGTGCAATGTAGAGGCCAATGCAAGGCGGTGGGTTGTATCTACTGAGTGGCATTTGTCGCATTATATTTTGTAGTCTTGTCGGCAGAAGGCTCTTTTATAAAAGGTCTCCACCAACATCTAAGTGAGGTGGTTAAGTAGCGTGATTGAATATCTGATTAGAAAACTCTGGTACAGTAGTTTTGTAATGTTTTTATAAAGTTGTCTGAATATTCAGGTTTTCACAAATGAGATACTTGGGAATGCAGGAACCAAATATCTGGGGATAGTTTTGGTGTAAAATACTGAATATCTGAAGAAATGAAGGTGAACATCTGCGACAGTAGAGGTCTGTGGAGTTGGTGGTTGAGTGAGTAGAAGTGTGGTTGTGTATTTATGCGATGTGGATGTAAAAATGTTGGTTATTCATTCAGACAAAATTGGGAGTAATTGTATTTGATTTTGCGGTGCGCTGAACACATGTAGGTTGAAAATCAAAAGATGAACATGATCAGATTTCAGCCTAGATATCCTTTATATCATTTATTTATTATTTATTTATTTTATTTATTTATTAATTAAGCCAAAGTATTGGAACAGAGTTTCAAAATGTAATCATTTTATTGCATAATTGTATCAAGTCTGCGTCCCACCTGCTTCACCAAATTGGTCATTTCTTCTTTGGTTATGGTTTCTTAGGCTTTTATTAAAGCCTGTTTCAGTTGTTTTGAAGGTTTCTCTTGCCAGGCTCCTGAGTCCAAATCTGGCTGAAATCGTGTACGTCGGCTCATTGTCTTCCTGATTGATTTAATGCATTTCTCTTAAATTACAGATAAAATGATGTTTATGCGAACAGCTGTTAAGAGTTCCAGTAATGATTACTTTGATTAGCTTTGCTGTTCCAATACTTTTGGAGGAAGTTAGCTTTACCAGCTTATCATAAAACTTATAAACTCAACAAAAGAGCAGTTTACGCAGCACTGCGCTGGGGAATGTCACCTTCAAATGCTGCAGCATTAATGAATGTTGCCTCTCATTTAGTTGTGCATGGCTGCAGGCGTGTGCATAAAACAAGTCTGTTTGCTGCTTGCTGTGTGCATGAAGCATTATAGATTTTTTTATTTTAATTTTTTTTTGGTGCCCATATAAATATACCATTTATATTGTAACTACTAGTTTGCGCTGTTATAGGGGAAAGTCAGCTCAAAACTCCTCCAATGAGCAAAGCAAACTTAACTTGGGTTTGTGGCAAATTTAACTTTAGGCATTCATGACTAAAATTAACTTGGCTATTTTTAAACAGAGCAAACACAAACATTTACTTTAGAAGATTCTGAAGTTAAGGATACATGAAGTTGTCTATACACTCTGGTGTGAAGTTTGTAGGTGTGAATTAAGAAAATTGCTGAAAAAAAAAAACTTTTCAGTTTAAGGGCTTAACATTTTCTTAATAGGAATAAAAGAAAATGTTTTTTTTTTTTTTTTGTTTCCCCAAATGAACTAATGAACTACTTAACTGAACACCAGTTCATTTGCAGTTTGTTGATGTTCTAAGTGAAAATAACTGTACAGGAAACGAGTGAAATTAAAATATTGCACATACCATATTTTCCAAATGATTTAAAATAATAAATGATCGTCTTGCTATTAAAATATGCAATGCATTCTCCGTAAAATGTTCATGTTAATTTTCATGTGGGGGAAAATGTAGTAAAATAGCAGTTGACTGGCTGTCTTTGCTGGGTACAGTCATCATCAAACACATAAATGGAACCTCTTTTAATCATAGTCATATATCACTGGCCTGCAGCGCGCACCTATATGGTATGTGCAGCTGTAAGCTATAGACTCATTCAAGCGTGTGGGTTATAAGGGGAATGTGGGGACTGCATTCCCAGCAGTTATTTTCCAAGGGCCAACACAGTTGCAGGAAACACCTTAACACTAATGCATGTGTATTATAGTGTGGTAGAGGAGTAAGAGTTCAAAAATATTTATGGTTTTGCTTTAGCTTTGTGTGCAAGACCTGGTAGCTGGGGATGCATTAAACAGGCCTGGATCATTTTAAGGCCTGAAATGTTTTTAGACCAGAGGGCATTTGTTGAGTGAATGCACTGGGTGGCCCTTTGCTGCTCTCTCTGTCATACAAGTTGACACAGATACTCCATGTTGTGGGGTGAGAGAGTAATGCTGGCTTTTTGTAGGAGTTCCAAATGCCCCTGCTGATGCGTGGCCTTTGGCGCCACTTGTGATGTTATGACCCTGAAATATATATGCTCACTCGCTGTGTTTCAGCCAGCTCTGTGGGAGTGGAGCACCTTTTGACATGCGCATGCCTCTTGATTGGTGATTTCGAAGAGGTTGCTGTGGCAGCAAGTGAACTTGGTAAGGATAGATTTTTAGCTTGAGGGAGTAGACCAAATAAGAAGCTGCTGAAGCATGCCATCACATACAGCTCTGCTTCAGTGCTGGCCTTATGACATGCTAACACAATGTTGGGTTTCACTTGGTTACATTTAATAAATAAATAAATCCTGCATCGACCCTGGAATGCATTTTTGATTAACACATCAGGATGTTATTCTCATTTTATAGTAGTCATTCGTTGCGATGCTATCAAGGCATGTAATCTTCTCCCAGAATCCTATGAAGTTCGCTTGCAGGATCAGGTCTGGTTGGTTAAATTCAAATCAAGTGTTTTGACTGCAATCCTGGTAAACCCAGTTGGATTTTAGGCTGGGTTTAAAATACCAACTTTTTTCTTGTTTGTTACTTGCATTTACTGACCTAGATGAATATTCAGTGTTCTGCAGTGATGCCTCTTGTGTGACAATCGAGGAGCTAAATGTAGCTTCTAGGAAGGTGCGTGACACCCTGACTCTTGTCAGGTTTTCCATAGCTAGTTTGACACCTCCTACCACATATTCCTTGACATTTGCCTACATAGTCTCTACATCTGTTTTTCTTTTAAGAATATAAAGGGACATATTGACCCCTGGTTACATCAGGTTTCATGTCCACAATATTTTTTTGCCAGTGTTACATAGCACTTTAGCCTTGAATGACAATTTCTTGACCCTTCTCCCTGAAGACGTAAGAACTAGCGCAAGGTCATCCATGATGACTGGTTGGATTCATACTTGTAGTGTTGCCAGTCTTCCGGGCCAAGACACAGCAAGTATTTCTGGCTCTAAGATTGCATCATCTGACATGATGGCAGTCATAAAAAAAAAAAACGAAAAGAAAATTACTAGTTTGAACCCAGCATTTAGTGTCTCTTAAATGCAACAGAACGTGTAGACTAATACATGTTAGAAAAATACCCACAGGAATTTACATCATAACAGGATGGTGCCAGTGTTGTGCTAACTCGCAATTGCTGTAAAGAAGCCTTGTTTAACAAGCTAAGAGATTGTATCATTCTTGAGCAAGCACATAGCTCAGAACTGCCAGCCAGGGGTGCACCTACCTGCTTCTTCAGCGGTAGGTTTGGCCTTATTAAAAACTATATCTGTTTTCTAAAGTGTAAGAATTTTGGCAGTCAATTAACAAAATAAGACTTCTTTTTATCATTTGCTATTTACTGCATCCTGTGAACATCATGCACATTTGATCATTAAAGATTTCACCCGCATGCTTTGTATCAAATGTTCTGTTCCTGCGAACTTAAGGTAAAACTATTGCATAGCTTACTGGTGACATGACAACGATGCCAGACATTAACATGTCAATAGCAGTCTCAGTTGTCTAACATGGCGCCCACTTTCTGTACCAAAAGGTTGCAATGCATTATGCCAAAAATTCAATTAAATTCTATTTTCAGAATTTGACCCCTTTGACCCACATCAAAACCAGTGTGAGGCTCTCTGCTTCCAGTCAGATCATTGCATAATTTTTTTTTTTTTTTTTGCTTCTAGTTTTTCCTTATTTATTTTCCCTTATTTATTTTATTAAGTGTGTGTGCGTTAACTGGAGAATGAGGTGTGAAGTGGAATGAGAGATGGAGCCAGGTGAGAAGTAGTGGCCACTCTGTTTAATTGCTCTTATTTATTTGTTTAACCCCAGGGTTGAGTCCCCTGATATATAGCTCCTTCTTAACCAGCCTTTACAGAACAGTACACAGGAGCATAGCTTGGACTCAAACCATTCAATCCCATTAAATCAGATCCTGTCATCCTTCTCTCTGCCCCCACCTACTCCTTTCTCCTCTGCTCCCCTTGTTTAGAGCTTAATCCAAAGTTCTAGCAGTGATGGCACCTAGGATGCATGATGTAATACACAGCTCCTGAGAGAAATCCAGTGGGCCAGTGAAATGCTTTGCAGTTGGATCAAGAACCATAATTAGAGTATTACAAAATTTCTATTAAATTGATGTGAAACTTAAAGTGGTCATCATCGTGACCAGCACAACACACACGGTGAAACAGTGGCCACCAATCTCCAGCGAGCGCTGTTAGAGACTGTACTTTGCTATAAAATGCCTCAGGGTAAACTGCTGGCCTGGCACTCAAACCCATGAACCTCTAATCATTAGGCTCAGTCCCTAACCACTAGACAGTCGCTATTAGAAGGGGGGGGGGATGCGACAGGAAAATTTGGTTAACCAGGATAATCTTAAATGACTTAAGACCTGATCAGCATGTAACTTTAAAACAATAGTTTTGCAATAAAACCAGATGCCTTGTTTCATGCTTTTCAGTTACAGTGGAAGCAGGAATGTTCTGGAGGGCCTTTATCCATCATGGCTTAATGATCTTCCTACCCAGACCACCTGATTCAGCTCATCTCTTAACTTGCTAGTTGGTGGGTTAATGGGTGTGTTTGGGTAGGGAACTTCTAAAGTGTACTGACTTTCTTTACCAGAGTTGTGCAACTCTGATTTAAAGATGATTTACAGCCTAATGTGTTTACTTGTTCAGCATTTTATATAATAAACCCTCTCCGTTCAGACTGCTTTAGCCTGACTGCCTTCTAAATAAACCAGTGCCTGGACAGAGCAGTAGTCATTATCATAGATCAGTTTGAAAGGCCCTGGAACAAAAACAGCCTGGTTAACTCTAAGGGATTAAGAGACACTAGAAATGGTCAAGTAAACAAATGAGCAAATTAGTATTAATATTGAATAAAAAACAAATCAAAAACCTCAGGGGGGGAAAAAGTGAGAGAAATTTTAAAAATAATGCAATTTTCTTTTAACTCCAAGGCTTTGATGTTGCTATCTGTTTAGAGCTGCTATAACTGGTATACAGGACCGGGTGAGGCCAGGCTGCTGTTGGCTGCAGTGTAAGCTGTAACTCATGAGGTAATACCCACCACTAAAGTTATTGATTGCTGGGTGAATGCTGTTCGAGATGGTGGAAGGGAATGAGGTGGTCATGAGCAGGGAGGTGTGGCTGGTGATTACTGGTCGTCTGCGTTTCTCTGGGTGTTATTTACTTCACACTGAATTGTTGTCTACAGGCTACTTCTTCATAGCCAAGACTATAGAGGTACAATCAATTGATCAATGACCGAGTGATGTCTGTACAAGAACATAGAGAGTTAGCTGCAGAGTGTGGTAGACTGGTTGTGTAAACATGGATGTGATGCTAGATATGGAAAGCTAAGAAGACCCCATGGGTACAAACTCATAAATCATGTTCTCCAAACCTGCCTGGGTCTCTCCCAGATGGAGATTTATTAATTCCCAGTCCCAGCTGCTTGATGGAGATTTCCACACTTATTGATGGCAGTTAGTGTATGTAATGCTGTATAAGTGAAAGATCTCCAGGTTCTTCATTGCTGGTACTCTGTGTATGTGAGTAGAAGGTGAACCACTCACTGTTATTGTACCTGATTACAACTCTGAGAACTCATCAGCTGTAGTGACAACCTGATTCTGGATGTAATCAAGCTGCATCTAGAGTTTCCAGGACAAGGCCATTGCTGCTTTGGTGGCTCGTCAGTTATTTCTCAGATTTGTGCAATGACAGGGTGTATGCATGTGAGAGGCGATGGAATGAGAAACAAACATAACCTCTCAGCCAGCCAGTAAAGGTGAGAAATGCAGACAGTGGGCTGAAGAGTGTTATTCAGTAATCAGAGATTATAGCAGGCTTGTCAATTGCCATATTGTTTGCGTAGGTGACATTTGAGTGCGGTTTATAATGAGGCATGGCATATTGCTTCATCCCCTTAGCCTTTATGTGATTAGTTATTTTCCCCTTTTTCTCATTAATCTGTTTTCTTCTTTTCCTCAGAGAGTCGAAGTGTGAAATGCTTTTAATGAATTACTTGCGCACCTCCAGAAGTGCAGCGAAGCATCTCTTTAAGCAAAAAGTGATAATGATGCCTAATTGATTTGGTTTCTGGGTAATGAGACACCTGTAGGAGATGTTGGGGGATGATTGAGGTTTGGGCTGGTGGGCTGACAGTGGTGTGCCTCAGTCATTTAGAGGAGAGAGGGTTGTGTTAACTGATCTTCTATTGGTTCGAAGCTTGGCAGTAATTTGATACTTTGGTTGAAATGATTGGTGTGGTATTTCTCATCTTGCTAGTGGGGCAGCAATGAAAGCTAGTCTTTGTGTTTTTATTTTACTGTGTCATCTGAACATATTGCATCACTTACCTCGAATCATAGCTGCTGTTTATGAAAGGAGGTGGGGAGGGTAACGTGTTTTAAACACCCGCTTGTCGTTTTATTTTAGTGCAGTCAGAGCTGTAATAAGAAATGCTCTGATTAGAAATCATGCAGAAATCATGACATCTGGAACTGAGAATGAAACGCTTTGAGAAGGCAAAGCAAAGGGTTTAGTTCATTCATGTGAAAGTGCCACATGTAAGGCAGTGATGTATGGTAATGAGCTCAAAGTTGTTTTATTTGTAAATAGGAAGACAGTGCAGTGCATTCAAGAGGTGGTGGAATTAAACAGAAATGCATCTTTTCTGGTTAATTGTTCATGAGCTTGAAATGTGAATGCTAGTTCAAACTGATAGCTTACAGCATGACACGAGGTTTTAAGATGGATTCCATAAACCCAATCCTGATAGAGGTGGAAAGTTTGCTCTGAGGTGAGAAATATGGGTTAAAATAGCTTAACATGTTTGACACAGTGAGCTGCTGAGTTTGAATAAAAGCTATGTTGAAGCTACCAAAGGGCTGAACAGTGGGACCTAACAGAGTCATCTTGCGAACACAATGCATCTGCTGCAAGGGGAAAAGTGCTATACCATTTAGTCAGGTATCGATGCTCAGTAAAACTTTTCATACCCTCATTTACCTTAAGTGTCCATTTATCCTGCTTAATGTTGTGTATTGTTTTGTTTATGTAGCACAAAGTGGTTGCACTATGTCGATAAGCCAATACAGAGACAGCAAGGAGACAGAGATGAGTATAGGAGGCCAGCTAATGCGGGCTTCTGGAGGCAGGCGAACTCATTAAGAGCTGGGAGGAAGCATCTTCAATTAACTCCTTTAATGAAAGCACTTGTCATATTGCAGTGGTGAGTCGAGGTGGTGGTGGAGGGGTCAGTCGCTTTTTAATGAAGATGTAAGCGAGAGCCCCAATGCCTGTCGCAAAGCACACAAGATATTACCCCCTTCATCACCACCCAGCCATTCTCACAGCAGAGACTGTGGCTCTTAAGAGTACCCCTCATAAACACCCCAAAAAAAGATTTTCTGTAGACCTAAACTTAACGTGGCACAGATGAAAGGGGCAGTAATGCATACTGCACCGCTGCAGGTTCAGTGTGACTTTCTCTTCTAAATTTAAGCTTTTGAACAATTTCTTTTCTGTTGATCAAGCTCTTATTACATATAATACAGATTGCATTAGCTCAGACCGACTTGGCTGCACCAGCCCTCTAAAGCTTTAGATAAATGCCTGGGTATTTCACTCTATTGACTGAGTATTGCAGCTATTTTTGGTGACTGAAATATTGAGCATCAGACATTGAGAGACCTCACCAGCTTAGATCATTGCAGGAACTGCCAAAGGGTTTTCACATTACCCTACCCAAATGACTGTCTCAGCACAAATGGCAGCTAAAACAGCAGCTCCACCTCTGGGTTATTTGTGTCTCTTAGTAGTAGGTGAACAGATGTTTGTGTTTGGTTATTGAACAAAATTCTCTAAGCTCTTATCCCTGGTCACCATTTCTTTATTTAATGTATTTACTTTTTAAATGACTATCAAATCCTTCCAGGGTGCTTGGCCGCAGTCAGTGTAATTTTTGTCTGTTTTATTTATATAAAACCTTCAAGCATGTGTGGGGAGCCACAGACAAAGCAGGAAAACAAGGAGGAAGTTTCTCACCATCGGTCAACATGTCCCTGCTGCCCTTTGCATCTAATCAAATCGGCAGCTAAACCTTGTTTTGGAGTTTATTAGAACTGCAGGACAGTGCCAAGGGAGAAGGCGAGAGGAATGAAAAAATAAAATAAACTGATATACAAATAATGAAATTGCAGGCCGCCTCACAGGCTGAATGACTTTTGAAGGAGTTGGTAGGAAAAACGTCCTGCAGTCTCCTCTCAAATCCACTCTCTGGCAATGAAGTCAACATTTTAATAATTAATCTGTGCTTCTGCAAAGCCTCGAGCAGCGAGGAGTAAAGAGGGAGACATTGGGGTGAGCAGAGAGAGATAAAGAACCAACGTGTCCAGGGAAAGGTGAATGGAAGGTGGTTGGAGTGAGCTGAAGGAAACGGGGGAACAAAAAGGAAAGGAAATTAAGCAAAATGTTCCTGGAAAGAGGAACAGATGAAGGTGGCTGCTTCAGCACCCTCTCTTTTCTGTCTGTGAACAGATGCGTAATTAAAAATCAATAGTGGAATGCTCTGCTTTAATGCAGATTTATTTGGATGCACTGCTTATCAGGAGGAACTTGCTCCAAATCACTGCATTCCTTTGAGCTGTAATTGCAAAGGCTACTTTGTGTGTTGTGGTGAAAAGCAAAATTAATCTTTGTGCAGCTGTTTTTTTTTTCTTTGCAGCACAGGCCCACCTAAAACAGCAAATGTGTTCAATCCACTCCCATGACCTGATGACAAGACTGATGCAAATGTTATTAGACATTTTTAACCTTTTTTAATCTCAATTTGACAATATAATTTCTAGAAACTATTAGCTGCATTTGTCATTTTTATCAACTGAATCATTATTGTACATATGTTAAGATAGTTCTGCTGTAGTATTTCTATTGTTTTAAGGTTTTGAATTGTCAGTTTGACTAAGTTCTTGCAGCATCAGCAGAAAACTGTCTTGGGGTGTTTTTTTTTTTTTTTTGACCCCCCCCCCCCCTGTATAACTCTACTATTGGAAAGGCCTTTAGGCACTGGACTGGCCAATGTGAAGTGACAGTGGCATCAACCAAGGGGGGGGAGGAATTGTAATGAGAAACATCACTATCGACCTTCTTGAAATGAATGAGTGGCAGCCTAACCAACAGGTTTTGGTCAGATAGTAAACAGCCACAGCTTTTTACCAGGACTCTTTATTGAGTGTCACAACTTGCAGATAAAACATCCATCAATCTGTCGCAAGCTTCAAAAATAACATGTTTATTACAAGCTTCAGATGTTAAGTTCATTAACCAGTACTAGAGGTGCAAGACAAAATTTGATCACAATTACCTTTGAGTGTTTTATAATCTGAACTGAAAGCCTGGCTTTATAGCACAGGTTGCCACCGGATATGACCCCAGACAAAAGGGATCTTTGAGGGACGAAAAACATCCTGGCTGGAACAAATCTTTATTCTATTTTGTTGTTTATTTTATTTCATATGCTTCAAGTAATTTATTCCATTTTGTGCTGAATCCTTGTTTTTCTCCTTGATGAGAATCTAAGAACCTACAAAGCAATGACATGGAGTTCTTGTTGCAGAGAGCTGAGTGTGAGACACCCTTGAATGCTGATGGTGAATGTAATTTCATTCTGCATTTGTAATGCATGTAGGGCATAAAGACAGCGCGCTCTTCGGGTCGGCTGAGCTCTGACAGAAGTCTGAGTGATGAGTGTATGCAGTCTGCTGGCGCGCTAATAGTTGTCCTGCCATTTACCCTATTTACTCCCCAGCATCACTCACAGCCTGCGAAACTAAACAGGCACTTTCTAAACTTACGTTTCCCGTCTTGGAGCGTTTCCCAGGCTTGCACTGATTAAGGGCAAATGCTGTTCTCTTCTACCAGCCGCATCACTTCTGCTTTATTTGTCCTAATGCTCTTTTCATGTGTATGTCAGAGACACAGAGACAGACAGACTCAAATGAAGAAAAAAGGTCAATAAAGGCAATTTAGAAATCATCTTGAGAGCAGAGCAGAGACTCTTGCAAAATCAGAGGGTATTTTTGGCTGATGAGACAGAGTGGCCAGTCTAGTAGGCATACTTCTTAGAGTCTTGTAGACATTTTCTCTTACATTTTATCAGGAACACCTACGCTGAGGTTCTTTTTCTATGTGCACAATTACCTACTGGAACCTCTCTATGGCTACGCAATGTATAAATTGCCCTCTACAAGGGCTCCAGTGGAAAATAAGGCCGTAGGACCACCACCATTTTTAACATGTGTGGAACAATCAGTACAGTAGTGGAAAAGTGATGTGATGCACTGAGATGATTTATCATGTTGCCTGGGATTTTCAGCACCTTTTTGTTCACCCTTTTATCTAGTGCTTAAGGGCCTCTGGGGTCTTATCATGCATTTACCTAAACCTTTACACAGCAAAAAAATGGCAGATAAAGTTGTTCAACTCCAGTATCAGAAAGCTGTCAGACAGTTTGTGATGCTCTGGACCTGCATAAATCAATTCACAACGATACAATATATTCACAAATCTTAGTAATTGCTATTGATTATATTCACTGAACTTTCTCAACCAAAATAATCAGTCAACAGTGGTCTTGCATTGAGAAACTGACCTCTGACGAAGGGCTATGGGAAAGAAACGGCTATGTGAATGAAAATGTAATTCTTTGTGCTGTGCACAGTGAACTTTTCCTCTGCAGTTAACCCTTACAAATATACTAGTTGTGAACACACACACACCAGGAGCAGTGGGCTGCTATGCCTACACCCAGGCAGCAGTGTTGGAACACTTTACCTTGCTCAGTGGTACCTGAGAACATCAACAGGTTGAGGTTTTCTAAATAATTCAGATCTTGAGAATCATCCATACCTTTATTTATATATATATATATATATTACACACACATACACACACACACACACACACACACACACACACACACACACAGAAGGATTAATTAATGTTACCTGGACTCCTGAAAAAGACTCCTGCTGGTTCAAAATGCAGCTGCCAGGGTTCTTACCAGGACTAAGAGAACATCTCTCCCATTCTTGAATCTTGGTCTCCCAGTGTGTTACAGAATGGACTTTTATCTGTAAACCACTTAATGGTACCAGCCCTGCATATCTGTCCGATGTGCTGCAGAGGTTGTTAGGAAGGGATCAGTTAGTCCTGCCTAGGGTAAAGACTAAATATGGAGATATTGCTATTATGCTTGAATGGAATCGAGTGGACAGAGCATTAGGAGAGTGGCAATGCTAGAGGTATTTAAATCCAGGCGAAAACATTCACACTCTAGTTTGACTAGGCTTTCAGTCTCAGTTTTAATTGTTTCAAATCTCAAATTGCATCTTTATTTTAATCGTTGTTTTAATTTTGTAAGCTTTGGTTCATTTTAATTCATTGTTTTAATTATATTTTAATTTGTAAAGCACTTAGAATGGCTGCAGTGTATGAAAGGTGCCATAGACTTGCCTTGCTGTGCCTCAGGATAATCTATTTGTAACGCTGGGGTGTTGTGGGCTGGACATCAATGCGTAGCCGAGAGTCATGAACTGAACTTTATTCAGCATAACTACATACAGAACTCAAACACTCTTTTGTGAGAAACCACGCAAATCAGACGTACATCTCAATGCCCGACGCTCTGCTCTGACTCCATGGGACCTTTAAACCCTGATCCTTTGAGATGCACCTATCATCCTCGATGGGATGGAAGGTGCACCCAGTCAGAGCAGAGCGCCGCCTGCTGTGACACTACTAGTCCGGAAATTTAATCCAAAATGTATTTGGGGGCCTAGTCCTTTACCACAATGCCTTTACTGCCCCAAATTAACCTAAACAACAAAATGAACCAAATCAAACAAGACAGTGTTATGCAAAATGTTCCTATTAGGTTTTTCTGAAATAACCAATGAGAAACTAAGGTTAAATTGCTCAATAAGTTCACAGCTACAAGTCACCAGTGTAGTTCTGTCTTCAGATTAGACAAGGAAATAAGTATTGGTTGTACACATTCAGTCACCCCTTTACAGAGAGCTTGGCGACATTTTGATGCTCTGCACATCTGCTTTTAAGGCACATTGACATGATGCTGATATGATACTGTCTGTTCGGTTTAGATTTTGGTAAAAAGTTGAGGTTATGTAGCCATAAATCTAATGCTAGTTATCTCAATCCAGAAGCATCGTTTTGTCTCCCAGGTGCAGATGTGTGAGGGCTGAGCACTGAGTTGGTTAACAATGACAGGGTGAGTGCAGGGGATCATTAGCAGCAATGTGAAGGACACCTGAGCCATTTTAAACCATTTATCCCTCTTGTGATGAGTTTTGCCACTGAACTCTCTTGGTGACATCTCATCATTTCTGTACCTTTTTCCCCAGTGCTTTTTCTGGCCTGTAAATCCCCCAGTCTGATGAGCAGTGTATTATATCACTGCTCCTCTACATTCAATAATTCATGCCTGTACTGCTATTATCCCCCCCCCCCACACACACACACCCTTCACTTTGACTTTCTCTTTGGCTTCTACCATCATTTGCTCTGATAATGCATTAATACATGCCTATTATCCAAAAATAAGCTGTATAAACTTGAAGGCTAGTTTGATTTAAGCAGATCAGGTGATGTGTATTTGTGTAATGAGGGAGGGGGCAGAGCTCAACACCTTGTGTCAAGATGTGCATAATTATTAAGCAGCTTCTTTTCCTCAGACAAAATCGTAGAACTGACTTTGAATAGCATTTTACAATTTTTGACTTTTCAGAGGGAAGCAGTATTCTTGAAATTGCTAAAATATTGGGGTGTGATCACAGAACCATTCAACAGTTTGTTGCAAATAGTCAATAGGCTCGCAAGAAATGTGTTGAAGATGCAGATTCACTGCCAAAGATTTAAGAAGAATCAAACGTGAAGCTATCAAGAACCCATGATCCTCCGATGCTGTCATATTCCAGAAGTGAACCTACCTGGAGTGTCCAGAAGTACAAGGTCTTCAGTGCTCAGAGACCTGGTGAAGGTGGTTCAGGAAAGACTGCCTCTTTCAAAACCATGATATTTATGCAGGATGGTGCTTCATCACATGCATGGAAGTTCTCCACAGCATGGCCAGTAAAGGCCTTAAAGATGAAGAATAATGGCATGACCCCCTTCCTCACCTGACATAAACACCCTATTGAGAAATTGTGGGCTCTTCTTAAACGGGAGATTTATGGGGAAGGAAAACAGTCCCCCTCTCTGAACAGTGTCTGGGAGGCTGTGGTTGCTGCTGCACAAGAAGCTTATCTTCCACAAATCAAGAAACTGACAGACTCCATGAATGGAAGGATTGATTGTTATTGAAGTATGGCTTAATTGGTCACTGATTTAAATTTTATTATTTTTGGCAGAAAAAAATGGCAGAATTTGTTTGATTTGTACACTTTGAGTTGGTGGTTTATTCTCACTTTCAGATGAAAAACAAATTAAATGGGGAGCCTTAAATTTTTTATATCATTAAGTTGCATAAAACTTGTGAACACTAATAGTTGACTAAATTATGCCCACGTGTGTATTCCCCTGAGAATGTTCACACTATTGTTGTAAAACATTCAGGTTTTAACATTTTGGATTGACTGACTGTATTTGTTCCATATTAATCTTCAAAATACTCACTTGTCTAATTGTGCACACAGTGGAAGTCTCAGGACTAGCTTAATGTTATTTGCTCTCAGCTACAGCCACTGCTGTGTGGTTTAAGATTTAGTATGTTTGGCTATGGTTTATCTCTAGCTTTGAAAGAAAAAAGTTTTGACACATTCGGGGGAACAGGCGAATAGTAGTTATGTCTCATTCAAACGAACCCTCAGGAACACATGACTCCACACATTGAGAGAGGCTGCCTACATAGATATTATGGCCTCTCTTTATGCAAAGGGGCGGTGCTGTTGCCTGAAATTATTGGAGTCTGTGTAAATAGGAAATAACTGGAGCTTTTTTTTCATGCAGCTTTGTAGTTTTCAGATGAGCTTATTGCCTCCTGTTCATTAAGCTTAGAACTGGTGTTCTGGATCTCTGACATCCACTGCTGTGAGGGGAAATGGAGGTGAAAGTGGTGTGGGGTTTGATTACTGTGCTCCGGCTGTTTTTGGAGGGCTGCCTTTCAGAGCCCAGTTTGCGTTGACGAATCCAAACAGGCTAATGAGGTACCACCAGAGAGAGAAACTGATCCATGGGCTTCATACAGTTCTCAACTCTTGGTAAAAAATCTTCCCATAAAATCTCATGCCTCATTGTGTATAGGTAGTTATTTGGATACTACACCAAGGTGCTATGTGAACTTCATCTTCATTTTCAAGTTATTCCAATCTGTAGATTAAAACTGAAAGTTCAATAAAACCAATGGCCAAGCCTGCAATTTACAGCTTCTTCCAGCTGTTGTGGGCAGATGGTTAGAGTCTATGCCTGGCTGTTCACTGCTTGCGTGTTATCTCTCCACTTAATATGTGCACTTAAGTCCGATACATTACAGTAATCCAATCTCTACCACAAAATCACTTATGGCACCCATTACCAAACATGATTGGCTTTCGTGGAGAAGCCATCATCAGTGAAGCAGCAGAAATATCCCAGCTCATAGTGCAGATGTGTGGACTCTTCATAAGTGTGTGGGGGAAGTAGAGAGGGGTGTGTGTGTGGGTATTTATGGAGGCTTGCCAGAGGGTAGATATATGGGGTAGGAGAGGATAATTGGGTGGCACTCACCCCGGGTGTTAGCCACTTTGAGGTGCTCCGCTGGTTGCCCCTCGGCCCAGGCTCCCAGGCCTTGAACAGAGGAGAGTTACAGCTACGATTGTGTCCAACACAGCAGTCTGCACTGACAGCACCATCAATCGAGCCAACCTAGCTTAACAGCTGGGGAGGTAGCCTATGGTGGAAACTGTTCTCTTTGGAGGATGGTGGGAGCACACATCAAGAACTGGACAGGGTGGAAATCTCTTAATATATCGGGGCCAAAATATTTCAGAAATTATTTTAGGATATCCTAGCTGGGTCAGTGCAGTGCACCTTCTGTTCTGTTCTGAACTTTCTGAATCCACCCTTGCGCCTATATCTGCTTTTTATTTTAACTGGCATGAGCGGTGGCCTAGTGGTTAACGAGTTCAGATCAGACCAGTAGGTTGCCCTGAGGTACCCTCTAGCAATGTACTGTCCCCTTCACTGCTCTCTGGGCACTTTCAATAGCTGCCCTCTGCTGCATGTGTGTGGGTAAAATGCAGAGGTGGAATTTTATGGTTCACTGTGTGTTGTGCCATTTACTTACAATGACAAGAATGGCCAACCCCCCCCCACTTTCATTACGTCAAATACTTTGCAAATCTGGATACATGGTATATTATACATAGTATCAAATCTATGATGTTTTTTACACCTGGAAACTTCATGGGTCTTCATCAGGAATATATCTTATCAGATGTGCACACACCTAATACACATTTCAAACAGATTAACAGAAAAAGTGGATTTTTAAGCAAAATTTTTTTTTCAGAAAGCTGTGACTTTGCTTGGAAAGAGGTACTTGGTTCCAGGTCCCTACTCGAACATCTTCCCGATCTCCATCGCAAACTCTCTCGCGTTTTCTCATTTCTTTCTTTTTGTCACTTTCTTTTTATTTTGCAACATTGGATACCCCCCCACAAAAATACAAAAAAACATATATTGATGTTCAACATTAACATTCCTTCCAATACAATAATCTGATTGTTTAGACCACGCTAGATGGTAAATTTTTAATCAAGCCAAGCAAAATAACCGGGCAAATACATCCCTCCCTTTAAAAAGTCAAGAACCATACCCCCCATTTTGTATCAGCCCCTCCACCAGCTATTCTGCTTATGGAAGAGAACAGCAGTCACATCAGAGAAACCGTTTCAGGAGCTCCAGAAAATGATCAAAGTATAGAGAGAATTGTAGCCCTAACAATTGTGCAAGATCAAGTAGACCATCAGAACGGCCACAATCAGACAAACAGCACTTAAAGCTTTGATATTTAAGAGAAAATTGAGCTACGTTCTTACTTCAAAAATCTACGTTTGTTTCTGTTCATTGTTCCACTGTGAGAAGGCAGCTTGTGTGGATCTGAAAGGGCACTTTACCATCAAGTGGAAATATAGAACAAAAGTAAATGGAAAATAAAATTGCACAAAAAAGGCAATAAATATTGAACCTCATGTTTTCTGGACTGTCTGAGCAAAACTGGGATTTCTATTTTCTATAACTGAACATATTTACATTAAATGTGGGGAAAATATCCCTGCAGATTCAAGGAAAAAAAAGCTGGAAAATGTGGATGAACTGCTTATTAAAATATATCTTGTGGTCAGTATATTTAATCTTATATATATATATATATTTTCCCCTGCAATTTATTAATTTATTCTGCAAAATGGCAATTTGACTGGAAATTAAACACAAAGAATTCATAGGACAGGAGAACTACAAGGAACATGCATTTGAAGTAAATGGCTTTGTTTGCTGTGCATTATGGGTATTTTATGTCTGAATATGCTCTGATGGTGCACTGTAGACTGAGTTGACTGGAACTTCTCTAGGGTCATTGTCAGTGCATCAAAATAGTGTGATAACACACCCTAAGAAAAAACACAATGAAGCTTTTTGAAGGAAACCTCTCGTAAGTGGGGTGGGACCCTCAAGGGTATATTTATAGTAGATTGGTACGACATTGTTACCTTTGTGAAAGAGTCAATAGGTCAGACATATTCAATGTATTTCAAATCTTGCTGCAGCCAGTGTGTTGGCTTGTTTTTCCTATTTTCTGCTCGTTCCTATTACCTGCTTCTAGTGGGTCCCGAATGTGACCTACTTATCCTGTCTGTCTTTCTCAGTGAGGTGATGCCTAGGATGTTTACCTGTTCTCTGCCTCCACTATGGACTGTCTGTGATTATTGGACAAGTCCTAATAAACAGACTCTGCACACATCCTACTGCCTCAGGCTGTCATTTGTTGCAATCTTCACCTTCGCATATTGTCATAATCACTCCTAGTCACTCCATTCCCATTCACACAGAACAGGACATACACAAATACGCACACTAGTCTTCTCTTGCTCTGTGCAGAGGCCTTCTCTCCTACATTTATTTCCTGATGTCATGCCTTTGCTTGCATGTTAAATTTGTTGCTGTGTGCCCATCCCACCTCTTCCTTCATCCCACTGCAGTATAGCTGCTTCAGCAATACTCGTGCACATCTAGTGAATGAGATTAAAGGGAGGACAACCTGATTTAGTTTCATGGTGTTTACACTGTGAGAGAGCAACAGGGGGCTTTTGTTCATTTAAAACAATTTGTCTCAACTCGGCATGAGCCTCAAACAGTGAGACGGGAGGGCACGATAAGTAGCAACTGAGACGCAGAAATGAAGTGGGTTTGGGATGCTGAAAAGAATCAGCACAATTTATAGAAGCTCCATAGGTGGCTAACATCCACTAGAAGTTATTCAATCGATATGTTTGTGTTCGTGCGCGGGTGCTTGTTTATATTGCTCTTTCTCAGCAATGAATGCATTTCATGGAGGCTTTTGCCACTCCGGAATAAATTGTGCAGCTTTGTGGCACTGTGAGTCAACTGGCGCAGAGCCATGTCTGAGGCACAGACAGATCCAGCATTGCTATTGCTGGAAGCTGCTTTAACCCATGCAGCTCTAGATTGCAAATGATAGTGGCAAAACGGAGAGAAGTCACAGCTCTCAGCGTGCAGCGACAGTGCTTGGTCGCTGCAACTCATTATTCACAGGCTGACACTCCATTTAATCACATTTTATTATGGAGCTGCACTGGCCTGCAGTAAATCAGCACCCGCATGGACGTGCTGAAGACTTGGCCAGCAGCGGGCAGGGGGCCGGCATTTACGGATAGTTTTAATCAGGAATTTCCGCAACAGTAAAACTTTCTTTACTGTTGGCGCATGCATGCACACTTGTTACATATAAAGCATGCGTAAACATGCGTTTCCCTCACATTTCCTGAATTAAGCCTGCAGGTCACTGCTAGACTGTACCTTGTAGACTGTAGCCCCCCCGCCCATTCTTTGCTTTTTTCCATCCTCTACTGTCTTCATGCCCTTCCCATGGGATAACTGGAGGAAGTGCCTGTGCTTTTATTTATTTATTTATTTATTTATTTTTATCTCCCCTAATGGAGAGTCTGGCCAGGATGCTGTAAGACTCATCCATGTAGAAAGTGCTTCAGGTAGGCTTTTGCTGTAGTCTAAGCAAACCTCAAGCATTTGATTTTGCTTCTGAATGATCATATCCGGGCTGGCTTAAGCTTATCTGTCTCACATCACAAAGTACATCAATGCAAGTGCAAGATTTACTCCCGTATACAGTACTGTGCAAATGCTGTAAACAAAATGCAGTGAATGAACAAAAGAGGAAACTAAATCAAATCAATATTTGGTGTGACCACCCTTTGACTTCAAAACAGCATCAGTTCTTCTAGGTACGCTTGCACACAGTTTTTGAAGGAACTCTGCTGGTAGGTTGTTCCAAACATCTTGGAGACCTAACCACAGATCTTCTGTGGATGTAGGCTTCCTCACATCCTTCTGTCTCTTCATGTGATCCAGACACACTGGATGATGTTGAGATCAGGGCTCTGTGGGGGCCAGAAGAACTGATGCTGGTTTGAAGGCAAAAGGTAGTAACACCAAATATTGATCTGATTAAATTTTTCTTTTGTTCGCTCACTTTGCATTTTGTAAATTGATAAATAATCATTATATTTCTGAAAGCATTCTTTGTTTACAGCATTTTTTCCACACATGCTTAAAACTTTTGCACATTACTGTACTTCATGGAATTGTGTTAAAATCTATTTGTGGTCTTGCTCCAGGCAGGGAAACGGGTGTTTCCTGAACATTTTAGTCCACATTAGTGTTGCATGCCAACAGTTCTGCGTTCACCATACCTTCAGTATGTTAACAGAGTTAGTTATTGCAAGGCATAATCAAATACCGTTTCAAATGCAATCTTACCATGTAAATGCCGCCTTTGATTCATTTCTGAAATTATCTTAAAAATATGTAGAAATTATTTATAGTTTAACCTAAATTTAATGATATGTTGATTATCCATTTCTTTTTATTATCCACAACTAGCAATCCTGTGATGCCTTGGGTTGGGTTTGCAAGAGGATGTGACTAGGCATGTGTGGCAGCTCTGATTGTAAATATGTTGCACAATGAAATGTCTTGAGCTTGACCCAGTTCTACTCCTATAGATCTGGACTTTTAGGGCAGCACCCATAACAATAGTGTTAATGTAATAATGTGCCAAGAGGGTTAAAGCAGTGGCAAAGCAAATACACTGGGACATCTGTCCCTTCATGCTTTGATTTTGAGATCTGCAAAGTGTTATGACTTAGTGTTATGATGTAGAAAAATAAAAACTTACAATAAAAAAAATAAAATAAAAACACTATTTTATTTAGGTCAGCCATGGAGATGCTTTTCTATGAATTCTGCTTTAACCAGGTATTGATTTAATGATTTATTGGATCACTTGCCATCCCAATATGGTAACTGCAATAAATGAAATGGCAACTGCTATGAGGCAGATATGGAACTGATGTGGTTGGGAGGAAATAAAAAGTGAAACCCCATACATGCCCTTGCGGTTTTAGGAGTTCAGTCAGGGGATCCGTGAGAGCTGATGTTCAGCACAGCCTGGTAGGTTTTTTACTCACATTTACAACATTTCAGACGCTCTTATTCAGATTCCTGATTGCAGGGATATTTACGTTTACAGCATTTAGCAGATGCTCTTATCCATGTCCTAATTACAGGGACAGCCCCCCTGGCAATTCAGGGTTAAGGGTCTTCAGGGACCCAATGGTGATAGTGCTGGAGGTGGGGTTTGAACCGGTGACCTCTCGGTCCATAGGCAAGTATCCTACTTCTAGATGGTCCTACATCTAGATTGTCCTACCTCATTGGCCCTTGAGGACTAGATTTGAGTTAAATCATTTGGTCATTATGGGCAATCAATATCTGTGAATTATTCTTGAGCAAATACCTCTTCAGGGATTTTTAGGAGAATCCTATTGTGGTAATCAGGCCACAGTTTTAGTTTAATGTGCAATGCATCCTGATATACCACACTGAAATTTATCGCTCTCGTGCCACATTAAAGATATCTTTTTGCTTCCATTTCTTTTGAAAAGATCAAACAACCATAAATGCATAACCAGGTAGGACGCATTTTTTTGCTTGCATGCATAGAACATCCAGCAAATCTGATTCGCTTCACTACATTTCCAGATGTCATTGCTGGATTTGTGATTTTGCTGTGATGCACCCTGTGGAACTACTCGTTCTCCTCCTGTCTCCATTTCTTCAGTTATTCTGTTTGATTTCAAATGAATACAAGCAGAAAGAGCTGATTGGGGGAGCTTGTTCTGGGAGACTGCAGAAATTGGTGGCAGTGTTGACACTGTGCTGAGGTTGAGTGACTGTATGGCTATAGCAAGGCTACAACCTGTGCTGCTTCATAAACGTTACTTGGGCTGAACTATGCATTGTTTGTGTTGAAACAAGCAGCACCGGTGTCATCACTGCCACCAATTTCTGTGTTCTCCACTAAAACAGCTCTTTCTGCTTGTACTCACTCTGATTTCCTTTTTTTAAATAATTTTTTTAATTACATGTGGTTTACCACAGTTTGTAACAGAAAAATCCGTGTTGTAGTCAGGTCTGTTACCTACCCACTTACCTCCTCAGTAATTGGTGACAGCTTTAATTTACCATAACACCAATCAAAAAACATTGCTTAAAGTATCTGTTTTGTCTCCCCTTTGGCCCACTCCTCTTTTGTAACGATCTGCAGGTATTTGAGGTTGGAGGGTTCTTTACCACCACTCTAGTCATTAGATACTCCACAACTCCTCAAAAGGATTCGGGTCTGGGATTCTGGGCAACTCTAAAATGTTAATATAGTTTCTTTTTATACATTTATTGACTAGTTTGGGTGCATGTATTGCCATTGGCCAGCTTTGGACCTTCAAGCTAGAAAATGATCCAAGTTGTTTTATTTTATTTATTTATTTTTGTGCAAATTGCCTCCAGAATCACTTTGTTTTCCACTAGAATCTTAATGTAGCCCTCTCTCATGACACTATTACTTGGACAAGGTTTCCTAACCCACAGGCTGCAAAACATCTGAATGCATTAAGTTACCAAGATCGAGCGTGACTGTGGGATGGTACTCTAGGGGGTGAATGCTTCTTAGCCAAACAAAAGGCATGTCCCTGTGTCTTGAATTTGCTATCAGAATTGCTAAGGTTCATAAAGGTGACCTTGGTGATCTTTTGAAAAATCCTAAAGAGTATGGCAGTGTGAAACGTCCAGAGGAGTCCACAGTGAGGAGCTCCTACGCTTTGCATTGGGTCCACATGCACTTGCTGCAAGACTTATAATAAGGCAAGACCCTGCAACCACCTCTCAACAGTGACATCTACGAAAGAAGCAAATTCTTCTGATAAGAGTATAGTTCTTCACTTACTGATACCAGAAAAGGATCTCAAGAGGGTTTAGAGCCCTGAAATCTGACATCACTCACAACATTTGGCAAGGGTTTGGGCGTATTATGAAGGTCCTAGGCTACACTGATCAGTTTTCAGATTTTGCTAAATAAAATAAATATATAAACAAGCGCGCACACACACACACACACACTCTCGTTCACTGCATGTATGTATTGTTTTTAATGCTTAGACTCATTGCCTTGGTGAAGAACATACAACATGCATAACAAGATCATGGGTGCCACACAAGGATTGTTTTTCATTGCCCCAAAGTCCTCATAGGGGACAGCTCAGTTTATAAAAGGCAGGCATACGGCAAATACGTGGGTATTCGCTTGACTAAACCGCTGATCATAATTCTTGCATTTTGTCCATATGCAGGCCTAATTTTAAACCTTGGAAGAAAATGTGGGTCAAAACAAGATATCACATTCACTTACACTATGGCAACCACATGCAATGAGTACCTTTCAGTCTGGGCTTATGAGGTGATGCAATTGAAATCATGGGGGTACATCACAGCTTCAATAGTAGTTTATTTTGCCAGTCCTGGATTCTCCCCAAAATGTTACTGTGTCTATGTATGTCGTTATAATGTAAAGCCATGCCTAGAGCTGCAGGTCCTTTGCAATGCTAGAAATAATGTCTCAACCAATAACAGTCAAGTTAACCTCTGCCCCATGAAATGAGAATGCTTAAGAGTGATATTGATTGTGAATGTGATAAGCTTGGATAGGTTTATTACCTAGACATGCAGATGATTAAAGCACAAGGCCTGGGGTTTCAGCAGCTTCCCTTATCACCTGATCAACCATTGTAACCTTCTCTGCATTTACTGCTTTTTTTTTTTTTTTTTTCCTGCTTCCTTTTGATTTTTTTCTCTGATTCTGAGCAATGTGGTTGATATTGTGGGCAGCGGTGGCCTAATGGTGAGGGAATTGCCCTGGATTGGAAGATTGTAGGTTGCCCTGAGGTACCCTTGAGCAAGGTACCGTCCCTGTCACTGCTCCCTGGGGGCTTTCATAGCTGCCCCTGCTACACTGTGTTTGCATGGGTTAAATGCAGAGGTCCAATTTCTTTGTGGTGCTGTGCAATGACCTTGCAATGACAAGAATCCTTGTCATTGTGAAACGCAGCACAACACAACGAAATTCAACCTCTGCGTTTCACCCATAAACACACGTGCAGCAGGGGGCAGCTATTATAAGCATCCGGGGAGCAGTGACTGGGACGGTACCTCAGGGCAACCTACTAGTGAGGGAATCGAACCCACAATCTTCCGATTCGGGGCAACTCCCTCACCACACTGCTGCCCCATTATAGCTCTTACAGACAGTCACCTGGATGGGTGGCAACTTAAGACTGACATCCAGAGCAATGAATGTTTACTCTAAAACTAAACCCTGTCTGTGCTTAAGTTAAGCATGTACATCAACATGCTCAAGAGAAAAAAGGGAGAAGCCAATGTATTACCCCCCTCCCAATGTTCTATTTCATAGATGCTTTTCTAACCCTTTCAGAAAACATGGTACTAAACCTTTTTCCTAAACGTTCTTTAGGAAAGCAAAAATGTATTTTGTCATTTTCATTTGTAAATGTGCAAGTCTGAACGCTCCGAAGGGATACATTTTGTAAGGGAGAACTGGGTTTATAACTGGGTTTTATTTTTGTATCTGCAGGTTAACGGGCTTCCAGCTTCCTCCCCCCATAGTCAGCACGGGAGCAAGACTTACACTGTGGCTACTGTCAGACTATGCTGTGAGTGGCCAGGGCTTTAAAGCAGTATATGAAGGTAAGAGTCCTCTCTCTCTCTCTCTGTCTCTCTCTCTCTGTCTGTCTCTCTCTCTCTGTCTCTCTCTCTCTGTCTCTCTCTCTCTGTCTCTCTATCTCTCTCTCTACAAACACACAAGCACCGCCTTGCGTCTTTCCTTTTGTTTTCCCCTTTTGGCCCTAGATACTCACTCTCCTCTCTGTGTCTCGCTTTGTTGTTCTGTTGTTATATCCACTCTCAATTGCTTTTCTGAGCCACAATGCTGTGCAAGACAATAATGCAGTGGCACGGTCTAGTGGTCAGTACTGAGCAAGCCTAGTGATGGGAAGAGGATGGAAGCTTGCATTAGCATGCCTGACAGAGTTATGTTGGCTAATTGTATAAATGTTCATTTAAAGCTTAGAATCGGCGAACACTCTTTTTGTTTGGTTTTGCATTTTTCTTATTGCTTCAGATGCAAGTGCTTTTCCGGCCCAGATATGAACATTTTTAACTCTATCCTTCAAACGTGAATCTGAGCTAATTACACTAATTATCTGATAGGGAGTGGGATTGGGTGACAGGTGAATTGAGTCCTTGGGCAAATTGGGCTGTGCAGTGCTAATGGATCTGTCCTGTCAGATGGAAGGTAGAAGCTGTGGGGTCTATTTATACTGCTAATATTCTTAAAATTGATGTTACACATGCGTCTACTTGAGTTTAGCCCTTTTTAACCTTGATTGCTTTTAGTCTAGTGACTGTTTTTCACTGAACTGCTGCAGAAACATCATTGGATAATTGGATGCACTCAGCTTAAAGACCTTGTCATCTAATGCTTGCGTGTGAAGTGATTGCCATTAAAGTGCACAGGGTCCTGAGAATCAGCGAGTTTGCAGAGAATGCTGCGTCCCCATCAAAATGCATTGGTTAAATCTTCTATTGTTATTTTTTTTTGTACCCCTCTTTAACCCTCCCCCTGACTCTCAAACAGCTTCTCTTATCCCTTCCTTGTTTCAGTCCCTGTGCATGCTGAAAGCAATTGCTCTTCAGGTGCTGGGCTTGATTTGGTACTAGTGTGGAATGGTTATTGATATGGTGTAATTGGGAGATATCGAATTTTCTCCTTCAAGCAGCTTCAAGTGAAAATTTAATTGGAAACTTCAATCACAGCCAGCAACAGGAAGTGATGGAACAAGTGGGAGAGAAGAGTGTGCTGGCTGTGCATGTTCCTCAGAGAGCCAACCTACACTTATACAGGTAGTCCTCTTATCTGCCCCATATGGATCAGCCTAAATCACACTGTGGCTCTAATTGTGTGTCACTACCTGTCACATGACCTGCACGGGGGGGTTGCTGAATTACAGAGTGTGATATATGCAGTGCGTGCCCCTTGTCTGACTTTCAGCATAATGAGAAGCATGTGAACCCTTATCAATCCCACACAGCCAGCCATTCGGACTGTTTTAGTGATTGGCAGTCACAGTGATGCTTCTTCAGAGAATTGGACAAACTGTTGAAGACAAATTTTAAAATGTCTTTTTCCATCTCTACAGCTCCTTTTTAATATTGGGCTTTAAGCTGTGAATGGGCTTTTCTATGATTAGCCTTTGTTAGGGCCAAGGAGGGTGCTGTGACCTCACCCTCCAAGTGCTGTGACACTTTTCCTTAACAAGGATGCTACGATAAAGTATCTAAAGGTGATGATTTTCATACACATCATGTAGTTTTTTGTATTTTTTTGCCCTATGGTCAATATAACATGCATTTATGTAAGTATAAAAAAATTAATTCATAAAAACAACCATTTTCAAACTACATTTTATTCGTTACAGTTCATTTTCATTAATGGGCCTTTATGCCAGTAACCCCATTATATTCTGTCCTGTATTATGTCTTATTCAAGGGTCCAGGCTGAAACACTTATTATAACTTCAGTCTTAAAACTGCAGGAGACTGAATAGGTGGATCTTTTTATTTATTTATTTTTTCTCCCCCACCAGAATGCACTTCCGTGTCAGTGCTTACACACCACACACAATTTGCTTTTTTTTGTAAAAAAAAAAAAAAAAAAAAAAAAAAAAAAAAAGAAATGGAGGTTTTATATGATTTGGGCACTTGAATTATTACATTGAAGCTGGATTGTTTCCTGCTCTTCTTTGTACTGCTATTTTGTGTTTTTGCCAAAAGCATCAAGTGAATTTTATTTATTTATTTAAATTTATTTTTGTATTTTTTTAAGTCGAACTCCATCTATGGAAATAAACAGACTTGCACTCAGCTTCAGGCACTGTTAGAGAGTTTGATAAATGCAACTCATGCCCCTAGTTTGCCTTTTGCAAAAAAACAAAACTAAACTTCTAAACTCATGCAGGCCAATTAAAATATAATGCTAAAACATTTATAATATTCATGAGAATTTCTTGCTTTGTTGTGATGGGAATCCTTAATGCGAGAAAGCTTTATGGTATTTAAATGTACTGATATTTAGTAAATTTGCAAAATAAAAAACATAGGAGCTCTCTTTTGCAAAGTCTTTTGCTAAGCTTTCATGGCCTGTTCATGAGATGAATTCCTACCTTGGAAGGAGCTCATAAACAATCACATACATAGCTATAGCATGGCAAGAGGAGCAGAGAAAGAATGTTGGAGGGGAAAAAAAGCTTTTTCATGAATGTATTTATATTTATAGTGACTAATCAAATGTTAAAAAATAGAGGAAGGTTTGGTTTTGTATTGGTTTCATATTTCTCGCACTTTAAACATGCAGTTTGACACATTGATTTAATAAACTTTTTAAAATACATTTTTTACAAAATCAGAACTGTTTTATGAAACGTCTAAAAGAAAATGCATATGCATTAAATGCTACACTTACATCTGCGGCATTTAGGACTTCCATGTCCTAATTACAAGGACATTCCCCCTAGAACAATTCAGGGTTAAGGTTCTTGCTCAGGGACCCAGTTGTGTTAGTGCCAGAGGTCGGATTCAAAACTGGGAGCTCTTGAGCCATAGGTCCATAGGCAAGTACCCTACCACTAGACCACCGCCACCCCAAAGCCTGTAAGAGTTGAGTGGTATCCTGAATAAGACACAGCCTGATTCTTTTGTTGAATAGTGACACATGGGAAAACCAGCATGACCAGAAAAGGACAATTGGTCATCCATCATGACAAGCAAGATCCTCAGTCTTGGTTGGGGAGAGCTATGAAGGTGTTTTATGTATAATTTTTTTTTTTTTTTTTTTTTTAATTGATCTTGAGAAAAAGACTGATTGGTTGGGATGAGCAGTGGTTCAGTCTTTGAGAGATGAAATTGAAGGTGCTGTTTCTTCAGTCATGAGAATGGCACTGGTTAAAGCTTGAGCTTGTTGGTGTTGAAGTTTGACTATAATAAACAGAGGGGTTATGCGGTCCAAGATGTGTGATTTTCAACACAGAAATACACGCATTCTGTAATAACTGAAGCTGCTTTTGTGCTATTTGGGTCGAAACAATGCCTGCCTCTCAGCTGCGTAGTAATCTCTTTCACCCATTCTAACATTGTTTTCCAAGCTTTGAATGGATTTATAGAGATTATAGCGAGAGTCTGATTTTCTCTGTTCACTTTGGCATGAAGAAGCCCACTCCTGGAAGAAGAGTTGGATATTTGGCATCCCATTTGTGAGCAAAAAATTAGACCTTCAGCGCATTTTCCTGTTTGCTTCTTTTCGCTTACTCCTGTTAATTCTGCAGTTAAATGTAGTTATGCAACAACTGACATTAAGGAGAAAGAGCATGCCTGAAACTCCCTCCTAGCTTGTATATTCCCTACTCAACACTGCTATTTCTTGTGCCGGCTTGGCAGCTTATGCACAGGTGTTTTCCAGTAGAAGCAGAAAATGGCTAGAACTCAAGTGCTGTCTGAGCTCTTTCCCTTTTCTAAAGTGCTGCCTGGGCCACTCTAAATGAAAGCATGCCTTTTACTTCAAAACGTAAAGATCATATTTAGTCAATTTATTGCTGTATACAGTACAGACAAATGTCAATTTTATATTTAAATTAAACAATAGTCCAAATGAGTTTTTACATCTATATTAGCTAACAAATTGGAATCAAATAAGCTCATTTGTACATTTCATTTCAGTTGTTTGTAGCTGATGCCTTAAGTTGTAAGCGCTTCCAGCGACAGGTACTTTTAACTTGATGGTAGTCCAAAGCCACTCAACATGCAAGAAATATGTTAAATGCAGAACATGTTGGAATAAAACCAAAATTAAGTGTTAAATGTCCAGTGGCATCTCTGAATTGAATAAATGCATGCATACATATGCACAAGTTATTATAATAACACAGGCATTATCAGGCTTTTCTGAGGACTGTCTGGGTGTGATCTTAATATTTAGGAGTGCGCACTGATGATTAATCGTCAACAGTTCTATCCAGCAGAACTAAACTCAACAGCAGAGCAACGCAGTGAGAAATGACCACCTCACAGCTCACCAACCCTGCTCCTTCATATGTACCTTCCTGTAGTGTTTATCTCTAACCCTAGAGGGAGACCCCAGCTGATCCATCTGATTTTTGCTGTCAGGAAGCCTTAACTGAGACATGTTGGATTTGACACCTACAGGATGGTTGGTGAACAGTGGACTCCATTGTTTCATATGTAGTTCAGGTTGCGATGGGTGAAAACACCTTTCAACAAGACTAGCCGGTTGGAAAGCTCTCTAATTCTTCCACAGGAGTGATGGTTAAAATGAAATCTCTGCAGCATTTTCAGTCTAACTTCTTGCTTTGCATTGTGTTCAAAACAAATCCCCAAAGTGATAGTGAAACATTAGGGGAATTAGTAGCAGTGCTATCAATTAGTGCTCAGCAGTCAGGCCTGAACATAGCTGCCATTTTGCTTGCAGTCACTGGAGACACAGGCTCAGTCTATGTCCTGCTTCATCCTCTCTACCAGCTCCATCTAGATGTTTGCACCCCTCCTGGCACGAAACGAAGAGCTATTTAACGCAAGAGTAAGGGCCTGTATGTCACATTGAAACATCCTTCCTTTTGACTGATATGACTGCGTGTGAAAACAGACTTGGAGTCTATTTGTAAAAGCATGCTGGCTACAGTTTGGCTCATTGCTTTGATGTGCTAAGAAGGACTGATGATGAAAGTATGCATTAAATAATCAGCGATGCTGAATTAAGGATAGTGCACAGCAACACGTGAAATGAGACATTCGTACATCTAAGTCTCTCATCTAGCATGTCTTTGATCACTCTCTCCATTATTCTGCTTCAAATCTGCTTTCCAATCTGTTTCACATGCATTTTTTTTCTCTCTCTCTTCTTGGCATCAATCATATGCAAGACAAATAAATAGTAACCTTTCATGGGCTGTGCAGTGTAGATGCCATGGTGACAGCAAGATTGCTCTGGGTTCAGTTCCCAACCTGGGGCCTTAGGATCTTTTTTTGTGAAGATTACATGTTCTTGTTTCTATGGGTTTCCTCTGGTTGTTCTGGTTTCCCCCCATGTCTGAAAGGCCTGCACCGCAAATGGATTGGAGAGTGTTTGTCTGCCCTGCTGCCTGTCCTGGGTATTTCTCTGCCATTCACTCCGAGTGCTGGGATTGGCTTTAGAAGCCCATGTGACCTTAGTCAGGATAAGCGTGGATGGGATGGATGGATGAATGTGTAGTGTACATACATATTGCATAATATTTTTCCTAGTTGCAAGTTGTAGTCTGTGATGGTTCTGTGATGGTAGAGGGCGCGCTGCTCTGATTGTGCACAGGTGTGCCTCATCGGGGGTTGGCTATATAAGCCCCAATGAATCAGAGCAGGGCGCTGGTCATTCTGTGTGCTTACCTTTTGTGTTTACTTATGTTACCATTTACACATTTTGTTCAGTATATTTAGTCTGAGTCTATACTGTGCACCTTTCCATTATTAAAGTTCAGTACGAAGCTCTCAGCTCTGCATTGATGTCCAGCCCACAACACATTACAGAAATGACCAGCCGCCACAAATGGATGTCGCGAGCCGGGAGCTCTGTTGAGATGTCTGCGAAGAACCACCGCACCTTCCAGGTGATGGAGGCTGGGATTATGGAGGTTGAGCAGTGCCTAGGGTGTTTTGCTATGTCCGCTCCCCTCCCAGGACCGGCCAAAGCTGCGCCAGTTCCAGCTCCAGCAACCAGGAGGGCGAGGCTGCAGAGCCGGTTTCCGCGTTAGCCCCTAGAGGTGGGGATGCGATACCGGCTCACTAGTCAGCACAAGAAGGTGGGACTTCAAAGACATCCTCCAGCT
The DNA here is from genome assembly GCA_017165825.1 of Hepsetus odoe. NCBI lineage: Eukaryota > Metazoa > Chordata > Actinopteri > Characiformes > Hepsetidae > Hepsetus > Hepsetus odoe. Next base: position 9,264,539 of record CM029368.1, read on the forward strand.
TCACTGCGGAGGAGGAGGCTGCGAAGTCAGTGACACCCCCATCAGTCCAGGTAGGCGGGACTTCGGCGCGATCATTCACATCAGCCTGGGAATGCGGGGTTTTGGTGCTGTTGTTCACGTCAGCCTGGGAAGCCTGCCGGAAGAGGCGGCGCTTCAAGGACGATGTCCAGCCCGCCGGAGTAGGTGGGGCTTTAGGGACGAGGTCCAAACCCCCTGGAGGAGGCGGGGCGTCAGGCACTGTCCAAGTCTGCCAGAGGAGGCGGGGTTTATGGGCTGCATCCAAGCCAGACTGCTAGAGAGAAAGTGGGGCTTCAGGGACTGCGTCCAAGCCAGCTCACCAGAGAAGGGCAGGGCTTGAGGGACTACAGCTGAACCCACCAGGAAGGCCATGGTGACAGCGGCGTGCACGTCGGCCCTGAAATGGGCCGTTTGGACTTTAGCTTGGCTTTTTGCTTAATGTCTCCCCCCGCTGGGGCCCTGCTCCAGGTGGGGCAAGGTTTTGTGCCCCAGGAGTGGTGCCTTTGGCGGGCGGGGGTTTTCTGTGATGGTAGAGGGCGTTAGCTTTATAAGCCCCAATGAATCAGTGCAGGGTGCTGGTCATTCTGCATGCTTACTTTTGTGTTATCTTTTACACATGTTGTTTTCAGTATGTTTAGTTTGAGTTCTGTGCACATTATACGTTTTTAAAGTTCAGTACGAAGCTCTCGGCTCTGCATTGATGTCCAGCCCACGACATCCCATCGGTACATAATCCGTTATGTAGTTAGTTCACTCAACTGTTTTATGCAAAATGGGAAAAATATAATCTAACTGGCATCAGGTCTCTTCAAGCATAATGTCACAAACTGCCGAACAGATTAACTTCCATTGTTAATGACAGTTATACCCATCAGCAAATATTTATAAACATGCATAGCATAGTATTATATGCTAAAATGTTAGTTAAAATAGTTGACCTGAATAGTTTGATTATTAACAGTATATTTACATGTAGCATTCTTTGAGTGATGTGAGGTAGAGATTAAACACACCTGCCTGTGACTAAATTGTATTTGCATCATACTAGGAAATGAGAATCATGTCTTATCTAGATTAAATTAGCTAGAAGCGGAATCTGCTAAGATGTTTTAACAAATACACATACCAATTTCTGGTTTATGGCTTGATTAAACACTGAGCATCTGATGGATGGATTTGAGCTCAATCATTCTAAGACCCTGCAGAACCGAGAGGAAGGTAAACGGAAGCAGCAGCACTGCTGTTTGCTGTTTCTATGTGGATTAAGATGGAACAAAATTAAGTGACAATGAACAAAGATTGGCTTTTTAGAGGTTAAATCTTCAGAGATTAATGTCTTGAGTCATTGTCGTAGTTGCTCATTAGATTTTAAACCATTTTTAAATTTTTTCGATTTTCCTCCTGCACATTACATTTTGCTCTGAACCAATGAAGATATGTGAAGCTGATTTTCAAGTTATGCTTTCAACTCAAGCCTCCCAAAAAGAGAAACTATTGTTTCCCATTTTGACATTCATGACTCGTAAATACATTTGTGAGCTCTTGGTGATGAGGGTGAAATATTTCTAAAACAAAGTGCTATTTAAGAGCAACTATTGCAATCGTGCAAGGAATCTGATTTGTTGTCTCATTCGAACCTTTCTACACATTTTTTCATGACATAAATGCATCGAATAGAATGAACTTTGACTGACACTGGTAGTAGTGCAGTTTTTTTCTTTTTTTTTTCGTAAACATTTTTTTAAAAATGTTCCTACTTGTTGGTGATTTGCAGTAAGTGCAAGCTTACTTGAACAGAATTCAAGGTGTTTATTGAACTACAATGTGCATGAACCCTGGCGAGCTTTCAATTTTACTGCCTCTGTAAGCTGCACTGCTTTATTGATGTTCTGCTCTTAATGCTCCACTCCAGTCTGATCATATACCTTAAAGGAAATTTCAAGCACTGAGGTTATGTGGTTTTGAACTGAATTCAGCACTTGTGAGCAGGGATGGAAAAAGGAAAAATGTGCTGGCATCCACAAAACTTCAAAATCTTTATTTTAATGTTTTTCTTGGCATTGTTCAAACAGCAAGACTTAACAGCAGGGATATTTATATCTAAAGTAAAAAGGCAACATCAAAGGTACCATTCTGAGTATGAAGCTAGGCAGTAAGTATGCAGCGCATAATTTGTGCTGTGTGCTTTTTGCTGAGAAGTATTTTTGAGGAATAAGGGTTTTTTTTTGTTTTCTTCTTCCTCCCCCTCCCCCCAAGTTTTGACTGTTCTTGAGCCAGTGCCAAGCGACACCACAGAACGTTTTGCACAAAAGGGCACTAATTAATGGAGCAGTTAACTGAAATGTCCAATATGATGAATCAGATCTCTGTTGTGCGCTGGCTAAAGGGATCTGCATGCACGCAGTCCTGTTCATTAAGCATTTTCCCCACAATTCAGCTTCTGTCTAACTTCCAAGATGGTATGAGATCACTTTCACCATTTTTGCCCTTTGGCGAACAGACATACAGATCACAGAGCCAGAATCCCCCCCAAACCCCCTTATACACACGCATGCACACAGATCTGCACTCTAACATTCACCCCTCTCAGTGTGGTGAAAGGACATCCTGTGTTTGAAATCGATCCCAACGCTAAATCAAAGTGTTCTTCTGGCCCCTCAAGAGATCACCACGCTCCCCAAGGCCTTCTGCCTGCTCCCGCTCACACTACAGCAAGGGGGATTGTGTTAAGTGAATTGCTTATGGTGTAGGAATTGTCTAGCTGGTGTGTAAGAGAGTAGGTACTGCTGGAATCTATGAATGAGTGGACATGCAGAAGCTGGACCAACTATGCAGTGCTGCTGTTCACACCATGCTGGCAGGCCTCCTTTACCTCACCTCTAGCATCTTCAATCATAAACCTCAGTCATGCACTTTAACCACTGAACACACACATGGTAATTAGAAACCATGACTTCATAGATGATGTTGGTGGTGGTCCAGTGGTAGGACACTCTCCTATGGAATAAGAGGTCATAGGATCGAATCCCAGCTCCAGTACTACCACCACTGGGTTCCTGAACAAAACCCTTAACCCCAACTTGCTCCAGGGGGTCTGTCCCTGAAATCAGGAATTGTATGTACCTCTGGATAAGAGTGTCTACTAAATGACATGAATGTTGACTATATTAATTAGAAAATGTCACTTTGTAAAAAACATTATTAAAAAATAATTAGTGTTTGTAGCAGAGCCCTACAAGGGGTGGGCAATAAGAAAGGGTAGGGTTAACTGGTTATTAATGGGTGAAATGAGATTGGGCCACTATCTCCAACTTAACACTTCGACAAGCTAATGTGTGTCATGATATGGCAGCACCAAATAAAACAATAATTTGTCTTTTTTTTTTTTTTTGTAATTCCTTAACAGGGCCATACAATATCAAAATTGCCAGTTACAAGGAATATAATGTAATATACAAAAGGAAATATAATTTAACATTTTCCAGAACCAAAAATATTGAACAAAATGATTAGAATAATTAAAAGGATAAGTAAATAATTTTATGTACTAATAAAAATCGCTGGAAATCCTTGTGCAGATCAGTGACTACCTTTCAGCTCTGTTAGATGTATCAACATTTAAGTGTCTCTCGCCTCGTCTATATAATCCATACTAAACATTGATGGTATTTCTGCACTTCTCGCCAACAATTTCTGATCTTTGAAACAAGCTAGGGAATTTAGTTCTCAGACTGGCACCAAATGATACAAGAAACAAAAGCTGGCAAGCAAAGAATGTCCTGATCCACAATCTCTATGCACTATGATCTAATGGATGGGCACTATGGCTAACTGTGTGGGTGTAGTTCTGGAAATTTGTAAGCGACATAACACGCAATAACACATGGGCCATATTTTTGAAAAGCTCTAGGTTTGTGCTGAATTTAAAGTATGCTGAGTGGCGGCAGCACGTTAAATCTCAGGTTAATACAAGCAGTGAGGTGTACCTAATGAACTTGCATCTCAAAAGTGACAAGCTACTAGTGACACAATTAACAGAAACATCCATGTTTTCATTTTTAAAAATAATTCATGTGCACCATTGCAAACCAGACACACCCACTGAGATTGAGGTCCAAAGACTGTGACATGCTGTGCTAGTCCTCAAAGACCTTTCTAATCTGTGAACAGATGTCATTTTCCAAAAGGCCACAGAGTCTTTTGTACTAAAGACACAGGTTCCCCTCCGCCCCCTCTTCGCTCTTGCCGGGTCCAAGCCAATGAGCCACAATCCTGGGTAGGTTCAGTCTGTGCAGAGCCTTGGTGGGGGCTGGAGGCCAGTGGCTGGGGGCTGACCCATCAAAGAGCTGGTCATGGAAAGAGATAATGAGCCTGCAATCCCCTCTGCTCAGCCTGCGAATCAAGGCCTACATGCAACCAGCCGGGCACTCTGTTCTCTGCATCACGCCCACTCTGTCCACTGAGACCGGGAGTGGGCAGGGAGGCAAAGCCTCACAACCATAAAAACACACATTCACAAACATACACACAGCAGAGAAAATACAATTCTGTCTTGTTTTTAAGACGGTCATCTTCATTTTAATATGCTTCCTCTATGCACCTCACCTTAAGTGTACTGTTGATTAGCATGGACAATTTTGTTTCCTCTAATTGCAGAAAATCAATTGAGTGAAATGTGCCTGCGCACTCTGCTACTGTATTATATTTTTATCGCCATTTCTTATTATTCAAATGGTGAATGAATTTTGAGATAACCACAAGCGAAGTAATGCTTGGCTAATTTCTTTTATCTTTCGTATTACTAAATTAGAGGCTTTTGCAGCCTCTTGAAATAAATATAATTTGATATTCTGGGTGTAATGTTTGCACAGCATGGCTGACAAGCCCTGAGGTTAGCAGTCATGGTTGTCTGTTGTAAAGACAAGGCCATTGTCACTGTCTCTATGCTGGTGTTGTCTTTCCCCAGAGAAGCCCTGACAGTGTAAGCACCAGCTGTAGTCTGAGGCCTGACAGGAAGCATCGGTTTGGTGGACATGCAGCAGTTGGTGATAAACATTGATATGAGTTAAAGGCATTCATTCACAGCACCTCAAGCACTACTAGGCAAATACTAGTCATGGTTGTTGACACAAGTGAGAAGTGTGAGCACTGACATGGCATTGAAAGTTGTGGAAATATAAAATCATGCATTGATTCCTCAAGCATGGTTCCTGATCTGCTTTGCTGGTATTGTTTTGCTACACTGGTTTATGCAACATAGGAATTCTATCTGCCTGCTGCCAATACTGTTATGGCACTCCTTTTCATTAATTGGAAGTCAAAGTTATGTCTAAATTTAGTCCATGTTTTAGTTAGACTGGAGATTTGGGTGGATTCTGAAACAAAATAGTTTTATTATACTAAATTACATTTGTAATCAAGACTTTTTTTTTTTTTTTTTTTTGCCCAGATTGACGTTCTTTGGTTTTGCAGTATATGTGGATGTGTGTTCATGTCGGGGTGGGAGTCTCTGATACTAGGTGTCATCTGCATAAATTCAGCCTAATTTTGAAGCATTTTTACTGTTGCTGGCATGCTTTCAGTGTCTGCCCTGAAAATGATAATCGGAAAGGATGAATGGATGGATGCTTTTGTGCCCCTGTAGAGGAAAAAATCTAAGATCAAGGATGTGGCATGACATCAGATAAAGTCTAGCATGTCAACGTTGTTTGTATGTTTCTTCCTAGTTTGACATCTCCTAGCCCATGTTCCTTGCTTTTGGCCAGTATGTGCACAGATTGTGCACACGTAAATAAACATGGAAAAGAGAGACGATGCTGTTGCTGCAAGGAAATTCTCAACCAAGGACAGGTTTGTTGAGATGTAGCAACAGTGCTCAGGCCTCTTTTACATCTTGAGGGAAGATCTTGACAGATTGAAGAAAGAAAAATGTTGGCAAGAAATGGTGCAAAAGGTCTCCACCTGACCTTCTGTTTATATACACTGAAGCTAGAAGGATTTCTGCAATATTCCTGATGGGTAAACGCTGTCCTTACCTCAATAAATAAATATTTCTTTGACCCTCCCTCCTGAAGACAAAGGAACTCTTATCAAAGGTTATCAACAATGATTTTTCAGAGTCATACTTGTGTTGCCAGTCTCCTGGCCAAGAGACAGCAAGAATTTATGGCACTGTGACTGCCTCATCTGACATGGTGACTAATGTGAAAGGCAAAAATGTCTGATCACAGCATTAGGAGGCATAGAATATACTCCTACCAACACACCACTACACCACTGTTAAGAGAAAATGGTAACTAGGACCATGGTCGGCCCCGTTTGCATTTTATTTCTGTCCAACTTTCTTTGTCTACACCAGTCACCAGTATTGTTTTATGGGTCAGGTTGAGACAAAGCAAGCCATATGCATTCTATTAATGTTTTCTTATTCTAAATTCCATTCAGCAACCAACGCTTTTGCCAAATCAACTTCCTTGTCTACTTCATTAAGGGTCGTCCCTGAAGAACTAGATTTTTTGTTTAAGTGTGCTGCTACAGTAACAAATGTGTTGCTCAAGAAGTCCTGCTATCTGTTAAGAGCAGTGAATTGTGCTTTAAACAGCTTTTGATAATGTTTGCCCGTGTTGCATTTTTCATTCTTTACACTACCTGTACATGGAATTGTATTCTTTTAAATCGTATGATGACTTCAGAATACTCCATCTCAATCAAAATCTGCAACATCTGTTATAATGACTAGAAACCATCAGTTTCAATGGGTGTATCTCTGCGTAGTTTCATAAATTGTTAAAAAAAAAAAATGCTGATTTTGCTGTTGGTTGAAAGCTGTTACAAAGCAAACAATAACTATAAAGGGACACTTTGACCTAAAAATTTAACAGCCTGCCCAGATATATATACTCCAGAGCATCTATAATTATAATTAAAATCTGCCTACCTTCAAAGTACACCAGAGGAGGATTTTGTAGCCTTTTTACTCAAAGCTCACACTTCAGACTTCAGACTATTATGGCACCATTGCAGGAGGTACTAGATATAAGAAGGCATAGTGAATGTTTAGGAAGACTTTAGACCAGCATGATGTTTTAAAATACTGTAAGGCTTGGTACCATAAGATTAGTGTCTGGGTCAATCTCCACTAAGATTTTCATGATGTGCAGACATCTCAGTATTAACATTTGTCTCAATATTGCCTGTCATTGTTTTCTGGCCTTTAAAACTAGTGTAAAGAAGTCCAGGTTTTTGTTTACAGAAATCAGGTGCGATACTTTTCAGTACTGAAGTGCATTCAGTCTGTAACCTCATGGAGGCTGCTGCATACCCTTAAACCTGAATATCTCAGGCTGTTGAAATGTTAATGATCACACTGCAGTGCTTAAACTCAGTCTAAACTCAATGTTCATCTCCACATTTTTGGAGCCGTTAATCTTTTGAGCCTCTCTTATATGAATATTCAGTGGTTAATTGGAACAGTTCATGTTGTGTCAGCTGCTGTGTTTTGGTTCAGTGAGCATGTCTGTCTTTTCCTTCCTAGAAATATAGTTAGGTGAACAGCAGGACCAGACCATCGTAGTACTCTTGTTAGGCTTATGAGCATTTATCCAACCGCATTGGGTGGCGCAATATCATCTAGTTTCCCTGGCAACCATCTACACTCAATGATTACACTGTAATTGGTGCCACAGAAGAGCTTTGGCTATTTTAATGCCATAGTGTATGGCTTCTTGTTCAGTCTTGGCTCTTCATCATACCTACACAATAATCCAGATAACCCCAAGTAGGTTAAGTATTTAAAATTGACCTTGTTACATTTTCACCTGTTAAGTGGTGGGATGTGCTAGGCAGCAAAGGAACAGTTATTGGCTTATAATAACAGCTCTACTCTTATTAAGTTTACACACCACTGTGATTAGACAAACCTTCTACCATGGCTGTTCTTAAAGACTCTTGTGCAAGCTTTTGTTAGAACAGAGCAAAATTTGAAGCTTAAAGTTTGTGAAGTTGTTACAAGGGGTGGTTTGAAGGCTGTATCTCTCCATGTAATGGCCTCTATTTCATTAACAAGGCTCTCTGGTCCATGCTTTGGTATTTTGGTTATTTAATGCACAAATACTTGCAGTCATGAATAAAGTATACAAGAACAAAGTACACCTTTTCTGTTGCAGTTTACCTACCATCCCCATGACTCCTATAAATGGCAGCATACTTCCTTTTCCATCTCACCATTTACATCCAATTTTCTGCCCCAAAATATGAGACAACACTTTTTCTCACTGTTCACACATTTTCCCTTTCATCACAAATTTTAGATATCTCCTGTATACTTATATCTGATAAGGTTGCTAAGAGTGATTCTACAGTGGACTATGCACAGCATTGTGTTGCACTGTATTTACTCTGATTCAACCAAGGAATTGTGACAATATACTCCTAATAATGAGGCATTTGATGAAAAAGGACAACAGGTGAACAGCTTAACTGTTACTAGGGCTATGGCAAGGCATAGTATTACATAACCCTGGCTTTGTTTACACAGCAGGGAAAAGCTTGGATTGTTTTTAGTAGATTATTTCTTAAATCTGACATTTAAGCTTTGAGTTCCAGACGAGTAAATCCATTTTGTACATCTATGATAGGACTGGGGTGGCAGGGCCATCATCTTACAAAGAGACCTGGCTTTGATTTCCCAGGTCCTTTCTGTATGGAGTTTGCATATACTTCCTATGTTGGCAAGGCTTTCCTCCTGGTGTACCAGTTATCACATTCCGAAGAAAAGAATGTCGGGTGATCTGGAGATGCTAAAATGTCAACAGATATAATTGCAGTGTTTGCATAGCTATTACTTTTCAGGGACAAAGGTAAGAAAACAGTAAAATAACACTGTACCTGTTTAGAAAAGAGAAGTTAGCCAGCTAGGCAGCAACCTATGTATTACCTCAGGGTGGATTTTGACAAGTTTGGGGAATTAGTTTGAAAATGTATGAAAAATGAAATTTGATGAATGTTCCTCATGAATCCCTCCTCTTTTCCTCCCTTAACGTGACATCTGTGAACTCATCAGGACTGCAGGACTTGACATTTTAGGGCAGTGCTTTGCTTTGGCTGACTTTCATCTCTTAATCTACTAGTTATAGATAAACCTACTTTTGCTTAGTTCCAGAACTGAATTGCATATTTATTTTGCTCTGTAACTGAATTAATGAAAGCTAAAATATTTAATCATTTATAAGGATCTTTCTTCCTCCTTCAAACTAATCATCAGTATGTCCTCTCTTTCCATGTCCAAAAACTTTCTTTGGCCTTCCTCTTCTTTGTGCCTTCCTTTCATTCCTCTTTAGAGCAGATCTCCACCTCTCCAGGGTGTCCATTACAGTTCATGAGGACTCCTGTCTAATCTCACCTGTGAACATTGCAAACAAAAAAGGGCTCAGTGCTGATCCTTGATGTAATCCAGCCTTTACTTTAAATGCATCAGTCACTCCTATTGCAGACTTCACTACTGTCACACTGCCCTCATACAAATCCTATGCTTCTTTCTCTGCCACTCCTTAATTTAATATAGATAGATAGATAGATAGATAGATAGATAGATAAAACTGCATTAGAGTAGTCTTTGAGAAAATATAGTTGTATTGATGTTAGGCATTGCTTTTATGATCTAGATGTTTTATTTGACATTTCAACTATTGTCACATGGCAAACCAACCTCATTCACACGGTGTTTAAATAGGAAGTGGTACACCAAGAAGATACAGATATCTATATTTTAAATGTTTTAACTGTCAGATTCTTAACATTTTGCATTAAAATACTTAAAAAAAAAAAAAAAAAGAAAAAAAAACTCACCACAATAAATTACTTCACACCTCTGTTTATATTAAGAGAGGTCCTCCCTCTTTACTTCTGATCAGATTTAAATGGGTGTGCTGCATAGAAACATTTTGGACAAAGTATGTGGTAGAAGTATTTTGGATGTATATTTCATGGCTTAATGAAAAAGCAAAATCTCAAGATTGTGATGAAGAAAAAAAAAAAACTAAACATTAATATTAAGAACAATCATAATACTGGTGCTACTACTGATTATAAATGGGCAAATCAACCATACTGTGTTCTGTCATACAGTTTAGCAGAGAGGCAACACAGATCATCAAATGAAGCTGGACTATGATTAATAGTGACAAAGCCCTTGGGGATTTTTTTTCAGGATGCTCCATGTATTAGCTTCACAAGAGCCTTCTTCGCTCATGACGTAGTGTTGCATAGTTATCTTCCACCTTCTTTAAGATCCACATTGGGTTTAATTGGATGTATTGAAGCCTATTCTAATTTTTGTTGAATTATAGTTCAAAACTCACATTTAATGTTTCCATATATCATTTTTAAACATGCAAGCTCTTAGAAAATATTGCAAGACACTTGTGGTCTGTAGTGTCTAATGCCAATGAAAATGATTTAACATCAGTGGAAAATTCCATCAGACATTTCTATTTCCAAATCATCAGATGACCGTGCTCCACAAAGAAGCTAATTATGGCAGTGAATTCATTAAGTGTTCTGGAGTCTATTCCAAAATAGCAGAAGCGACAGATTTAAAAAACACTTGTGGCGAATCATGGCTTGAATGCAGAAATCTATGTATTTATTATTTTTTTTTACTCTAGTTGAAATTTTAACTACAGAGCATTGATGTGTAACACAGGCTTTGAGACTGATTGACTTGGGGGGATTAATGTTGTGTGTTTTTTCCTGAAGACAGGTAAGTGTTAGCCAGGGGAATGCTGGTAGAAATGTTCTCATATGCCATATTTTACTCACTTGTTTTTGCAGTGCACGGTTTTCAGCCATGTTTGTTCATCCCTAAAGGCCTTTTGAAGGTATATTTCGGTCAATAATGCTAAGTTGCTAACAATGAATGGAAGTCAATAATCACTGATCAGCATTATTTAAATGATAATGGCCTAACTGGCAACTACTAACATACATTCATTGTTTGCAGCTTAGTGCTATTGACTGAACTATTTATCTGAAAGGCCTTAATTATTAGGGGTCTACAAACAGCTACAAACAACTCTTTGCACATCCTGAAATTGCATATCCTGAAAATTGAAATACCTAGTGTCCAGTTTTGCTTAGGTTGTTTCTGAGAGCAGCTTTAGTTTTGTTTTTGTGCTTTGCGCATTACATTAATAATGAATGTAGTGTAGTCATTGAACATTAGATTTAAGTCACGTGCTTAAACATGAAAAATCCTAGATGAGACAGGTAAAGTAACATTTCCCTCTTGTTTATAACATGAGAATGCATCACTAACAAGACTTTTACAAATGAGAAATACTTTTTTTTTCTTCTTTTTTTTTTTAGGGAAATGGAAACAACAAAGAAGGGTTATTTCATATACCTTTTGTATTTTTCTACTGCTGTGCCATTAGACTATGAATGGGTCTCAGCTTTAATAAATCAAGATTATGTCATCAGTGCCATCATTAATAACCATTTGTGTGTGAATAAATATAATGTCACAATATTACATTTAAAAATATCTGCGAGGTTATCTACTTACATTTTATCCAAGTTCTGTAGTGAGTCTGCAGTAGCAGTTAGAGGGTCAGTAATGCAGCAGGTTCCATCACTTTCTAATGGTGGCACCAGAATGGCTCAGGTGAAGAAAGCCAGCTCATGAGGAGAGTTCATAATCAAAAATGAAACTTAAATGCAACTGTTTGCCAAATGAAACCATAAAGGGAGCTCGGGAGAGCTTGGAACTTTTCCCAGCCACTAAATGTTCTGTTTTGCACATTGGGCCAACTGCTTAGCTTCCTTTTAGCTTTGCAGGTGTATGGTTTTTTGCTTTTTGTTTTTTTAGTTTTGTTTTTTTTGTGCAAATAGCGCAATCAAAAATGATAATTTCACAGTTGGCTATGTAAATCAACCACATATTGAGGGGGAGAAAGAGGTTTGATCCATGGTTGTGTCAGGATTTTGCAGTGATTTAGCAACTTTTATTAAAACTGACCTGTGACAAACTAATGCCATTAGGTTAAGGACAGTTTTGGATCAGATCCCTTGGTGCAACAGGCTTGATCTGAGTCCAGTCATTTCGCATTAGTGTTCTTGGAAAGAGCAGCTCTTTGTGCTTAACCGATTCAGTGACATTACCAGCATAACTGCCATCTACATTAATCTTTCATTGTTTCCCTTTTGCTCTGAAACTTATTTGATTCAATGTGACTAGCGGCTGCAGGCATGAATTAATGTGCTCAATGTTTTATACAATTCTATATATAAAAAAGAGAGGCCGTGGAACACAAACAAATTAGTGTGGCGTCCGGGCAGCATTAAGCGACATATTGTCGGTGAGCCTGATGGGGGGAATTTGAGTGGAGGCTTCCGCTGCTGCTTTAATGCTATAGGCCACTCATTACCAGGCTGCGCTGCCTTTGGCATACCCACCAAACTCTAATGGCCTTCATTTAGCCAAGCAATAAGCTGCAGGAATACGGACTCTAGGTCATGCTGTAGCTTTCTCACTTAACCCTAATTTGTCAGTACTGGCTATTGACACACCCCTTTTTGTCCCTGAGTGACTAATTCTTAACTAAAAAAAATGGAAGCGATATTTGCTATATAATCAATGCTGGTAGACATGCTTTATCAGGTAATACCACAAAGGACAAATCAAACATGCGCATGTTCAGAAATCGGGCCAAGAGGTGAACAGAAGGCAACTAACACTATGGTTTGAAAGATGCTGTTGAGGACACATGCTGGTACATGCCAGTAGCTTCCAAAGTGCAATACTGAAAGTTGGATTGATCATTTTGATAGTTAATATTCATATAAGTCAGATTTCATAGAGTAATTTATATTGAACTAAACATGTTTTTGTTTGTGTAATTGTTTTCAACTTTTTTGATTGAAAAATCAAGATAGTTTATTAATAATCATGTCTGACAGACCTTGGTTTCTGTTTCTGTTGTACACAAACTACCAAGCTAGAAAGAATTGGTCACAGGTGCTGGGGATCCATATCCATCCTCAAGGTTACAGTGGAAGTTGGTTAGCTATAATATTTGCTGTGCTGCATGGAAGATTTCCAGAGGAGTCTACCAATTGCACCGGGCCAAGCAGTGAGGCCTGCAGTAGGGAGAAATTGGGCCTTGGTGAGAGTAGTACCCACGTGCTCATATACAGAGCCAGGCACAGTCCTGCTGGGGAAAAAAATAAAAATATATATGCAGGAGGAATAATGTATTAATGTTCCCTCGATTTAGAATATCCTACCTAAATGATGTTTCATTCCAGTCTAAAAACCTCAACCGCATTTTCATTGCAGCCGTGTTTGCCGCTCTACTGGGCTGTGTGAGAGAACTACAATATCAAAAGGCCCTTTCACCCTTTCTCTCACTTCCCCCTCTCTGTCTCCAGTATTTCATCGCAAGGCGAATAAAGTTTGGGATCTGGTTTCATTGCTGTGCAAACGACTCTATCTGCTTGGCTATCAGTCATTCTCGATGGGGGGAGCACAGTACTTGCTGCAAGGTCTGCATGCTAACACACATTCATACATTTTCTCTGCTTTTATACAAAGAGTGACATGGTGGAATCAAAGACTAACAGTGTGTCTCTCAGTATTACCACAACACTGAAAGTGTGCATGCTAAGCCTCACTGACGCTATAAGATGGGAGGAAAAAAGTGGGTCATGCAGAGTGCCGCAATTGTATTTCAGTTCCAATTGGAAACATCAACGCCTCTCTGCGGAATAGAGTGTTTGGCTAGAGACTGTTTCACAGTCTACAAAGTGAAAATCTTTTTTTCAGTGAGCTTCTCATGAGGTTAGCTCTTTCCCGAAGTCTTTTCTCTGAATATGGCGAGGATGATGAAGGCTAATTATACCTCAGTGAGAAAGGTACATCATCACAGCAGCCTGGGAAAGCTTCCAAAGCTTTGCTTGCCTTCGCGCACACTTTCATAGCTGACGTCACAGCCATTTGTAGTAGGCACTTTTTGATAGACATAAGCCAAGGGCCTCTTATCTGGAGCCATATCCTGTCATTCACTCATTACTTTATTTTTGCTTTATGTTGTCTTTGCTGTATCATTCATTCTCCACCAAACTTTCTGCCCTGAAGTTTATTTCTTGCCTGAATGCCTGTACATGCAAGGTTGTGTTCACATCTGTGTTTGCATAATCTTTGGAACAGAAAAAAACTGAGATCAACAACACAACACAATTTCTGAATTACAGAATATTCTTATGTGCTGTAATACATTGCTGCACTGTCTCATTGTACTTTTGTGTAAAATTGTACTTTGCTTATAATGTACTTTTCATAAGGTTGCAGCAAGGTCAATGGGGCTCCACCTAATGGAAGTTTGTAGATTATAGCAAGCTCCAACCTCATTCCCTAAACCCTATTAATCGCACAGTTCTGTTCTAGTTTTATTGCATTTGAGAGTCCAAACAGAATGCATTGCTATTAATGAACTATTAACACTATTCTTTACCTGTAGAGTATTAACTTTCTATTAGACCAGGTATGCCCAACACTGGCAGTTTTGAGTATCCTACCACCAAATTCTAGGGGAATCATTAGAATGAAATGCAATTCTCTCAAAGCACTCATTAAACCAACAATGCTCTGATGATCCTGGTATTTTTTCTTAAATAGATTAGATATCTCATTGTCAGGAAAGCGCTGCTACTTTTACCCTTGTCTTCAATAGCAGTGAACTAGATGGAACTACTTAACTCCATTGAAAGGGGTTTGCATGTATGAATGTTTGTGTGCTGGTAAAACCCAAACAGGGTTGGTTGAATGTGTTAGGTGTTCTTTTGTTAGGATATGACTCAATGTTTTGTCCCAGAGGGTGTGTTTGACAGACCTTCTCTGTATGTTAATTTCAATGCCTGAAATGTTCTGGTTGACCAGAAACTGACCCCTCAAACTCACCTCCACTGGTGACCCCATCGCACACCAACTTATTTCAGTGATGAAACCTGAAACTTGACAGTTCCAGATTTTGTTCTAAAATTACTTTGTGGTTTTCCGTTATTGGTCTTTCTGAAGAGACCCTTGGAGTGTCTCTCAACTCTTAACTTTCCTGTCCATCTCTGAATCACTACAAGAGGCAGATAGATGGAGTGCTGGCAGACAGATTCTCTGTGACAGTGACATTTCTAACATTGAGTGTGACATGGCCAGAAGGGTCATATATGACTAGACAGCCACTCAGTGTCCTTCATAACACAATGAAATCAAAGCACAGCATAACAGAACTATCTAGATGTCCTTTCTTCCTGACAGCCTGCCATTCAACCTGGAGCTGCCATCAAATTTGTTGGTACTCTACCACAGGGAAAAAAAATATGAAGGACCTACAACTATGAAAACTTATGAAGTTAATTATTTATTACATATGTAACAAATCAGGCTTCTGAGTATTTTACATAATACAAAAAATATGCTTACAGGCGCACATTTGGCCACTCTTCCCTACGTTTCTAGAATGCTTTGTCATGTTATTGGCATAAAACAGCAACTCATTAGAAACTCCAAAATCTATTAGAAAGCTAACTCCAGGCTTTGTATTGTGCTGTTCTTTGTGTTCTTCATGATAAAGTGTTTAATTGGGTGCTGTGTTCTCTTTAATCATTCCTCTACACTTGTAATGAAGTATGCTCACAGTGGTAAACACCTCAAGCTCCAGTGCCCCTGCGCAGAGACTGCCGTCTCAATGACTTTTTCATTATCAATGACCCATGAATGGACTTTTAATATGAACATGTGTGCATGTTTTTCAGAGGCGCCATCTGAGCTTGTGGGTTTATTTGTTTAATCGCTTCCTCAAAAGCTGTCACAGTTAGCAGACTGTAGCTGCAATTAGGAACTGGACACTAGTGGCTCATGGCTAAATATTTTTGACAGTTAATTACTTTGTGATTGTTTGTTATTATTTTTTTTTCTACCATTCTCAGAAGAGCTAATGAATGAAGTATGGAGCCTTGAATGAATCTTTTTGCATGTACTATCAAAATTCTTTTCAAGATTGGTGACACCCTGGAGCATGACTGTCCTTTTTTAATGAGGGCTAAGACTGTGACTTGATTGTTGTTCCTTTAATAGAAATGACTTAGAAAGCATCACTGAATCTGGCTTGTCTGCTCCTGTCCTTGTTATGTAGGTTTGGTCTAAAGGAACAAGTTTTGTGCGTAGACTAGATTAGAGATCCTTCCATACGTACATTTTTAGATCTTTAAGTGTCTGAGTATTTGAGCATTCAGGTACTAATTTGTTTAAATCACCAGATGTTATATATTTATTTATTCATGTACTTGATTATGAAATATTTTGGATACTTGAGGATTTAAATGACCCATGCTATTGGATTTTTATCCAGTATTAGATACTCCAGCTACTGGGTGGCAAAAAAGAGTCCAATAACTCTTAATGCATACTGTAAGTAAGGGTGGAGCTACATGTTAACTGGGTTAAATGTTTTTCTTTGTTGCATCAGAAGGGGGGGGTGGGGGTTAGGGGGATGAAGACCTGTATGCATCGCATGCAACTTATTCTGCCTTACTCATTATCCTGGACACTTATACTGAGCAAGCTCGCAGGTGTTGCTGGAGCCTCTTCCAGTGCATTTGAGAAGTGGAGAAAAACCCTGAACAGGTCACCAGTCCATCAGAGGACACCTAATTCTGTTCTCTTGAATATACTAAGACCTACACAATAAGGAGCTGTACCCAGTGGCCTCCACCCCCAGTTTTACCTCACATTAATACTGCAGCATGGTTCTGTGCTGCCTTTTAAAGAGTGGTTGCTAAGTGGCATGAGCGAAAAGCTCTTCTGACAGGCCTTGTTCGCCTCCAGCTCCCTTCTGCCTCCACTCCTGCACACTCACGTTTATTGCTGCCTTTTCTCTCTTTTGCCACTCCCCCCCTTTTTTTTTTCTACGTTCTGTTTGTTTTCAAGGTCAGCAATCAGTGAATTCGTCTCCTCTGTGAGGCTGAAACAAAATGTTGCTGCAGGTGTCCGTGGGTGTGTGACTTGGTGGCATGTGGGTATGCAGGGGAGTTTTCGCGAGGTGGGGTGAGTAGCGTTGCTCTACAGGCAAGAAATGTTGAGAAATGGCAGTGTCAGGCATTCACTTTAGTATGTGGCCTGCTACATGCGGTTTTATCCCTGGGTCAAAAGTGTTGCGGCTCAAAATAAATGTAACAAGTGGTGGGAAGTAGACCAGAAGTGGTGAAGAAAATCATCATGGTGTCAGACTTCATACCAATTAAAAGCAATAGCCACTTAGCACTGACTACTTGGGCAAAGCCTATCAGTATAGGCTTACTTGCTTCTGGGCACAATGGATAAAAGTCCATTTTAATAATGCAACTAAATAATGAAACATTAATTGGCTGGTACAGTTTAAAAAAAAAAAAATAGTTTAAGACTTCGAAAGCTCAGACCAATGCTTGATTCATTCAGAGGGAAGTGCCTGCAGGTGGTACCAGAAGAATACAACTCTGTTAAGATCATTCCTTTGAGCTGGAAATCCTGCTGCATCAAGCAGTATATCTGAGGCAAGCCTTACTCATAGGTGATCAAACTGTGGGTAAGAATGGGGAATCTCTGACATGCTCTGTGACTGTTCTAAGGCAGCGATAAGAGGACATGAGCCAAATATGCAGCCAAATGAATGTTCCCTGTGACGCACAATGCTGGTATGTTTACATCTTATGTCATACCGTTATCTGTGATCAAAGCCTGGCTCCACTATAAGTGGGACTCTTAATATTCTGAAGACAGTTTCAGCTTCAACTAGCACCCTCTCTTAAACTGTCAACAAACCAGACTGTCAACAAACCAAAGAGATGCCGACCATTTTCTGGCATCAAGGAGCCCTTTGACATAAAGTAGCTCTTTGAATGCTCAAAAGAAACCATCTTCAGGGATGGGAGTCAACCAAATGGGATTTCAGCCAAGAGGTCATCTGCGCATCCCACAGAAGTATGCAAGGATGTGATTGCCCATTCTCCAGTGTAGACACAAAAATGTTGCAGACGCCCAAAACAGAATGAATCAACATGCTGTGCAAATCCTGTCTCTGCTTTGCAGACAAAATAATAGCCTTAAGCCATACATAAGCCAGCAAAACTGCAATTAAACCCTTAGTTATTCTTTAGATTTGCTTGAACAATGTATAGATGCAGTAATTGTTCCCTAGTAGGCCCACAATTGCAGTATTACAATATTTCCCTGAAGTAACTAAAACAAAACATTTTGAAAGCTCTTTAAAGTCTGCATAATATCTTTTTTTTAATCCATGTTTATGGTTGCAGCTGCACACTTCTAAGCTTTGGGGCATGAAGAATGAGGAAGATATGTATTTTTTTGCATGCATTGGACATTAATTGGCAAAAAAAAGGGAAACTGAGCAACACCAAGACAGAGAGGAGGGAGGGATGGGGAAGCTGCACAGAACTGTGGGAGCGTTTAAGTAGAGAATGAAGAGGAAAGGGTTGCAGAACGTGAAAGTGTAGCAGGATGTGAAATGGACTTCGAGTTCTGAGCAGTCACATTTTGTGTGTATGTGAACGTGTGCCACCATGCCTGTGCAGTCATCCACAGAGGAGAGTGAGCCTTCTCTGCCGAGCTCCTCCTAACTAAAACTCTCAGTTCTCTGTCTCTCATCCATCAGGTAAAAAAACGAGGCAGGGCGACACACTGACATGAGAGAGAGCCTCTGCATCTCTAAAC
The DNA here is from genome assembly GCA_017165825.1 of Hepsetus odoe. Lineage (NCBI taxonomy): Eukaryota > Metazoa > Chordata > Actinopteri > Characiformes > Hepsetidae > Hepsetus > Hepsetus odoe. Next base: position 9,283,317 of record CM029368.1, read on the forward strand.
TACAGCACAGAAGAAAAAAACTGACTAACTGGATTCTCCACAGCTGTCATTTTCCCAGCCTCTGTGTGGAACAGAAGCTCCTCAACATGTGTTGTAAAATTCATCTGAATACCCACTGGGTTTATTTATATATTAATATCTTTTACCAGGGGTGGCATGTTCACACTGGGCATTTTAAAGTGCATTGTAAAATGGATTTAATTATAATTCCACAGCTAACCTATTTTTTGTCTCTGTAAAAACGGCACCATGCCGTCTTTGTTGTTGGATGTCTGAGCTCATATTCTGAACAGTTTATGTATTTAAAGGTAAATGGTTTTTAGCCTACAATCATATACATATTATACAGTTTTTGTAGGGATTTGTAGTAATCTGAAATTGAGATTAATGTAAATTGATTTAATTAATGCTATATAATTTTCACTGCCAACTTTGATTTGTACCATAAGTTGTTTAAGTCGTTCATTTCAAAGTATTAAAGTATTAACTGTGTTCAGTTGAGAGGTGTACAAAATACATTGTGTGTGTGTGTGTGTAATATATTTTATATACACACACATATATACATGAAAATAAACACATACATACATATGAGTGGCTATAGGTTAGCCTTGTCGGAATGTTAAATGCTACCACTGAGATGGTGTCTGTGTGTTAACAAGTGATTACACTCATGAATATATCCCGGGGGAGAGCTTTTCTATATTGCAATTATGTAAATGCGTTGTGGTGTTTTACTTAATTGCTTAAGAGGTAAATCTGTGCTCAAAATATTGATATAACAATGCACTGAAATTTTATTCCCAGCAGTGTACTTGTACACCTGTATCAATATTTACCTCCAGTGTTTTTGGAATCATGATATACAGCATGTTGTGAGGTTTCTGCTACTATCAAGCTCTCCTCATTTATGGCACTCAACATGAAGAAAGGAGAATGTTAACATTGTGTTTACATTCATACACAGGCTTTTTTTTGATGCCCTTTAATTTGTGATGCCCTTTAATTCTTGTGCTTCCTGAAATAAATCGAATGTTGAGACTGCATTTACCTCATTTGCTGGATGCCTCTTCTCTGATGCACTGAAGAACTATAAATAAAATAATTTATACTTTGATTCATAATGTAACTTGTTAACTCCTGAAAGTCCTGAAAACTCCTGTTTTGTTTACAGGCATGTTTGGCAGGCTGGGTGACTGCAGGCTGCACTGGAGTTCATACATACATACATATATATATATATATATATATATATATATGTGTGTGTGTGTATGTGTGTATATATATATATATATATACACACACACACATACAGTACTGTGCAAAAGTTTTAGGCTGGTGTGAAAAAATGCTGTAAACAAAATGCTTTCAGAAACATAAATGATTATTTCTTTTCAATTTACAAAATGCAAAGTGAGCGAACAAAAGAGAAATCTAAATCAAATAAATATTTGGTGTGACCACCCTTTGCCTTCAAACCAGGATCAGTTCTTCTAGGTACACTTGCACAAAGTCAGGGATTTTGTAGGATTATAGTCGGTGTATGATCAACCAGTTTTACCAAACAGGTACTGATGATCATCAATGTCACACGGAGGTTGAAACACAGTCATGTTTGGAACAACCTACCAGCCGAGTTCCTTCACAAACTGTGTGCAAGTGTACCTAGAAGAATTGATGCTGTTTTGAAGGCAAAGGGTGGTCACACCAAATATTTATTTGATTTAGATTTCTCTTTTGTTCTTTCACTGCATTTTGTTGGTTGATGGAAATAAATGATCAACACTTCCATTTCTGAAAGCATTCTTTGTTTATAATATAAGAGGTGCAGTGGGTAACTCTGCTTTATAGTGTCCTGGGTTTGATTCTCAAGCAGGTTGCTGTGGGTCCTTTCTATGTAGAGCTGAGTGTGGATTTCTCACCACACTGCCTGTCCCAAAAAAAAAGTCACACACACTAATATTTCCTTGGACCACCTTTAGCTTTGATTATAGCATGCATTCACTGTGGCATCATTTAGATAACTTGCAACACAACATTTGTCATTCCAGAGTTGCATAAATCTTTCTCCAAGATCTTGTAGAAATGATGGGAGAGTTGGACCGCTGTTCTTCTCCAGCATATCTCAAAGATTCTCAATGGGTTTAAGGTCTGGACTCTGTGGTGACCAATCCATGTGTGAAAATGTCTCATGGTCCCCGAACCATCCTTTCACAATCTGAGCCGATGAATACTGGCATTGTCATCTTGGAATATGCTCGTGCCATCAGGAAAGAATAAATTCACTACTTCTCATTCTTTGGGTACATAACGTTGCTGAACCTAGACCTGACCAACTGCAGCAACCCCAGATCATAACACTGCCCCCACAGGCTTGTACAGTAGGCACTAGGCATGATGGCTGCATCACGTCATGCACCTCTCTTCTTACCCTGACTTGGCCATCACTCTGGAACAGAGTAACTCTGGACTCATCTCATCAGACCACATGACCTTCTTCCATTGCTGCAGAGTCCAGTCTTTATGCTCCCAAGCAAATTGGAGCATTTTTTGCGGTTAGCCTCACTGATCAGTGGTATTCTGAAGGCTACACAGCTGTTTAGGCCCAATCCCTTGAGTCCCCTTCACATTGTGCGTGTGTTTCACTATTGAACACGGTCGTGAGTTCTGCTGGGTTTTTTTTTTTTTTTTTTTTATTAAAACAGTTGGATTACATCAAACATTTAAGTGATTGCTGATCATGGTCATTCAAGATCTTTTCTTTTTTTTTTGACCAAATTTCTTCTATGAAGATGATGGTTCCCCACTATCCTTCCAGTTTTCAGTAATGCGACAGTTCTTAAACCGATTTTTATTAGTTTCATCACCTACTTATGTGTTTTTTTGCTTGATGCATGTCAATAATTTGACCCTTCTGATGCAGATGAACATCTTTTCCATGACCACAGGATGTGTCTTCCGACATAGTTGTTTAAGTAATGAGAAGCTACTCTCTGCATCAGCTATGGTTAAATAACTTGTTGCCAGCTGAAACACAATCATCCATGCAGTAATAATCCAATGGGAGGCTCTTACCTATTTGATTTGTTAAATCCAGGTGGTGACTCTTTTTCTTGGACAATCAGTATATCATCCCATACAATCCATCCTTTAACTGATTGATGATGCATATATATTAACCAGGGTCAAGGTGCTTGTGGGCTAATCTTGGGGCCCATAGGGGAAAGGTGGAGAAACCAACTAGACTGGTTGCCAGTACATACACACACACACAGAAGGGGCATTTTAGCATTTCCAATCAAACTGTCCTGCATTTCTTTGGATTGTGGGAATAAACCAGAGAACAGCAATCCACACAGAAAGGCAGCGTAGCTGGCAATAAGACCTTAATGTTTTTTAAGTAAAACCTCACTTTGATACTTTTGATGCAAGGTTAGGGAATTGCTCTCACATCGGAAGATTGTGGGTTCGATTCCCTCACCAGTAGGTTGCCCTGAGGTACCCTTGAGCAAGGTACCGTCCCTGTCACTGCTCCCTGGGTGCTTTCAATAGCTGCCCCCTGCTGCACGGTGTTTGCATGTGTTAAATGCAGAGGTCCAATTTCACTGTGGTTCACTGTGTGCTGTGCTGTGTCCTCGCAATGACAAGGGTTTCACTTTTTTTTCTATTACCTTAAATTTACCTTAGATGATTCAAATACAGAAATATATTTTGACAACAGCCCTATTGAATTCAGTCAAAATGTGTTCCAGAAGGCCTACATTTCTGTGCTGAAGCTTTTGTCTGCACCTGTGTCAACAGAACAAATATACAGATTGTTTGTTAGCTAGAGTTGAAGAGAATATACTTGAGCCAACAAAATGGGCTGAAAAGTACTTTAGAGTGACTATACCAAAGCAACATCAAATAAAGCACTGTAGTAAGTCGCTCTGGATAAGAGTGTCTGCTATATGCTGTAAATATAAATGCAAAATTAAGTATTTAAGTATACTTTATTTTGCAAAGCTGCTTTGTTAAACTCACAGAACACTTGGGTTCATGTGTAGTGAAAGTGAAGTGAAAGTTACAACCCTTGTCATTGCGAGAGCACAGCACACAGTGAACCACAACGAAATTGGACCTCTGCATTTAACCCATGCAAACACCGTGCAGCAGTGGGCAGCTTTTGAAAGCGCCCGGGGAGCAGTGACGGGGACAGTACCTTGCTCAAGGGTACCTCAGGGCAACCTACTGGTGAGGGAATCGAACCCACAACTCCCTAACCACTAGGCCAATCTCTTGCATTCTTACATCACCGAGGTACCTAATGTAGTGTTGGGGGCGCTTTGCCCAAAGACCTCTGGTAGTTTACCAAAGGAGAAATCAAACCCGTCTATGTGCAGGGCAGCACACCATAGTCTGCATTCTAAGGACAGGAAAGGTGTTACTACTGAACACACACCAAGCCTCAGTAAGTTACATTTATTGGAGTATTTGAATAATTGGAGAATTTATCAATCTTCTGGCTCCTAAACTTCATTAGTATTTAGTAATAGTATCATGGTGTGGGGACACAGGATGTGTTGAACTGGAAGTACTAGACTGATTTGTGTACAGTTCCACTTCTGTTCTTCACCCAGCAGACTTTGTTTCTCTGCCCAGGCATGCACATCATACTGTACCATTAGTAACACTAAACATACTATGTGGCCAAAGGTATTTGGACTGCCTATTCCAAAACCATGGCCAACAATACGTTAGGAACTGATTTTTAAGTGCAGTTTGGATTTTAGGGGTCTTTTTTAGGCCACTAGAGTTTCTCCTGACCACACTGAACCATATCTTTATGGATTTCACTCTACAGGGGCTCAGTCATGGTAGAAAGGTCTTACACAACTTCTTGCATCAGAGATTGGCAGTATATTAAGTCTAAACTGTCTCTGACTATTGTAGCATTAACATTATCCTTAACTGGAACTGTGGAGGTGGCAGAGTGCTTTAAGTTGTTAGCATTGTTCCCTCACAAGGTTCTGGTCTTGAGTCCCAGCTGTGGTTTCTCACCAATTCTGGTGGTTTCTTTCAGGTGTGCCAGTTTCCTCTGACAGTGCAATGCTATACTGGTCAGGAGGACTGGAACTGTTAAATTGCCCCAGGTATGACTGTGTAAGACCTGTCCAGGCCTTTTGCCCAGTGAGCCCTGGAATAAGCTCCAGCACCCTACAACCGCAGTAAGGATAATCGGCCCATATTACCGTATTATCTGCCAAATACACAAACGTGATGTAGGCTACATCACCCCATTTTTAAAAATGTTTTATTTGGCAGCCTGAAAGAGTGTAGAATGGATGAGAGAGTGTAGAACATTACGTCTCTCGTTATTCCCACACCCTTGTCAAGGGCAGAGCCATCTGAGGCAGCTACATTATGTGTTTTTGACCATGTCTTTGGACCCTATTTTTGTTTAGATAATTATCATCCTTCTGTCAGCATGTGCTTACAGCAGTTATCAAACTGTCTAGCAGGTGCTCATTAATGTGAAGGCCATTTAGAAATAGTCACTGCTCCTGGCCAGTTGAGCTCATGAAGTCCTTAATTGTTTGTTTTTTGCTGAACTGCACTGATCTCACTGTTGTCCAGGACAGTGAGGTTACTGTAGAGTTTGAGGTCTTTCTAAAAGCATTCTGTCTTGTCTTTTTGAAACATGTTCTAACTTTAACTGATGCATCAGCTTAAATTCTTTTCTATTATCTCCTGTTATATCTTCAGTTTTCTTCATCAGTGGTGCGATCCAGTGCCATTTAATGGGAAGCAGTCCATGATTGCGCTACACATGATTAACTGAACTACTTTTCCTTTATTTGAAAACAAAACCGAAAAAGCTGTTTGCACTGTTTCAAAATAGTTCTTCCTCTCCGAATGCTTGTGTGGACATTTCTTTCACTTTCAGGTTGTCTTGCAACTCTTTCTGATTCATGGCTACTGCCAACTTTCAAGCCTTCCTTATTTATTCATAGGGTGTACTGTTTCGCATTGCAGTGGCATCTTTACTTGATGGGGGTGGTTCAGTGGTTGGATACTAGGCAAAGAGGTTGCAGGTTCCAATCCCAACTCCATCACCATCAAGTTCCTGAGCAAAACCTTTAAATCCAAGTTGCTCCAGGGTGACAGTCCCTGTAATTAAGAAATGGGAGTCGCGCTGGAGAAGAGTATCTGCTAAATACTATAAATTATGTATTTTTTTCAATCAATATGAGGTGCAACTTGCACAAGCCATTTCCCTCAAGATCAATAGTGATTCTGATTTATACTTCTGAATAAATTTGTCCATGTTTACACAAAATGTAAAATGCTGTGCATGTACTCTGTATATGAATTGGAGAGGAACCTTTAGATCTGATGACTCTGATCACATTTGGAGGTGGTTTGGCCCACACTTGGCAACATTCTTTGTGCAATATTTATGCAAATGTCTCCTGGGCCACGTTAAAGGACTGCCTACTCACATGAGGTTCCCTGCATATGGAAAGGAACTTTGCAAGTTACATTTTTCCATGGCAACCTACCACGCCAAAAAAAAAAAAAAAAGTAAAAATCACCCAGGAAGCTGAAAATGAAACCAAACCTCCCCCCATCTGGCACTTATTCCTGTGCCAGCAGCTTCTTATTAAAATATTTATTTGCCTTCAGCATTCCAAGAAATACTTTCTTGCTGTGTCCGAATTCTTGAAGGAATTAGCCCATGGCATCGCTAAATTCATAGGTAGAGCTGAATCCATCCAATCTGTCCATATCAACAAAACATCATTTTGATTTCTTCCTCCTCTTAATTTTTGTCAGACAACTCGCCTATGGCCCAAGAGGTCGCAGGTTCGAATCCCACCACCATTGGGTTCCTGAGCAAAACCCTTAACCCAGAGTTGCTCTGGGGGGACTGTCCCTGTAATCAGAAATTGGAAGTCGCTCTGGATAAGAGTGTCCGCTAAATGCCGCAAATGACTCATGGCGAGATGTTTTAATGGCGGGTGTGAATTGATATACTTGGAGTTTTCAATGTGATTAGACTCATGTTAAATAACACACATTAGTGCCTGAACGTTTCCACACACTAAACACATTTCATACAATTTCTTTCAAATGATTATTTAAATAAACTAGCATGCTCTATATTATCTGACGTTTTGTGACTCTAATAATTAAGTACAATAATAGCATTTGCACAATGCCATGCTATTAGGAACATTTGGCCTTTGAAGCCTTTTTTGCTTCATTTCTGTGTATGTGTGCTGGCGGAGTTGGCAAATTCTTAGGTTGTTGGCTAACCGTATACAGTTGGCTTATATAGTTGGCTACACGGTGCTGCTAATTTTTGCACCCCTTTGCGAGCGAGACAATGCTTTGTTGCTAAATACTGCCTGTCCCCAGACTCACTGTTGCCATGTCTGTCTCCAGTGAATGTGAGGGTGGATTGAGCTTTGTTTGGGTTGTATTATTGGATAAGTGGCGCGGTGGATGTCGTGTATGGATAGAGTAATAGGCGGGTGCATAGCCTCTGTGTCTGTGTGCTGCACTGGTGTGGGTGGCTGGATTGACAGTGTGGTGGATGGGCTTTACACAGAGCTGATTTCTCCAGCACAGTCATTAGATTAAGTAATAGAATACTGCCATTCTACCAGTGAACCCACAGGCCAGGACATGAAGGCTTAAAGGCCTCAACTCATTTGCTGTAGCTTTTTCTCGCTCAATAGTGTCTTCCTGCATCTTTTTTTTTTCCCTCTCCCCCTTTACCTCTTGGTGAAGGTAGGAGTAAACAGTCTGTCTGAGGATGGACGGCTTGTAAGAGTTTATTTGGTGCTTCATATTTAAACTCACTTAAAACATTTAACTTTAACTCACTTGTTCTCTAGTTTTGGCTATTGCTTGCTTTCTTTACATGTTCTCCTCCTTACAGTTTTTTGTGACACACACACACACACACACACACACACACAGTGCTAGTGTACAAGACGGGACCTTTTTGTCTTCTCATTAGATGTGGATGTTATCAACGTCTCCCAGCTCGGTATCACACATCAGGATTAGCTCTGCTGTTGGCAGCTTTAGTCTCGCTCAGCCTGCCGCATTTGTCTTGCCTCCCAATCGTCGTTTTATGCGGATTAGAGTGCCGTTGTCTTTGGATTAGGCCGGCACTGTGCTGCAGTAGGAGAGGTGGCATCTGGACCCTCTCTGCACTGCTGAGCAGAGGATCGCTGCAGACTGCCCAGTCTCCCTTCTCCAATCAGAGCGGCGATGAATGAAGATCACACAGACTGTAGAAGTGTGAAAAGTGCAATAATTTACTCTGATAATGGCACATTCATACATGGACTATGTTTTTAATAAAAGTTTCAGGTGCATTTTCGTACCTGAAGGTAGTCAAACTGATTCAGTTTCCTGTATCTGACCATTTTAAGAGGTTTTTTTTGGGGTTAAGTGGATTTTTAATATATCCAGTTTGCTTCTTTGGCAAAATATAAAGAAACAATGGGTGGCTTAAGACTTAGCCATGGTACTGCATGTTGCTTAATATGTTCAGATCTAATTATGAAGAAATGCAGATTTTTCTGTTCTTTTCTTACATGGCAGTTAATATTTACAAGAAGGTGTAATTGCCCTATGTGTCATAAGTGATAAATCATATGCATTAAAATGCAAAGGAGGACAAGAAGTAGTGATGAGGTGATGAGGTTAACCTAAGGGTTGCTACAGAGTGAAAGTTCAGGGAAGCACTCAGGTCAGGAGATGACCTGGCGAGCAGCAATGCCTCCTAAAGTGGCTGAATTCTGGAGGGTGGAATCAAACACTATGACAGTGTTAAGTATTAAAATGCATAAATACAGGTAGAATTTGTCTTAAGTGTCTCCTTCAAATGTCTCTAACTTTATCTGTGATGTCCTTCTGTAATTGTCTTACTTCTGCTATGACTTCTTATTGGTCTAAAAATGTGGAGAAACTGCTTCTGCTCATGGCAGTTTTAAGCCAGAAGCAGGCACAACTGGGGTAGCAGAACATTTCTGTGATTTGTTTTCTCACAAGTTATGACTTTTAGTGGGAGGTCATTCACAGTAAGCAGCAAAAAATAGACCTGAAGTACGATAAAGCATGCAATTTATTTATTTATTTTTTTACACGTTTTAATATGTTGTTGAAATAAAAAGTTAATTGAAAATTTCAGCTTAAATGGATACACGCATGCACATGCAAACAAAGCACATTTGTACCTAATTTTTTGTGCTGGGTTAAGGGGAAATTATTGCACCGAGTCCTGTTAATAAAACATTTTGGCTGAACTATTGTTTAAAAAAGCTCACGTTATGTCTTTATATATTACAAATATGTTTTAGTCATAACTCGATCAGTACTTTTGTTGCAGAAACACAGAATGAGCTTTAATGACCAAATCCTGTGCGGGATGTTGGAGCAATGAATGAGGTGCATGAATACAGCAGGCTAAAAAAATGGACAGGGTGGAGGTGGCTGTGGGAGAGCAAGTGTGAGCAGTGTGCCATTTATAGAGCTGGGCCTGATTTAGGAGAGTGGTGAGAGTAGAGGCTGTAGATCCAATCCAGGCTCTCCCCGACTGGGTCTCTGTGCTTTTCTGCTGATGCTGTGTGCAGCAGGAGGGGGATTTACAGAGATGAAGAACAGAGCGCTTCACATTCTGTGCTCCTGCCCTGATCCCACACCTGTCCCAGCCTGCTGTATTTACCGGGGAGAAAATACGACCCCACAGAAATACCACCCAGAGGCATCTGCGTGCAGGGCTCTGGGAAAAAAGGTTTATATCCCGAATTCGTGCCAAGAATCATCAACCCGATATGAAGAAGGTGATGAGAGCCAGTGCTGACTGTGAAAAAGGAAAATGGGATGTAAGCAAGGAGACAAACTGGATTTGGTGATGCTTATTAGGCTAAACTATATCGATGGACTGTCTATTGCAAACTGTAGAAAGCAAATGGGCGTTCATCCTGAAGTAGATTCAGCCATGAAAACAAAGCTCGTTAATAACTGATAAGAGGAACTTGGATGTGAGCTTCCCGTGAGAGGAAAAGAAAACACGTGCATCCCTGAGTGACCCCCTGCATCCTGCTGAGAAGCTGTCAGTAGGGACATTGGCAGCTCAGACGATCTGTCATCCGTATTCCTGTCTGCAATGTTCCAGCTAATCACCACAGCTCCTGGGACAGCAGGGAACCACAGTCACATGGGCTTAAGCTGACTGGATTCAGATGACAAGCCTGTCATATTAGCCAAACATACTGACTGCCCACCCGCTAAGATGTCTGTCCAAGAAAGGCCATGTTGCCTTCCCTGGCTGTGGTCCACTCAGTTCCTGGAGCAGACGGCTATCCCGTGGCTCAGATTAGTGGCACTCTCCAACTTGGACAGACAGCACACTTTCACACAGCTAGGTGACCGAATGTCACTGTAAAGTCACTGCTACCCAATACATAATGCAAGACTTGTGGGTCGCTAGGCTAATTGATATAAATAAGCCTTTACTTTGGTGCTGATGGCTCGAGAAAAATCTCTGCCGTAACAGTGCAACGCCATTTATCACTGCAGAGGAATCGATCAGCCTTTATTTTCCCCACAATACTTTTTGCATGAGACTCTGTAATGTGGACGGTAAAACGAGAAATGGCAATTAAGACCCTGTTTGGGTCTAAGTTCAAACAGCGGGACCAATGGATTGTGTCTTTGTGCTTTTTGGAGCGGCTCTACCAGCTGAGATGAATCGATGCAACTTGTCACTCGTTCATTTGTGGATCAAGTTGGATATTTACTTTGTTAGGAATCAATGCAGTATTAATCAGCAGGATCTTCTTTTGTTTTCTTAGCAACTGTTTGGGTGGGGTACATAAACACACTCCTTCCTAAGGGAGTTGAAGAATAGACTGTCAGCATTAGTCCTTATTTCAGATGCCTCGTTGATAATCTATTTTTTTTTTTCTTCCTCTCCTCTCCTCTCCTCCTCTCCACTTCACTGTATAGCCTCAGTCCAACACACAGCCCCACTGACCCTGAATACAAACCAATGTGGCGCTGTTGGCGGTTGATTTAGGAGAGGGAGTTTAGGATTAGGACGAATCCTTATCAGTGAAGCCATTCCTGCTTAACATTCCTCACAGACACATGCACTCACCATGGGTTCAGAGCAGCTCTGCTTTTAGGTGATTTGAATCTGGCTGCAAGAGGTGACCACTTTCCAAGGGCAAGATGAAGTTTCACCTTTCTCTCTGTTTGTATGTGTGTTTAAAATAACACTTTGAGGTCCAGAGGATTAATTTTGTTGCTTGCTGGAATGCAAAATGTGCTTCTTTCAGTTGTGCATTTTTTGTATTTGTGGGAGGGCTCTGGAAAAAGTGGATGGAGAAATCCCACTTATGACTGATTACAAAAGTTTGAGCAAATCCTGATTGCTGGTTTGTGTTGGTTGTCCTCTGCCATTTTTAAAGCAGATGTAAATTTGTATGCAACTCAAAACTTGTAGTTGAGGCAGCAGCCAGTTAGATTGAGGCATGAGCATAAAGCTGAAAGATTGTTTATCATGGGAATGTTATTAGTAGGCGGGGCTATGTAAAGTGACAGGACTATGGATGCATCAATAGGACAGTTGAATGCTCTACCTCCGATCGAGAAGACATAACACAATTAAGCAAATTGCTCAAAAGAAGTTAATTGTGATTAATTACATTAATAGGTGGCACAGTTCGTAGTGCTGTCTCCTCATAGCGATACGGTCCTGGGTTTGAATTCCAGGTGGGGATGTCCCATGTGGTGTGGTCCTTTCTCTGGGAGTTTGCATGCTCTCCTCATGTCAGTCTGGGTTTCCTCTGTGTGCTAAGGTTTCCTCCCACAATCCAAAGGCCTGCACTTAAGGTGGATTGGAGATGCTAAATTGCCCACTAGGTGCTGAGTGTGTGCATGTGCAAATAATGCCTTCAAGAGTAAATTATCAGGTTTAAGGGAATAAAACTAGAATGCATTTATGTTGCTACCGGCTACCATATTCAACTGTGAGGCTGTGGAGTCTAGTTACTTTGCTATTTGGAGAGAAAGATTCCTCTTCAAGAGAAGACTAAAGGGTAATCATTAAAACAGCACATTCATTATTAAAAAGGTTGGGATCACATGTTTCGAGACCTTTGTTGGCAAAAATTCTGTACTAATTAATGTTTTGTTTTTCCAGTATCTGTGTGTTCATCAAGAGAATCTTTTTAAAGTAATTTTATTTTTACTGTGTGTTCATTCTGCTTTTTTAAGATTGTCCTATAATTGGTCACAAGCTTATATAACTACCTGCCTTATGCAAGACTTCCAGGTGTTTCATGAATGAGCTCCATATGCTTACCTGTGCATCTGATTTGCATCTGATAGTGTGTGTGTGTGTGTGTGTGTGTGCGCGTGCGCTTTTGAAAGAGAAAACTTGTGGCTTTGGGTGGCAGCAATGTAAGGACATATTCTACCAGTGGAATACTGCAAAATTAATTATGCATGTGTTTATCTTAAAGTACTTACATCAGGTATTTTCAGTGCTTGCTGTGCTTATTTACTTCTAATTATGTATTGGAGGATCCTCCATGGAATGGGCATTTTCCCTGAGGCCTGGAATCAAAGCTAGAGGAGATGCACTCCGGCACCGAGGGGATTCGGGGGTACATAGTGAAACTCTTTGCACTACATGAACCCCCTCTGCACTTTTACTTTCCTCCTTGGGATGATACATTGCCAAAGCAAGAGGAACAGCTGAAGTTCTAGATGAAGAGACTAGCAGGGCTGTGATGTTTGAGAGAACTTGAGAGCTTTTTTTTTTTTTTTGTTCTTCCCTCCCTCTTGTCACAATGCAGACCATTATGTGGCTGCAGTAGTGATGGTTGTCTGTTGGTTGGTAGGATTGCTGTTCCATATCTCACCCATTTCTTAACACCCCTCCATTCCAAAATCATGGGCCACATTCTGCTTCAAAACAAATTAATTTAGTTGCTTTTCCTGACCTGGAGCCCCCAAGCCACTGCACCTCCCCCCCGCCCCACACCCTCTCTCTCTCTCTCTCTCTCTCTCTCTCTCTCTCTCTCTCTCTCTCTCTCTGCATCCTCATTTTTCATTTTTTGCTGTTTCTGATATTCCATTCAATAACTTGCCTCCCGGCATCCTCCACACCACTCTCCGTTTAAGATTCATCCCAGGCAAGGCAGCAGCTTTGTGCAATTTAGCAGCCACTTGCTCTGATTGGGCTTTGAATCCCTGTTAGGCATAGATTGATTTCACATGGATGCTTTGGGCATCTTACTATGGCTTCTCGCTGCATGATTTGTCAGAAGAAACACACATACAAACAGATTCTCTCACACACACACACACACACACACACACACACACACACACACACACACACACACACACACACCTACACACACACACACACACACACACACACCTACACACACACACACACACACACACACACACACAGTTAAATCTGAAGTATGTGCCTATGACAGTACTGGACTGAAGCCATTACCAGCGTGTTCTAATATCGATTCCATGAGGGGGAAAAAGGGGTCTCAAAATATATTAAATAAATATATAAAATACAAAAAGGAGATACATTCCCAGACCTTCCATATCTTGCCCGACTCAGAGCGAAAAGTCTGAAATGGTGAACTGCTTTATAATTGAGCCTATGTATTTAAATGAAATTATTTAAGATCATATTTTAAAGCCCTGATCCTGTCCCAGATTTGAAGATGGATGGATGATTTTTAAGTATGCACCCTAGTCTCAGGTTCTGGGAGAAAACTAAAGAAATGTATTCTGGCCTTTCAGGGTCTTAGAATTCTAATCCAGTGCTGAACAGAATGGGGAACCCTGTACTGGGGTGCTAAAGGTGAGCCTTGTAGGTCCAGTGTTGACAGCTGCCTCTGTAGAGGCAAGGCTTTCTACTTTTGGTGTATGAGCATGAGTCAGCCTGTGAGACTGCTACTCTCCAAAGTCTCGATGTGTCAAAGTATCAGTGAAGGAGCCGTTACCTCAGAGAACCATAAGGAAGCACTGCCACCCCAATAGCCATCCCCTGCCTCCCAGCTGGGGGGTCCCTTTGAAGTGTGAAATGGTGGAAGCAGGGGGCGCACACACACACACACACACACTCACACTCACACTCTTTAAACTACACATACCCATAGACACTTTCCCTTCACCAGCACACTTCATTCCACACACTCCTCCAGTGCCAGCCCATGGTTCCCAGGTGGGCCCGTGCCTGTTTCCTTGGCAACCTGGCGAGCAGCATTGAGGAGTGGAGCCAGCTCGCAGATCAGCTCGCTGTGTTTATTTGTTTAGGTCTTTCACACCATGTCGGAGATTAAATCAGGTAATTCTGTATCTGCAGAGGTCCAAGGGGTGTTTGTATTGCCTAAGATTCCTGCCTGCTGTTGCTCTTTGCCGCATGTGCAGCGGCGTTATTCACAGGCGTAAACCGAGATTTTAATAAAACAACTGTTCGTACTGAGGCAGCTGTTAGTGGCGAGGCATGGTCTGGGTGGGAAGGAATGGCATCAGGATGATTTACAGTCCAGCATTGGTGATGGCAAAGATGGCTGCACGTATTTAATGCAGCAGAACGGGTGTGAGGAGCTCATCTTCATTCATGAGATCTTCTGTGGATTTTAGCTGGCACAGCTGAGATTTACAAGCAAAAGCATTAACGTCTCCTGCACTTCTCTGCCTTTGCTTTCTGTCAGTCCCACAGTTTTAATTTTAATTTTTTTTTAATCCCCAGCACATTCACTTACTTGCCACTAATGAAAATGCATCATTCAACGTTCACCAATCACAATAAACCAGCTTTGTGTTTTAGGGTAAAGTTTCTTCTAACGCTGCAGAAAACCAAGTCTTAAGAAGTGACATGATGATGAGCAAACACTTTTATACAGGGCAGCAAAGGCTGAGTAGAGGCTGTTAAGTAATAAGTACTATACACTTTAACCCTTTATGACACTGATTCACCAAGATGTCTGAAATGGCCTGTAATTTTCATTTTTCTTCTTTTTGTCACACTATTGTTTCAATTTTTTATTATTTTATTTTTTTATATGAAAATCAAACTGCAGTTGCAATATGTAGCCATATAATCACAATTTGCCATATAGGCCTGTTTTGTCTTTGAACACATTCTGCCCTCTTAGGGCATGTCCACATATGTACATGGATATTATTGAACACTTTTTTTCTATGCATTTTCATTTTTCCACACATAAACAGCATTTGGTCCCCTACAACAGAACTCCAGCATGGGAAGATTTTTCAGATACTCCGTTGTCAGCATTTTACTTGCAGACAGGGAAAACAAAGTGCTGCAAGTGTTATGTCAGAGTGTGGTGAAATCTCCACTGTTTACATGAGGCAATTTTCTAGAATGGTGGACACCGCCAAAACAGTGCTAGTTTGAACTCTACTTATACATTTATGTAAACGCGTTTAATGTATCATAACTGTTCTCTCAAATGAGTATGAGTTTAACTCCAATTTACTGTCAGTCCACATGTGATTCTCCCTTTCCTCTAAATGCGATTGTTCTTTGCCTACCAAAGAACAATCGACTGGCTGACATGGCTTTACGCTGAGGGCCATCACTGCTTGTTGGTTTGACCGGAAACAAATCAGTTAAACCTGCATATGTGCTGACAAGTGTCATAAGCAGGAAGTGCATTTAAGGCACATACCAGTTAGTCTTAGCATTTCCTTACAAATAATAAGTTATATTTATATAGCGCCTTACCCAAACCCAAGGTCACTTAACAGAGCAAAAATGAAATGATATAGATGAAATCCATTCTTAACAAACAAACAAACAGCAGAAAGACATGCAAACGGCCTGGAATCCTGCAGTGTTGCAGAACCAAGCATGAAAAACGATATCAAGTGTGGGGTGAAGGGGAATAGCACAGACTAAATAGATACGTTTTCAACTGAGTCTTGAAGAGAGATAGAGAAGACAATAATCGTACATTTTGAGAAAGGGCATTCCAGAATTTAGGGGCAGCAACACTAAATGATCTACCACCCATGGTAGCTAACCTGAATTTAGGAACTGTGAGTAGACCGGTACCAGAAGAGTGCGGTGAACGAGTGGGGGTGTATGAATGGAGTAATTCAGCGAGGTATGGAGGGGAAGATCCATGAAGAGCTTTAAATGTGATGAGAAGCAGCTTGTACTGAATGCGATGTGATATGGGCAGCCAGTGAAGTTTGAACAAGCAGGACACTTCTACATTTTAAGGGAGATTCCACTTCACAGGGAGTGATCTTGCTCCATTGGAAAGGAACTTGTGTAGGGAGTAGTGAACAACAGTTTATCACTTCACAGAAAGTGGCACAAGTGGCTGTCATTACATGTCTCTTGTAAAGCATGTGTTGATTCAGCTGAGCTTTCCGTGTGTGCAATGGTGCATTGAGAATAAAGTGTTGGAACGCTAGACATCAAGTAACACTGTTTACTCAACAAATCTCATTCCAGAAGTCCCAAGCAGATTATTACAACATTTTCATTTTTCAGCTTCACCTTATCAATACAATTCTGCAGTCTTTACACTGTGTGTGTATTAGCATGGTCTGGATATTACAAATAAATGTGGTCTTAAGTTTATCATGCTTGCAGTCTGTTAAAGCTGTTACCACACAGTAGGTGGCATCTAGCAGCTTAGGCCAAAATAAATAAAGAAATAAATCATAACAAATGGATGACGAATCAAAGCAGCGGGTCTCTGGACAGCTGTTTAGCCAATTATTGGCTGGTAATGTTACAGCCTGCACCTTTTCTATAAGGCGATGGTGCAGGGGGCTCCTTAATTAAAGCATTTGTTGTGCCGACCCTCAGTCTGCACACGAAGTCCTGCATTTCTGCTGACGCTAAATGCTGAGGAAAGTGCAGTGAGGATACCCAAGAGAGAGGGAGCCAGATATACCAAACAAAAATATTATATTCATGGTACCTGAGAGCCAGGCTAAACCAACAAAGGCTCTATCAGTAAGGGCCAGGTACTTGGGTTGCACAAGATGGGAGGAGTACTAGGATTGAAATTAGTCTGCTTTATAATGCAATTTGCTATGTAGTACAGTGTGACAGTATAGTACCAAAACTAATAAACGGTATTGTTTAATAACTACTAAGAAAAACGAAGCCAAATGAACACTGTCAAAGTATGCAGACACTACCTCTAATGAGTGCATTCAACTTATTTAAGGTGTATCCATTGCTGACACTGATATTTGAGCACAGTCAGCTTTTACAGTCTTTATTGAAAAGCACTGGACTGAACTAGGCTGTGGAGCAGTTCTCTAGAGTGATAGATCTCCTTCCAGCACCTCAGGGTTGAGCTGGGGTGTTTGAGATCCAGAACTCATCCATCAGCACCTGACCTCTTTGATTTTTATATAAAGGTTTGCCATTTCTAAAGGATGAAACTGAAATGTGCACAAATAACATGTGTGCACATGAGTCTGTGTGTATATCTACATGTACGTGTATGATAAGGGTTAGGTTTTCTCTGTAAAATTAACATCTACAAGAATGCCAGATTGTCTTCTTCCCATAAAGCATCCTGTTGCCATCTCTTCCCCAGTTATAGTGATGCACACTGACCTGGCTGTCCACATGATGTAACTGCAAAATGTGACCAAGCCACTTTTTCCACTGCTCTTTTTTTCTCCTGTAGTCCAGTACACACCAAGCTGTGATGTACTGTTTTGACACCTTTCCACCAAAGCCAGTGTTACTTTTTTTTTTTTTTTTTAGCAATTTGTGCTACTGGAGTTCTTTTGTGTGATGTGACTGGACGGGCTAGCCTTTGCTTTTCACATGCATCAGTGAGGCTTGGGTGCCAATGATCCTGTCACTGGGTAATGTCTTTCTATTGGTTAGTACTAACCACTGTATATTGGAACTGCTTTCCTAGACATGAGCATGAGTCACAGTAAAATGTGGTTCAATGTGCCGTAACGTACTGTTCGTTAGTACAATTAACTGGCTTTCTGCTGCGTGGGATGAATAAAACTTTTTCTTCATATCTAAAGTTAAATGGCAATGTCAAGGTGACCATCTAAACATCTACAGTGAATTGGACAAAAATACATTTCACAAGCATAAATTATTGTCCAAAGTCAAGTGATATGGAAGACAAAGCTGTGTTGATGCAATAGCTTTGATTTTATCCAAAACAAAAGGATGAACACGTTTGAATTCTGTACTCCTCATAAGACCACTGTGTTTCTCATCAGTGCTACACTACACTGCAGGATTCCCGGCCATTCGCATGTCTTGCCAGCTGTGTAGTGAGGTGATGAGTGTTCCCTGCAGTTGTCCGTTAGTTGTGTGAGCAAGAAGAGGCATTGATTGAATTGGTGCTCGACAAAGCAGAAACTGCTTATTGAGCTAATGTGGTTGTGTGTTGGGATCAATTCCACAATGTCACTCCTAACGTGCAGCCTGAGGAGAGGGGTGGGTGCGATAATGCGGGTTGAGCCTGAGCATCGGTGTGCCTTGCAAGGGTACGTGCCCCTATTTGTCAAGCCCACACACAGCTCTTAATTTGACTGCAGAAGACTCGGATGCACTGAAAAAGGAATGAAAGGGTAGCAGTCCAACATATCAGTGTTATTGTCTTTGATGTACTCTGGGCTTCTGCCACATGTTTCTGTGTTTTTTGAAATTTGTTATTCACTTTCAGTTCATGTCCTTCAGTTTAAATAAAGCACTATCACACTTGATACAAGGCAAGGGAAGAAGCAAGGATGTGTATTTGAAACTGTAAAGGTTGATTTCAGACTAGGCATAAAAGATCTGTAGTACAGCTGAATGCAGTGCACAGGATGATATAGAAATCATATTGTGATTCTCTGATCAAGCTTTCAGATCCTACGAGTTAACCCTATTTGCCTTAACCATATCTTAACAAATAAATAGTCAACATATTCAGGAGTTCGGCTTAGCTCTCTGTGCACTGGTGCATTATTATTGGGTGCACTGCAAAATGTAGGGCAATATTATTTACTGCAGTAGTGCGTATTTATTGGATGCATTGCAATAGTTATTTGCTAATTATCCTGTTCACTGCATTAGCTGATGCGTTATTGCTGGGTGCACTGCATTAGCTGATGCATTATTACTGGGTGCACTGCAAAATTTAGGGCAATATTTACTGCAGTAGTGCATTTTTACTGGATGTGTTACAGTTGTTCTTTGCTAATTATCCTGTGCACTGCAATGGCAGATGCATTATTCCTGTGTGCACAGCATTTGCCAAAACATTTTTGCTGGAAGGAAATTCAACGATTAATTTTTTTTTCTTTCCCCCAATATTACATTCATAAACCATGTTAGAGACGTCACATTATAGAAAATTCCCATTATTAACAAAGGAGACTAGGTTTTATTAAAAGCAAACACAAAACAATCTATCATTAAACGTTTAATCTCAACCTTGGTAAATTTAAGAAAAATATTCCCTTTTTTAAATAAATATTTAGAATTCAATTGTCTTAGGAGGGTCTACTCTTTTTTTGCCATTTGTAGGGCCAATCTATTTGTATAAGTGAGGGGGGAAAAAAGACATGGAGCACATTTTGCTGTTTCAGCACTAGGGAAGGAAATAGGCACCCTGAAAAGAGGGGAAAAAAGATTAAAGAAGTCAAACCACACAGGAGTCCAGTCCAGAGATGTATGAGTTATGGACTAGCAATGACAAATGCTATCAGGCCACTGGGAGAAGGGAGAGAACAGAACAGAGTCACATGACCTAGCTCAGCCTGTGCTGAATACTTAAAGAAGGCCAGTGGGGATCTATGATTAACAGACAGATAAGAGGACAGAAGAAGGCAAGAAAGCAGGTGTGCTTGGGTTTGATTTGAGTTTATTCTTGGTTTGAATGACAAAGCATGCAGAGTCATTCCTTCCCACAGAGCATTAATAATTCACCTGCAGCATTTAGACCACCACTGTCAAGAGAGAAGTGGTCTTTAGGATGGTTATGTATAATTAATGTTGTATGATGAGTAGACTTTTTTTTGGATGTATGCATATTTTAAAGAAAATAAGTACACAAGCATTTTTTATAATTTATTTTAATTTATTTATTTATTTAAAAAACTGGGATTTCAGAAAATTGAAAATTAGCAAGCTGGAAACACCTTCCTGCAAAGCATATAATCCACCTGTGTGCATCTTCCTCCACTCTTGTATGTTTATGCTTCTCCCTCTTCTTAAAATAATTTCCAACATTTTAGCAAAATCTACAACTATCTTGACCTTCTACATTTCTCTCGACACCATACCTACCCATCAGCTCCACATCACCTCTGTTCCCTTCACCAGCATGTCCATTAACGTCTGCACCAATCACCTCTCTCTCTCCCCCAAGGTACACTCACTATCACTTCATCTAACTCACTTCAGATTTCTTCTTTCTCCTCCATCTCACAACTAACCTACAAGACATAAGCAATAACAACATTCATTATCATACCTTCAACTTCCAGCTTCAAACGAATCACCTTTTTGACACTCTCTTCACCTCCAAAACACTCTTCATTCTCTACCTTCAGGATAACACCTCCCCCATTCTTCCTTCCATCCACACCATGGTGAAACAATTGAAAGCCTCCTCCAATACACCTGGCCTTACTACCCTTCCATCTAGTCTCTTGCACACACAAAATATCAACCTTCATTCTCTTCATCACTTCCTTCTTTTCTCCTGTATCCAGACTGGCTTGTGCATCCCTAGTGGCTGGGTTTTTATTCATATATGCTTTATATATATATATATATATATATATAT
This sequence comes from Hepsetus odoe, assembly GCA_017165825.1. Classification (NCBI taxonomy): domain Eukaryota; kingdom Metazoa; phylum Chordata; class Actinopteri; order Characiformes; family Hepsetidae; genus Hepsetus; species Hepsetus odoe. Next base: position 9,304,172 of record CM029368.1, read on the forward strand.
ATATATATATATATATATATATATATATATATATATATATATATATATATATATATATATATATATAAGTACTGTGCAAAAGTTTTAGGCAGGTGTGAAAAAATGCTGTAAACAAAGAATAATAATGATTATAATGATTGTTTATTTTGATCAATTTACAAAATGCAAAGTGAGCAAACAAAAGAAAAAACTAAATCAAATCAATATTTGTTGTTACTGCCTTTTGCCTTCAAACCAGCATCAGTTCTTTTAGGTACACTTGCACAAAGTCAGGGATTTTGTAGGATTATAGTCGGTGTATGATCAACCAGTTTTACCAAACAGGTGCTGATGATCATCAGTGTCACACAGAGGTTGAAACACAGTCATGTTTGGAACAACCTACCAGCCGAGTTCCTTCAAAAACTGTGTGCAAGTGTACCTAAAAGAACTGATGCTGTTTTGAAGGCAAAGGGTGGTCAGACCAAATATTGATTCGATTTAGATTTCTCTTTTGTTCATTCACTGCATTTTGTTGATTGATGGAAATAAATGATTAACACTTCCATTTCTGAAAGCATTCTTTATTTACAGCATTTTTTCCACACCTGCCTAAAATATTTGCACAGTACTGTGTGTGTATGTGTGCGTGTGTGTGTGTGTGTGAATGTGTGTATATATATATATATATATGTATATATATATATATGTATGTGTTAAATACTCCCTCTCACCAATATCCTAACTATGCATAGTAAAACCTCCCAGCCTGCAATGGGACTGATCCAGTCAGACAGGTCACTGCTATGGGGAGATTGTAACTTGGTTTAAGGGGGCTTGGGAAGGGGTGTCATGCCAGCACCTCTAGTTTCCTCTTGGCTATGCTAATGCACACACACATTAATATGGCTCCATGCTCCAAACAGGGCTTCCTTCATAGTAAATTCATCACTGGTCTCCTCCCGGCTCCAGCCAGGCTGTGAAATAAGAATGTTTAGAGCTTTTAATAGTGTGCTTTATAGAATAACGGTTGACACTGTGACAGCAAGGAGAATAAGGCTTGATTATAATCTTAATCCAATGGATGCAGGCCTAAGGCATCAGATGGAAAAGGCTACAGAGTATTTCTGCACCCTAAGAGGATATTTCTATGTTTAATGCCTGCTTTGTAGATTTCACCTGGTAGAGAAAACCCAAGAGTGGAAACCCAAGAGTGGAAAAACGTGAAACAACCAAAGGCTGAAAGTACAGTAGGAAGAACGGATCATGGAAATGTAACATCTGCCTTTAAAGCACCCATATCACTGAAGAGCTCAAATTTGATATTTTTTTAACAAACTAAGTTTTCAGAGTATGCAGACTCCCAAACTCATGTGGAAAAACTGGAGGTAAGCTACAGAAGCTTGTTTAGATTGATATCTGGGGAACATGAAGGCCAAAGGAACACCTTGATCATGTTCCTTAAACCAATCCACATTTTTGCAATGTGGTGCAAACCAGTGTCAGTGCTGTTTTTGGTGTCGTGAGGGGTGAATCCACATAAATGCCAGGACTCTAGAAGATTTCCCAGAATAGCACACTTCCTCCACTTGCTTGCAATCCTCTCACAGTGCATCTAGTTACCATTTCTTTCCCAGGTAGGTAATGCACACACCTGTCTGTCAACATGAAGTAAAAGCAATCTTGATTCAGTACACCTCATTCTTCTCTCTTTCTTCCACTGTTTCATGGTCCAGTTCTGATACTGTACTTGTATGCCAATTACAGGCCCTTTCATCAACCATCAGAGGTCAGCGTGGGCAATGTGCCAGTTTGCAGCTATGCACTGTCCTACAATACAGTATGTGTTTTGGCACCATTGTAAATTAGCCAGCATGAACTTTAATCTGCAATTTGTGCTACAGTCTGAGGATCAAACCAGAATGGCTAGCCTTCGCTCTTCACACAGAGTCATCAGTAACCACTGCATTTGGGACAAAACCTAAAGACCTGCTGTTCTCAAGATGTTCTGACCCAGTTGTCCTCACAATATGGCCCTAGTTAAAGTAACGAAGATCCTCACGTTTACCCATTTTCTCCATTATTGACTTCACACTTACAACCCAAGAGGTCCAACACTTTGTGAACAAGATAAATATAATTCACATCTGGATGAAGTTGTTTAAATAATTTCAGACTGATCTGTGTTTATCTTAAGCCCAAATACAGCAAAATAGTCTGTTTAAATAATAAAACAAATAGGAGCATTGTAATTTGTAAATCATCTGCCTGTTTTGCACATATATGTTGTATAAATGCTTTTGCACAGTCAGCAAAAAATATATATTCTGGCTATTTTAGTAAAAAAGTAACTGTTCTGATTGGCATTCCTTTATTTTGGCTTTTTGTATTCACCACCAACTAGCATGTTAATGAGTACCAATAGTATTGCTTATACAAGCTTATAGACAGTGCATACATTCTACATAGAGAAGCCCTGCCAGTGGAATAGGATCCACGTCCACCACTAAGCATTAGCTAGAGAAGACCAAATGTCTCCAAACATTGAGCTTTAGAGCAGTGGAGCTGAGTTCTCCATAGTGATGGCACATATTTGGGGTTAATAAGAGTAGCTTTTGTAATCCAGAAGCAATTATCTAACATATCTTATTTATTTATTTGTTTGTTTATTTATTTATATATATATTTTATTCACAGCAATGTTCCAAGAACTGTAAAGTCCTCCCAGATCAAATATTATACAAACATCCTTTAAATACCCTTGATTTCAGAAAAAAACTTTAATAAGCATGTGACCACAAACGTTTGGACGTCTATTGGGTTTCCCAAGCATGTTCACTAGAACAGAATAGCTTTGCTTGCTCTGCTAATTCATGAATTATTTATAAACTAACGTCACAAGTCAGTTTTGAGATTTTCCCTACTAGCAGTGTGAAGTGACAACATACACCCAAACATTAGCTACTCGCATGAAAGGTTATATGTGAGCTGAAGTGTACATGCATACATGCTACAGGCATGAAACGGGTTTTGAACAGAGAATCTTTACACTTGTGACATTTTGATGAGCTCTGCAGCTTTTTGAATGAGATTTTTCTGTATTTTTCAAAGTATGACTCACAGGAATAACTATTTTACATGTAATGCATATATGTGATTATAAATAAATAGAAACTTTCATTTCATTTCAAATGCAAAAGCAAATTAGTTTGAACATGGAAGCAGACCAAAGGTTGACCAGAACTCATGTTTTCTAGATTTAGCAGTGGGCAGTTCCTGTATCCTAAAGAAATGAGAAGATCTTGTGGAGTAACGATGATCCTGAATGTTGTACTGAAAGGTGTTTGAAGGAAAGATTGCTTTTGTCTGAAAGTGCTGAATGCTAAACAGCGTAAAGACATGCAATGAAAGGACACATTCCATTTTTTTAATTCCATGCAAACATCAAAATGTTTTATGGCATTGTGCTTAGAAACATTAAGAGAAATATCTGTATGTGAGGGGAATAAAAAGTAGTTGGAGCCCACAAAAGTACTTTATCATTAAGCCAATGTTGACAGTGACAGATTAACTGTGGTTGGAAGTGATTTGCTGAGCTTTTTGCAGAACTGTTTCAGTTTTGGTGCATTCCTCTGTGCAAACCATCTTTGTCTCTCCAAGGTTAAAAGATTTTATTTGTATTCTCCTTATGTTTTTAGTAAGATTCCTGCCAGGAGATTGGCTAGGCCATTCAAGCACCATCATCTTTTTTTAAATATTTTTTTCATTATTTTTATTCTGTTCTATTGACTGAATGTTTCGGGATAGATCTTCACATTTTTGGCAGATGAGCTTAAAATCCCTCTCATATATCCCAGTATTCACCACTCCATTTATGTTGCCTTCAGTGGCCTCCAAAAAGCAAATAATTGTGGTTCTGTTAACTTTCCATTTGTATATTATGAGAACAGTGATACTGTCAGGAACAATTAATCTCTTTTTACTGCTTTGTAACTATGTTTACTCCCGTATAGTTATGGGAATAATGTTGTCTCTCAGAACTTTAAGCAATCTTTCACTCTCAGTGTGATTTATAACACTATCTGCCCATCCGGTGGCAATGTCTTTTTGTATGATTATATGCCCACTGAAAGAATATGCCTTTTTATATTCAAATTTATGGGTAATTTACTACAAAAGTGAGGGATCCTCAGAATTGCCCATCTGATCAGAATAACATTTCCAATTTGTTTGTCATATTTATGCTCTGCTTGTTTGATTTGCACTGGGTATGAAAAGGACATTGAGTGGAGTTTTGCTGATCATGCTTCTAAGAGAATTTTCGTCATGATGTATAACTTCATAATGTTTGCATGTGTGTTTTGACCTCTTTTTCTTTATCTGCTTTCCTCTGACAGCCCTTCCAAGCTACACCTGTGGTAATCCTGGCCAGCTGCTAAACGGCCTTCAGCAGGGATCTACCTTCAACATCGGAGATAAGATCCGCTACAGCTGCAGCCAGGGCTATGTGCTGGAGGGTCACACAGTGCTGTCCTGCCTGGCCACGTCGTCAGGCACGGCTGCATGGGACTTCCCACTGCCCTACTGTCGAGGTGAGTCCAACAGCAATGTAAGAGGCCTCTAGTGACACCCAAAACACAAGTTGAGGTTAGCAAGTGTCTTTATCAGTGATGACGGGAACCCTGGCGCTTTGCATTGAGCAGCGACACAGTACCATTTGTCCTGCTTTAGAGTGAGCCGAGACCCCCACGGTGTTGACACCTGCCAAGGTGTAGCAGCAAGGACGGATGCTTTGTCAGCGCCATCATTTGCAACACTTAGCTGTAGGGTGAAGAAAAAAAAAATCACCCTTTTATACAACCTACACACATCTCAGAGTGTAGAACATAGCTTTCAACATTGACTGTGAGAACCATAGCTCTTAGAGGTCAAATCATAAGTAGAGTTTACTGCATGTCAAGTGTCAACAGAGGTGGTGTTAAAAGCGCATTCACACACAGCTGTATGAATACATAATAACTCAGAGTCCCATAAATATTTAGGTTTTCAATAACTATAAGCTTTAAGAAAAAAAAAACACTTAACAAATAAATGCAAAATTAATCAACTAACAAAAAAATACATTCCTTAATTACTTAAATATACATGAGATGAGGAATTTGAAATATTAAAACCATATTTGTAGCGATTAATCAAAATATGAAAACATGCTAGACAATCTAAATGTTTATACTGACTTATACTGATTTATATTGTATCTGAAATTTTAGTTTCACAAAAATTTTGATCATTTTACAGTTTGACCATGTATTTTGTTCTATATTTCTAATCACTGTAATTATATATTTGACAAAATTTGTCATGTTCAGTGGGGGATTTGGCTGGATTAACGTTTTGCTATAGATGTCCATGTCAGTGAATGAAAAATGCTTTGGTAATTTCAGTTTGAAGGCTGCTCCTCAGATCAGATGCCATGTGTGAATGGCATGCACAATGCAGCCTGGTCTGCACTATGTGTGCACGCTCTCTAAACAGGCCAGTACAAAGCGGAGCCATCTGTGCCCAGGCTGTGGGAGTCAGGAAGCCCACGTCCAGTCCCACATGCTCAGCCATGCAGAGCCAGAAAGGGACCCCCTCCCCAGCAATCCTGCAAGGCAGTAATGCCGTCTTTCTTTTGCCTCCTTCCTTTTCCTTACGCACTCTCACACTACCCTTCATCCCTCACACCTCTCTGGATTCCGTCGCTCTTCCACACTCCGCTTTGCATACCCACCCCCCCACCGCCTCCATGCTGTGGATAGGCTCTCTTTCTCGCCCCTCCTGCACTGTAAGCGATTCCTTCCACGTGAATCATAATGCATTCACACACGGGAAAAGCATAAAAACGCAATTCTGGCTTGATGAATTACATGCCAGTGTTTTTACAAACCAGCAATTTCCTCCGCAGCTAATTGGAGTCTCATGGCTTTGTATAAAAGCTGGGATATACGTCTTGAGTGTTATTTTTCTTTTTTTATATATATATATGCATGACTATATTGTTAATGTCACTCTAAATACCAGCTCCTTACACACTCCATTGCAAAACACTTGCTTCTAAATTTGGATGACTCTCTCTCTCTCTCTCTCGTACTTTTTCTCGCACTCTCTCGCTCTCTCTCTCGCTCCCTTGCTTGCTTGCTCTCTCAGGCTCTCTCTCGATCATGGTTCTTTCATTGCGGTTGGTCAGCAGACTAACTCTGCTCTGAGTCTAGTCGGCCAGAAGGTGGCAGGAGGCTCAGTTGTTTTAGTCTGTGAACATCCCATTGAGCACAGCCACAAAATACCAGCAGCCTCTTCTCATTAGTACCAGTCTTCCAGGCTCACTCTTTTAAACACGGCATCATTATGTGCTTACCATGCCTGATCTGCTGTTTGCTGTAGCAAGTTTAAACATAAAGATATTTAAGAAGCTTTCATTCCCTGCACTTGCATACATTAACACACACACACATATACATATATATATATATATATATATGTGTGTGTGTAAGAGAGAGAGATGTGTGTGTGTGTGTGCATAGGCAACTATTCCCTGTTCAATATATGGTTGACTATTGTGGGCTGTTTGTAGTGATGGAACTCTAATGGTCCGGTGTGGTGGTGTAGTGGTAGGGTACTTGCCTAACGGACCTCTGGATCAATAGGTCCCTGGTTCGAATCCCACCTCCAGCACTACCCCCACTGGGTCCCTGAGCAAGACCCTTAACCCTGAGTTGCTCCAGGGGGACTGTCCCTGTAATTAGAACATGTAAGTCGCTCTGGATAAGAGCGTCTGCTAAATGTAAATGTCCTTATTTTGCATAATATTAGCACCACAAATGCATGTAATGAACGGGGCTTCAGTACTAAAGTGGTGAGCAGTGGTGACTATCACCTGCAATAGCTCACTTGAATCAAAAGAATCCAAAAGTCTGTTACCATAACTCTTAAAGATATCAAAAAGGTTTCATTGGAGAGATACCATTAAAGAACCAATAATGATTAGTGGACTGTATCGAACATTTCCATCGCCGTCAAGTCTCTTCGCTCATTCGGCAGGAACACGTTCGCTGTTCTGCATTCTAAATGTCACAGGAGCCCTCGGCCTGTCTCTCTCTCTTGCTCATGCTCTTTCTCTGTGCCCCCCCCTATTTCTCCATGATGGAGCAGACAGAACAATCTTTCCTGCAGGAGGAGGTAGAGAAAAAGATTAACTTTCAAGGAGCAGATCTGTTCTACGTGAAAATCTCACTCACTCTCATATTCTCTCAGTCTCTCTCTGTCTCTCTTTCTCATGCCCCCCCCCACACACCCTTGAGCCCTGCCGTCAGGTCTAGGGGTGCTGGCATGCACCTCTCACTGCTGCGTTGCCATGGCAGCCATAGAGCTGGAGGAGGTGCTGTGGAGAGGCATGAAACCCAAGCAGGCAGTCTTTTGTAAGGGATTAGATCTCTGCTTCTCACAATCCTTTCATTATCAGACAGATTGAGAGCACAACAGCAGAAGAAATCTAGAACTTTCAGGGTGAGGTGTGGGAGATCGCAGAGCTAATTAATAAAACTGTTTGTAATTAATTCACTATAAGGCTTGAGCCAATCATTAAATTATACATACAGAGGCATTGCTGAACGCATGGGCTGTCAACGGTTTTTAAAAAAAAATTTTCCACTTTTATTTTGGCTAGCTAATTATCTTTTTAAATCTGATGAAGTCTAATGATGGCCTAAAACAATGCATATTCACAGGAATGAGATGCACATATTGCTGCAATTATATCCAATCAGGCCTTACCACAAAGGCATCAATTAGATCTCTCACCAAAAGCCAAGCTGTAGCCTGTCATCTGTAAAACTCTTCAGACGTGTGAATGAGCCTGTAGCGCTGGATGACCGGTCTTCCTTTCAAGCTGCTTTTCTGTCCATCCCTGCTCACTGACTGGCTCCCGCATGCACCGTGTCCATCTCAGGGGAGCCGAGAGACTGACATGTCTGTGGGATGATTGACAGGACCCAAGGCCCCCACTCTGCTCATCACTGCCTGAGAAGGAATCATGTGATTAGAGAGCCATGCCTAATGAATCCCATGCTACTGAGCAGAGCACACAGGACTCCTGAGACAAATGAGAAAGCTCACCTGCGAGTGAGAGAGTGAGAGAGAGAGAGAGAGAGAGAGAGAGAGAGAGAGAGAGAGAATCTCACACACATCCCTGCTGTTTTTGCAAAGGCCTGCCTCAAGTGGTCAGTAGTGCTTATGATGACTCATCCGACTTCCCCATTTCTACTTTGGCACAAGCTCATTAAAACTACCCCATTTACCCCATCCCTCTATCATATACAGCCGTAGCGAAAGGCTTTAAAAAAATGACACAAGCATTGGTTTTCACAAAGTTTGCTGCGGTGTTTTTGGATCTTTTTGTCAGATGTTTCTATGGTAACTGAAGTATAACTACAAGCATTTCAGAAGTTTCAAAGGCTTATATTGGCTATTACATTAAGTTTATGCAAAGAGTCAATATTTGCTGTGTTGGCCTTTCTTTTTCAAGAGCTCTGCAATTTGCCCTGGCATGCTGTCCATCAGCTTCTGAGCCAAATCCTGACTGATGGCGATTCATTCTTGCATAATCAGTGCTTGGAGTTTGTCAGAATTTGTGGGTTTTTGTTTGTCCACCCACCTCTTGAGGATTGACCAAGTTCTCAATGGGATTTGGGGAGTTTCCTGGCCATGGACCCAAAATTTTGATGTTTTGTTTGCAGAGCCACTTAGTTATCTCTTTTGCCTTATGGCACGGAGCTCCATCATGCTAGAAAAGGCATTGTTCTTCAACAGACTGTTTTTGGATGGTTGGGAGAAGTTGCTCTCTGAGGATATTTTGGTACCATTCTTTATTCATGGCTGTGTTGTTCAGCAAAATTGTTAGCGAGCCCACTCCCTTTGTTGAGAAGCAACCCCACAGATGAATCTCAGGGTGCTTTACTGCATGATGCAGGAGTGATGGTAGTGCTCAGAGAGTAAAGGACTTTACCTCAGTCCACAGCAGTTCACTCCCTGTACCTTTTGCAGAATAGTCTGTCCCTGATGTTTTTCTTGTAGAGAAGTGGCTTCTTGACTCCAAGGCATCCTCCAAAATTCTTCACCTCACTGGAGGTGCAGATACACTCACACCTGTCTGCTTCCTTTCATGAACAAGCTCTGTACTGGTGGTGCCCTAATCCTGCAGATGAATCAACTTTAGGAGACGGTCCTGGAGCTTATTGGATGTTCTCGGGTGCCCTGAAACCTTCTTCACAATTTTTTCTTTTACATCCCTTGAAGGTAACCTCAAGAATTGCCAAGAATTGTGCTACATGCTCTACAAGAATCAAGGCTTTTCAACAGAGGGATTTTCTTTGTGTCATTCGAGCAAGTGTAAAACCTGGTTATTTTTTTCCTCGCTGGCATAGATGTTTGTCTGATCATGCTGCCGTTGGCAGGCAGAATGTGAAGGTGCTGTTAAAGCTGCCTTTGCAGCTCCATCCTTCAACCTGTCTGACCCTGAACACCCATCCCATCTCTGCTGACCTACCTGCAGGTAAACGCCATGCCTGCAAAATATTGACTGGATGAAACAAGCTTTCCAGACATGCCTTATATAATCTCCCAAAGTTACTTTCAAAATCAAGGGTATTCGTAGGAAATAGGCATCACTTTTGTAAAATGTGTCGACTGCTGGGGAGACTTTACACCAAAATAGAGCATTGATGCTGTGCTGTGATTCCATTCAGCCACAAGAAAACCAGTGAGGAAGGAGATGCTCCAGTTCATCCCACAGATGATTAATGGTGCTTTTCTTTGATGGAATTGTGACTCAAAAGTGTACAAACTCATTTTGGATGGAAATCTGATTTTCTCTAGATGCATCATGTTATTATATGAATATGTTCAAATCCACTAGCAAATATATAAGTATTTTTTGCATGAACTAAACAAATACTGGGTTACAAAAGGGTCCCAGCAGTGCTCCCCTTCACTGCTGTACTGTCAGAATTGTTTGTATAACATCAACATTCTGAAGCATGTAGTTTGGTTTTGAAGGCATTAAGCCACCTTCACTTTGTAGAATATTTGTTTTTGCTCGGCACTACAGTTCTTTGGCAGCTTTGGGAGCATCTTCTCAGAGCAGTCTTCATACAGACCCTGGTTCACATGTGTTCTATATGTTTCCATAACGTGTCAGCTTTCTTCGGGGCTGGCCTGCAGTCTGTAAATAGAGGCCGCCTCTGTCTGGACTGAGTTTTGCTCTTTCTGTATGTCAGGTGGGAAGACACTGTCAGGGTATGTAGGTGAGTAGGGGATTGTACTTCTGGAAAAAGCAGGTCAGACGCCCAGGCTCAACTTCTCTCCCTGTCAAAAAAGTTTTGATCCCTTCCATTTTCTCTAGAGTGCAACAGGGGGTGGAGGACACTGCTGCTTTGCCTCCCCCCTCCAACAGCCAGTCTCATTTTCCTCAGCCTTCAGAGTAGCTGTCAGACACAGAGGGGGGAAAGAGAGAGAAGGGAAGAGAGAAATTTCATTCATTGGAGGAATCAAGAGAGCCAAGGGGCTCAATTACCACAGCAGTGCGTAAGCATCAGTGCGCTTTAATTGTCTACTTAAAAAAATATTTAGGAGGGAGACGCGTTTATTGTGAGAACAAATAATTAACAGAAATCTGAATTAATCTTACTTAATTAACCCTATGTTTCAGTGAATTGCATCAACCCCTGTAGCGTTCCCCTGAGCCCCCCGCTAGCGCCATGTGTTAGTTTTTATCAGTCCAGCAATGCAAGGCATGTGTTCACACAATGCCATACGTGGCTGATCAAGCAGATGTTAAACGGTGCCTGTTAATGTGAATGTTGCTTACAAATGAATCCTTCTTGTAATAAGTTTGCATGCACATGTGTGTTTCTTCTGTTAGCGGATGATGGCTGTGGGGGGACGCTGCGGGGTCAGAGTGGCATCATCACCAGCCCTAACTACCCCCAGGATTACAGCAACAATGCAGACTGCACATGGACAGTGTTGGCTGAGCCAGGTGACACTATCGCTCTGGTCTTTACTGACTTCCAGCTGGAGGAGGACTACGATGTTCTGGAGGTCAGCGGCACAGATGGCTCCTCCCAGTGGTAAGTCTCTATGTATGATTTGCTTCGCTGTGTGTTTGCCTGATTTTCTGGACAAGTTACATTAACAGGAGTGTTTTTACTCCCACTGCTATAAAAACTTCACCCCAGTGTTTCCTATAGTGTGGTGCAAGCTCCTCTGGGATTATGGGGATTGCCTCTAGCAGGTGTGCAAGGATGTATAATGGCAGAAATGTAAAGAAAATAAATGTTTTTTAATAGATTTTCGTGTGCATTTGCTTGCTACAAATTACATGTCAAAGTAGACTGTCATAATAGTAATAGAACATGTGATCAGTTACAAACAGACACACAATTTTTTTTAAACTTCAGTAAATGACAGGCAGACACACATGCACACGCACACACATGCACACAAACAACTGGTACATGAGCACAGGCAGTGATTAGAGGGACAGTTTCAGGCAGAGTGTCTGATTAGAAGATGAGTTAAGATCGGGCTGCATCTCAGTGGGCAGTTATGTGATGACAGAAAGATGCAGAGAGAGAAGAGGGGTGGGTGGGGGCAAGTACAGTTTGGTGCTTTGGAGTAAATCCGTATGGTGATGGAGGGTCCTGACCGACTGGAGCTGCAGCTTCTGGAGAGTCTTTCATGCTGTAAAACTTCCCTGCATGATCCAGTATCTCAGCTGGTGCTTCACTCATTCCAGAGCTATATAAAAAGGAAAAATGCTTCTGTCTGAATCATAGAATGGAGCATTTTAGAAAATGGCTCAATCTTGAAATAGCTCAGTGTCGCCCTCTTGTTCCCTGAAGCATTCTCATCTTTCCAGCAGCTGCAAACCCATTAGGATGCTAAAAACTCCAAAAGTTCCATTCACTCAAGTACTCTTTGGGTTTGGCCGTGATTAGGTTTACAGTTTCTCAGTCTGAGGACTCTGATATTAGGCCTGGTAAATAAGGTCTGATTGAACTTCTGACAGGCTTTCAGTGATCTTACAGCCGGTCAGTAATGTCCGATGTCGAAGACCGCAGTCTAGCCATTGTTATATTATGTCTTGCTAACAGTTCTAAACATCTATTTTTGTACTGTGTTAAAGCTGACGTATTTTCTGCATCTGTGTATCTGCAAGTATTGCATTGTCATTTCATTGTCCTGTATTTTTCTCAGATCCAAGAACGAATACTTTTTTCAGTGTTTTTAGTTTATAAAAGTGTTTGTAATATCAGTGCTTACACTAGCTCTGTTTCTGATCCATGTCTGACACTGGGCCCACAGGGGCAGTTAATGGCCTAATTTAAGATTCATATAATTAGTCACAAAAATAATTTCTTCTGTGGTAGTATTATTTATTAAATATGTATTAAAGTTTTTGTAAGCACACTACATGTGTGCAATTAAATTAATAACTTTTGGAATACATTTCAGTTTTACTTTGACCTTCAGGGTGATGCATTGTATCACATCAAGTGCATTTTTCATCCCTCACAAATATATTTAAATAAAAGAATGCACACACACACACACACACACACACACACACACACACACACACACACACACACACACACACACAGTCAGTGGAGAATTGTGACGGCTCTTATTGGAATTGATCAGCAAGCCCCTTTGCCCTACTTGTTTCCGTTCTCTTAGCCCTCCCGTCTCCTCCATGCCACTAAGCATGGGGTCACAGCAGGGCCTTCAATTAAGCAGGCAATTAGCAGAGAGACACAGGCCAGCAGACGGACAGGAGGAAAAAGAACGTGTGGTGGGGCTATGTCATTCGACCTTGCAGTGCTCTGGACACCGCAGAGAAAATATATATAAACCCTGAGCTCACTGCCCAACATCAGCGCTCACACCTTCATGGGCAATTAACCTATGAATATTCACCAAAACACAGAAGGGAAGGGTGAAGAGGAGTGTGACTTTCAATGATGTAGGGCCAATTATGGCACAGCCAGGACAATCTGGTCTAGTGAAAATTTCTCCCTTTCCAAATGGACTGGATGGATCGGGTGAACTCCCCATCTTCAACACACAGCATAGAGGGTTCATTAGAAAGAAACCCAACCACACTCAAATTAATTTCAACAAGTGATTGTCAGCAATGTTTGAGAAGAGATGTGGAGAGAAAGCATTGGTTATGCAGATGTTTACCTCCATACTCTCGTAAACAGGCTCTAAACTGTCTGGCTTGTCAGTCTTGTTGATTTGTAGGTGGAGGTTTATGGGGGAAGGGGTCCTATTGACTTACAAGACTGACACGTAATCTACACTACAAGAAAGCTTTAGAAGTATAAATTTTACTAGAAGGTATTAATTCTAATAGAAGGAAAAACTGAAAACATTTGGTGTGCAATAATGTTAAAAGGTTTATATTTCCAACTGGTTCTCAAGGAGCAAAAGAAAAATTATGATTTTGCATGAATCCTATGTATTTTGAGGAGAGCTGGGACAAGAGCCTGGACCAGCTAGAGGACCACAGCTAAATATACCCAAACATATTTGATGATATAGGAACAAAAACTTACATTTATGGAAGTGTAGTATATTTATTAAGATATATTTATGTATTAGTATTAAAACATAAGACACATCAAGCTGCAGCGGTGGCTTAGTGGTTAAAAACTATACCCCAGGATCAGAAGGTCATGGGTTTGAATCCCAGACCAGTAAGTTGCCCTGCGGTACTGTTCCCATTACTGCTCCCCAGGTGCTTTTAATAGCTCCCCTCTGCTGCACATGGGTGGAAGCATTTCATTATGTCTCACTATGTGCTGTGCTGTTTCACAATGACAAATAGTCACTTTCACATCACTTAAGATTTATGTACCAGTTTACTTGCCCAATTCCCCCATGCTACCTAGATCTATCTTATCACAGAATAGGATCATATTCTGCATGAAGCCACTTCATCTTTTCAAACTGACAGCTGAACTTGTTGTAAGTTTCAGTCCTGTTACATCAACCAACAGACACCCGCTGGGTAGCGTCCCGCTATGAGTGATGGGGTTGAAGGAGTTAACATCCTACCCACCCAGAGGGAGCAAAGCCAAAGGTGTCCTCTTGGTCTGCTGACCACAGATGGCTGCATCACCACCAGGGATTGTGATCTCCCAGTGATGGGGCCAGAGCATAGGCAGTTGCTCATCCTGGGGAATTTCTTTTCATCACAAATGTTCAGATGATGTGAAAATACTAATTGTAATAGAAAAACTAAATAGGTTTTGAGGTCTCTGTATGATGGTCACCATATGCACATATTCCAAAGTAAACTCCATTCTTCCACAATTGCTTTTGATTCCTTTCCTGAGTCCCGGAGTGGCATTTTCTTCCTCTTTCTTTCTTTCTTTCGTTTTCTCCTGTATGCAGCACAGGATAAAGTTAACATACTGGGCTGTAGCTAAATCAGACACAACGCGCTGCAGAGAATGCCACTCTCTTGGCCTGTAGCAACTCCCAGGCAGTAATACTATTAACATATTAGCATGTACAGTTCATCCCAGTCTACAATTCCCCAGTTCTTCAGCACCAGAAGCAGACACAAAGGGAGGATGTTGTAATTTTAAGCATGGTGAAAGAAGGATGACCCACAAACAGTTAATCTGTTTAGGGTTCAGTCCAGTGCTGGAGGTGCTGCGTGGAGAGGCTTTTTTGTTAATCCATATTTGAATGAGAACAAGGACAATGAAGAAAGAAGAGCAGAATGGAGAAGCTACTTTTCTCTAGGAGTTATTAAGTAGGAGTAATAATCCTGGGCACATTTAGAAATCTCAGAGCAAAGGATATTGTCAGAGGAGATGTTTGCAAAGAGGACATAATTGTAAAAATGACTGGCCCTAATTGTATGCCTGCATGTGTAAGTTAATGGCAACTTCATTTTGCAGAGTGAATTCACTGTACGGACTCTTTAAACGTCAAGAAAAATCAAATCTCTTTGTGAACGAGGCTGCTTCATCTTCTCCTCATAATTTCAGCACAGCACTGCTGCTGCAGATATTATTCTGACATTTCGGACTGCTTCAAAGTCCCCTGAGACTGGAGTGCTGACGATTGATCGAATGAACCTTAGAGACCCTTTAGTTTCTTCTTTAACTTTTATTTCTGATCTAAGACAAACTATCCTCATGATAGCCTCCCCCTTACCTCTTGTTAAGGCAGCAGGGTAGAGAGAAGATAACAGCAGTGAGTCCCTGGACTCTGCATTGAACACGTAAACACACAAAGCCACAAGACCTTTTTCATCCTGTTTGGTTTTTTTTTTTCCTTCCTCTATGCTGGATCCTGTAGTCTGGTATATTATCTATTTGAGGGAAAAAATGTAGTACTACATAATCTGTCTTAGTCTTTCTTTTTCCTTCCCTGTATCTGCAATCTTTCTCCCTTTCCCTCTTGGAGTGTTCCTGCTGGGAGTTGACTGAAGTACAGTGAGTGGCCACTATTGATTACCTGTTCTCTCCACCTGTGAGAGGGATAAGTTATAAAGAAAAGCTTGGTTGCAGAATAGATCCATGTGGGGGAAAAAGAAAAGAACAGTTATACTTTTTTATATATAAAGAATTTTGCTTACAATTCTAGCTTATTTTACACATTTCTTGCTTATAGGCATTTATGGCATTTTGATTCAGGGCTGCTGAGATAAAGTGGAACGTGAAAGTGACTATTCTTGTCATTGAGAGTGCACAGCACAGCTCACAGTGAACCAGAACAAAAATTACACCTCTGCATTTTACCCATACACTCACACACGTGCAGCAGGGGGCAGCTATTGAAAGCACCCGGGGAGCAGTGATGGGGGTGGTACCTTGCTCAAGGGTACCTCAGGGCAACCTACTGGTCTGGGATTCAAAACCATGACCTTCTGATCCTGGGCCCAACGCTCAAACCACTAGGCCACCGCTGCCCTTGATTACTTGATTACTTTAATTTATTAAAGAAAAATACCTTCTTAATTAGCAGTGTTTTATTAGCAAGTTGCTTGAGAATAATGAATTCATTTATTCATCATCAGAGACACCAGGGTCACAGGGGCTGCTGAAGCCTGTCCCAGCTCCCAGGGCAAAAAGGCAGAGAAACTAATGCCCCAGTCCATACTATGATAATGCATATTTCAGATTTTCATATTAGTCTCTGAGGGAAGAATACACAGTTAATACACTTTCATTTCCTAAATTGTTTAGTAGATTTTAGTAGAAGTCTATTGGAGTTATATTAACCAAAACATATTTTAATTAAAATGTTTAGGTCTTCACAAGTATCAAGGTTATAATTTATGAAACTGATTAAATTACTCTTAGGCTTTCTTTGTTTGCAACAAGCCTAGATTTACTTTAAAACAAAAACATCTTTTTTTATTAAACATTCCAAAATTACCAACAAAAGTCTGTCTTTTTTAGCCTGCATTTCCCCCCATTCACTTTTCCTTCTTTTTGCCCTCTTTGTGGTGTTGACAATTTAGCTGTTAAAGTAATAAAATGAAATTAAATAGCAAATCAAAAATGTGAATAAGCACAGCCTAAAGCATCCTTATATTATATAGACTAAAATACCTTCTGTGTTTCATGTAGCATGTTTAATGTAAAGAAAGAGTTTTAGGATTTCACAGATGAAGACTTTATCAGCACCACACAATGTGAGTAAAGCGCAACATTAAGATCTTCCGATCCGGGAGCCAAGTCCCTAACCACTAGACCATCGCTGCCCGAAGTCGGGATAGAATTTAGTTGGGCTCAGTACAGATTTGAACTCGAGTGTTGCTTTGGGACAGGTTGAGTCAGTCTGTCTTTGGTTCTGAACAAATTGTCAGGTCAGATCATAACATCAGTCACCATAAAAGCAATATTAAAAGGGTGTATTTGTTTGTTCAAGGGTTTTTCTATTTTTATGTTTTTTTTTTTTTTTGGCTTGGCCTATTGCAACAGTGGCCAAGTGGTGAGGGAGTAGGCCTCAGGGTTGGAAATGTGTGGGTTCAAATTCCAGACCAATAGGTTGCCCTGACGGTACCCTTGATAATAATAATAATAATAATAATAATAATAATAATAATCCTTTATTTATAATCCCACGAATGGGAAATTCGCTCTCTGCATTTCACCCATACACACATGTGCAGCAGTGGGCTGCTATTGAAAGCGCCCGGGGAGCAGTGATGGGGACGACACCTTGCTCAAGGGTACCTCAGGGCAGAAGATTTTGTTGGGGTTCACTGTGTGCGTTACAATATCAAATAGTGATTTTCACTTTTCTGATTATTCAGTTCACAGTCTTAATAATCAATAGATTACTCATTTTTTTCCTTTCATTTGCTTTACTTAATTGTATGTATTAGTTACATGTAATTGAAAGTGGCCACCCCAGTGCTTTCGGTGTAAACTGGAGCCATTCGTCCTGCGTATGACTTGCAGTGTAGATTTTGAAAAAACACCTATCGAGATCTCAGATGCCACATTTGTTCTTGATGGTGGTGGAGGTGCCACGTGGCTTCACAGCAGCACACGCTCATCAGTCTCCATCCCCTGTGAGACCTCCTGCGTCTCTCTGCAATCTCCTCTGACGCTGCACCATTACTGGCCCCTGA
The DNA here is from genome assembly GCA_017165825.1 of Hepsetus odoe. Lineage (NCBI taxonomy): Eukaryota > Metazoa > Chordata > Actinopteri > Characiformes > Hepsetidae > Hepsetus > Hepsetus odoe. The sequence continues at coordinate 9,321,855 of CM029368.1, forward strand.
TAAACAACTTTCTGCTGTAAGTCTCTCACTTGCCCAATGACCTCCATTGCTTCTGTATTTTGGCCTGTCCCTATTTCACCATGCCAGGAACACAATGTTCTGAACCTGGAGATCTCAGCACAGGCATCTATCATTTCCTACGGTTTACTGTCGGTCAACAGGTCCATCATGCTCCGCGGTGTAAAAGCTCATGAGCTCAGGCTGGGCCTGCCTCATACATGGCCGTTGCTCGTTTTTGCACTGCACTTTTTGTTTGCACTAGTATAAGCAATGGTAACTGGCAACTTGCTTTCTACAGTTTAGAGACTATTTTCTGATGATATGCTGAGAATGTCATCCACTTTTTCCACTACCTGTATTCATTCATAAAGATGGTACTGGTTATTTATACTATATGGATGGAGCATGTAAGCAATGTGACCTCAGGGTTTCCAAATATCCTGTATAGTATGGACTTTGATTGTAACACCTACCAGACTCTGGATGTAAGAGTGCAGCTTAGGTAGTGCAAGTCTGTTACTATGATTTTTATTTTTATATTGTTGCAACTATTTGGAGTTAATCATGCTTGGAAAGGCAGAATTCTTCAGTACATCACTTCTACTTATTCTGCTTCTACTTATAATCAAATTAAATCAGTGGAAAACTGAAAATCAGTTTTCACCTTCTGAAAGTTTCAAGTCTTATTGGTGCAGCTTGCTGGTCGAGATATTTTCCGTATAATTTTAAGACTTGCTGTCCAAGCCATGCACAGCATGTATTTAACTGCTCTGATCGTGAGATTCCAGAAGTAGTAACGTGGTCTGTTTCCCTTCAGTATCTTGTTTGTGTCTACAGCTTGCAGTCTGTTTGTGTTGTTCTAGGCTAGAGCCCCTACTGCTTCCTCCCACTTTTTATGCAGTCTTTTAACCTTATGGCCACTTTATCCACTTCATATTAAATATGTATATGTATTTTCTGTTCATTATACTGTTTACTTTTATTGGGTGGGAAATGCTTATTTGTTTAGTTGGTAAGTAAAGATCAGTGCAGCTTTTGATGGAAGTTGTGACCACCCATTTGTACACATTAAAGCCTGTGCTAGGCGCTTTGAATGTTTTCCATTCAGTGCATTTTTGACAGAACACATTTTTTTTCTTTGCCTTTCAGGCCAGTGCTCACTACGGGGGGTGGCATCTTTAGCGGATTTTATTTATTTATTTATTTGTTTGTTTTATATATATATATCAGCACATTATATATATTCAGCACATTATATATATATATANTAGGTTTATGTCAATTTATAGCTGACAAAGATTTAGGAATACTCTCTCTCTCTCTCTCTCTCTCTCTCTCTCTCTATATATATATATATATATATATATATATATATATATATATATATATAATGTGCTGAATTCAACAACACAGACATGGTGTTTCTTCTTTTTTTCTTAATCTGTTTATCTTCTGCAGTTACCACCCCCTTCCTACCCCAGCCCCGATTTCTTCTCTACCGCTTGTTATTGCTGCAGCAGCATAAAACATCTGGGTGTACAATGTCTAGTCTAATTATCTGATGAACGTGTGCCATTCATGTAAGTGCAGATTGCTGTTCTATACCTCTTGAGCCACTCCATTTATAAAATGGGGCGAAGCTTAGGCCAAGACAAACATATGCAATTTGCAGGGCTTATGGAAAGTGTAATGAAAGTGTTGCCAGTGTTGGCTTCTCCGCAGTTCACAAACGTGTCACAGATAATTACATCAGAAAATGAAAAGCAGGCCAGCATCTTCCTAAGATTGAGGATATCAGTGCCATTTCTCTGCTGGATGCCTTCCTTATGTCACACCCTTTATTGTTTTTTTCTCTTTCTGCATCTTTTCCTTAATACTTTTTCATGAATCAAGAAAATATATATATATTTTTTCATTTCTAGAAAAATGCCATTCATGTCTTCCCCTCAGTTGTCTGTTAATGCAATACATCAGGTCAGTAAGTCAAATATAGTTACGCTGTACTTGCATTTACTATGAATATGCTGTAATAGAACCTCTACTGAACAAAGCTACTCATGTCATTGCATGGCTGTAATAGCTTTTCAGGGTGAATGGCAGGGACATGTAGCCTGACAGCCCCTGTGGAGGAGTGGGCCTCGCAGAACTTGACAGGTTGATGACGGTTGAGCGGATTGACATCAAGACATTGATTTAAAGTAGATGTAATGCAAGCCATTTCGTATCAAGCTTACGCCAAGCTCAGGCTCGGCTTCCCCAACGCTGTTCTTTCAATTACGACATGGAGACGGAGCAAGTGATCAGCATGCAGAGCGATCCATATGCTTCCACACAGTGAGGCTGCTTAGTAAACTTGCATGCCATGAAAACCCACACCATATGATATGGAGGAGTTTGTGATGAATATACTTACAGGAATGAGATGCTTTGCCAACTAATTCGTTTGTTCAGGAAAGCCATTCACACTCATCGTTGGGATTAACAACAGTGATGCTATTAAAATGTCACTGTCGCAAACAGTACAAAGTCTTAGGCCATCTGGGAAACAGCTGATTTCCAGTCAGTATGTTTTAAGTTCAGTTCGCCACTATAATATAATAAATAAAAATAAACAGTGCATCCTCTGTTGATGGATGTGTTAGCTTAGCCTGACCTCTAGGAAACCTAGGGACCGAAATCCAGGAATCTGTTGGATCCAAAAGCCATCCAGTTAAATTACATTTGTAAACACAATTGCTACAAAACAAATCAAAAACATGCCATTGTTGGCTATAAAAAAAAGTGAGAAACACCCTGGGTAAGTCACCCATCCATCATAGGGCAGATACAAAGATAAACACACTCACACATAACACATGGAGGATAATTTAACATCTCCAGTCTGTATGGACATGCATGTCATTGGACTGTGGGAGGATACCAGATACCAGAAACCAGATCTCTCATAGGAAACCCTAGTAGACATGAGCAGATTATGCAAATTCCATCCAGGAAGGACCCAGTTGATTCCAGCTGGGAATAAAAAAGAAAACCACTTTTTTTGTGCCATTGCACAGCCCTCCTCATACTTTCTTCAGATCATCAGTCCTTCAGGCGTTACATTAGGCTTGCCAGTCATCCGTACAATGGCTGCAGTAAACCGCCGTGAGGATTCGCACCTGTGTCCTTGTTACTATTTTAGAATCAAAAATATTGATAAACTTTTCTTAAGCTCTCTCTCTCTCTCTCTCTTCCCCCCTCTCCCCCCCCCCCCCTTAACAACTGCTGAAGCAGCAGATTAAGTCTGAAACTATATTTTAGCCTCTCATCCAGGACAGTGTGAAATCAATAGCTGTCTTTTTATATTCAACCCCAGGCACTCCTCAAAGCCTCTTTGTGTGAGTCAGGTTTTATTTAGACCTGCCTTGGTTTACCGTCTCAATTCGCCCCACACCATCCATCAAAATTGCATGAGTGAACTTTGCTTAGCTGGTCGCAGAAAGCAGCGGATGCTCGTCCGCTTGTTTACAGTAGGGTGCAGGGTGCCGCAAGCATCTGTCTGTTGGCACGTTGTTGGCCTACTTAGCAAGCACTTCACCAAAGTCATTCAGAAACAGAGAAAGAAATCCCGATTAACAAGCGGTCAGCGTTCCAGCACACTCCAGCATGCTTTCACTGTGCTGCATCTTCTTGTTTTGTACAGCAGAGCACGTCATGTCAATGGATTTCATTTATACATTCATACATTCATGCATTCATTCATTTTCTTATTAGAAGTGTTACAAGTTCTGAGCTTGTACAAAGACCACTGCCAGCCATTTGTGTCTAAACAAAGTGGGATTTGTAGAGCGAAGAGCTATAAATATCAGTAAGGCCACATGGTGTGAAGGTGAGCTGTGAAGCCATTGATTCTGGCCTTGTGCGATCTGTATTGGCCCCTCCGGTCCATTTAGCTCCATGCTTGCTGCTTGCACAGCAACAGGCTCATACTGGAATACACTGTGCTTTACACTGTGTGGAGCGTACGGCTGCTCAAGTGTTTGTGTAAGCATGTTTGTTGCTGTGCAGGCTTTGTCCTGTGTAATGACGGCTGAGGACACTGAAGTGAGAGATTAAGTGGTAATGGATTAGATTACTGCAATCCTCCTTAACTTTGTTTGGTCATGTGTTACATCTGATTACTAAGCACTTTTTTTTATATTATAAAGGCTGAGAAACTCTAGCAGCTCGCAGGACATTGTTACTTAGGCATAGCCGTGCTGCACAGTTGAGCTCCGAATAGTGCTCTCAAAAGGGGGAAAAGGGTGGAGGTGGTCTAGTGGTAGGGTACTTGCCTTTGGCCCTATGGTTCCAGAGGTCCCAGGTATGAATCCCACCTCCAGCACTACCACCACTGGGTCCCTCAGCAAGACCTTTAACCCTGAGTTGCTCCAGGGGGACTGTCCCTGTAATCAAGACATGGAAATCACTCTGGATAAGAGCGTCTGCTAAATGCCGCAAATGTAAATGGGGAAAAAGCCATGTGCCTAGACTAGAATTATGTCTGACATTGAACGTTTGATGTACTTAGCAATAGTGTATTTGTTTCATCCTTTTTAAAAAAGTCAAAGGTCTTCAGGGTATACCATGATGCATTCATTAGTTTTGTTTACCTGTTTGTTAGCCTTTTTCCTTAGTGGCCTGCATACTTTCTAGTAACCCGTCTCTTAACCCAAAAAACAAAAAAAAACCAAACAAACAAAAAACTCATCACTGCTGTTGTACTCTTCCTTGCTTTCTACAGAGCTCACAATGCAAGCCTATTCGAGTTTGCCTAAGAAAGCTGTTAAATGCTCAAAAGGCAATTTGCAGCACAATAGAGCACTGAGGGCATGGAGAGAAATGGTATGGTGGGAAAGTTGCAGCAAATGGTGCAGACAGAGTGTAGAATTACTGAGCATATATAAGTGTAATGCCTCTCAAACTGATTACAGCTAGCGCCAGACTAAATGACATGGGCAGTAGAGATCTTGCAATTGAAAATCATCTTCCACCTTTGACTTTAATCAGTCCCTATCTCCCGTAGCGTAAATGAAAATATAATCACAGGTCATAGTAAAGCACTCGGAACAAAAGAAATCTAAGCTTAAATTAGTTCTTTTAAGTATCTAATTATATTAGGCTTTCTTTTAATGTGAGGACGATGACTCATGCAAAATGCATTCATTACCATGTGGATTAGAGGGTGAAACATTTTGCCAAATTGCTTATGCTGACTTATTTCCCAAGTCCCTTCAGCCAGTATGGGTGCTAGTATAGCAGTGGCTATTGGTTAGTAGTGCATGGTTACAGGACAGGTAGGTTGCCACGATTTCATTCTCATTACCAAGTTTTTGTTAGTTATTGACATAACCAAAATGTTGCTTTCCCAATCTCTCACCTTCATTCCTATTGCTGTTATCTCTTCATGTGCTCTTCATTCATCACTTTACTTTCTACGGGCCGTAGAAGTTGCCAGACAGGAGTCATGAGGTCATGGCTGTTTTGAGTGATAATGAATGGTCCAGCACAGCTTCACATGGGTACCATCAAAACTCCAAAAGTGGGAAGAGAACATCAGAACACATGACCTTTTCCATTTATCCAGAGTTCAGTGTTTTTGCTCCCTGGCAAACCAAAGGCTTTCTTTTTCTGATCGACTCACTGAATAGTTCTCAGGACATTTTCATGAGGCTACACAGCTGTTTAGTCGCATTACGTTGTTCTGTTTGGAAATTTTTTCCTTCAAAGATTATACACTCTTAACCCCTTTGTACTAGTTTAAGAAAATCTTGTCTTCTTGCTTGATACAGGACAATATGGATGCAGTGTCCAACCTTCTGAAACAGTGTAACATCATTTCCATGACCACAGCATGCGTTTTCCACACGGTTATTTAGGAAATGAGAAGTTACCCTTTGCCACGGAGTTAAATACTCAGTGAAACTGAACGTATTCCTTTATGTTAAAAGAATAAAGGTTCAGGCTTGCACTCATGAGGCTACAGGGCATGAAATAAGCCTTTTATGGGCATTGACATTAAACTTAACATTTAAGGTTTGTCATGAAGGAGACATTTGTCGTTTTCACCCCAGAAAGTGTAATGACAATGGACACTTCTTAGAAAACCTTTACACATTTCTGTGCAGGTTAAAGCCATTAGTAATGAAAGATGCCATATTGTCTCATGACTGCTACGCTGTGACACCTGAGGTTTAGTCTCATTAGTCACGTTGTATGTTGGGCATTTTTACCATGTGGCTGTTTAAGCGAAATAAAAATATGCCAACAAGAAAATGTTGAAAACAAAAAATTTATTTCTTTGAAAAAAGAAAATGAAAACTGAGGCATATTTTTTTGAAAAGTGTCATCTTTACTTATTGTGTTCATGTGATGCTGACATGACCGCTTGCAGTACCGAGTCTTCAGAAAGTTCTTTTACTTTGGTTAATTTAGCAGTAGATGGTTTTGCTGATTTATCTTTAAACTACTTTAAGCCGCTAAGCTGCTTGTGTCCTGGCATTAACACACTGATTGCTCGCTCAAGAAGACTATTTAGGAAAAAAATACCATATCTGAATATTGCAATAAGTATCCAGATCTTTAAATATGTGCAGCTATTCATATATGTCACTAACATGCCTATTTACAACTTTTACCTAGCACCCATAACTTCACCATTTTAGATACATGTGTATATATATATGTGTGTATGTATGTATGTATGTATGTATGTGTGTGTGTGTATGTATATATAAAACTATTAATTGAAAAGTTGTTTGGGCTGTGTAAGACCCCTTTAGGCGCAGGGAGTAGGTGAAGCCTGAGTTCCACCTCAGCAGTTTTATTAACTGTTAAAAACAAAACACTGCTGAGATTGGTTACTTTATTGACCATAAAGACAGAATACTACTGCAAAACATCTTTTAACAACTAGCTGAATGTTGCATTTATTTGAGAAACTGTACTTTTTAATTAAAGGCTAGCTATTATCCAGAATGCTTATTGGAATTTGCCTCTGGTGTGTTATAAGATTTACATACAGCATACAATCTTTCAATTTTAGCCAGTTTGATAGAGTTGGGGTCAGTTGAGAGCTGACTAGTGGTTATACATTATGGGTTTTCTCTGGCAACCTGCATATCAGCGCATCCCTGTCTCCAGCCTCCGAGTTCCAGTGGTCGAGCCTCAACATCCCTGGCCAGAGAGCAGCATTTCCCTCTGAGTCAGCAGCTGCACTGACTGCTCTTAGGAAGGCTGACTTCTTAGGTCAACACACATACACCACCGTCTGTCTGACACACTGTATCAGTGAAGAGTAATAGATGTAGGGACTGTGTTTGCTCTGCATAGTCACAAATATGTAAGAGGACACATGCCAGGGCTGAATGATTTCAGTGCAAAAAGATGCTGAGTTGCACTTATTTAACCCTTTAAAGCCTGGTGTTACCGTATGGTAATGCTCAATCTTGCTGCTTTCCATGCTTTGTACGGCATGTCTGTAAGAATGCAGTATGCAGTGATTGCAACAATTTATAATTTTTTTTCAATCTATTCTTTGCAGTTCCAAAAGGAAATGCAGTGTTTCCATTTATCTGCCAAGCCCCAGCCTAGCGTAACTATGTGTAAACATCCCATAACTCTGGGTCTATGTACTGGGGGGTGGGGTGGGGGGGATTTGTGTCTTATTAACCTGTTGTGGAGTCAGAAAAAAAATCAAGTTGTCTGTGCAATCAGTTACAGAAAGAAATAATTGTATCATATTTAAGGTTATGTTGTTTATATTGTTACTACAACGAAAATGCCCTAAGAAATACCTCAACAGCCAACTAGGGCGCTACCTCTGTCGTTATTTGCTGGGGTTCATTGGTGCCAATTATCTAATTTTGAGTCTGTGCCATTTTGGGAGATCTGTGCAGAGAAATGAATAAAATTGTTTTACTCTCTGCACGAGAACAGCTGAATAGAGTTCATGTTGCCCCGTAGCTATGACCGCATTAGCCTGGCACAGTAAAAGTTGTTTCATATTTTATTCGTCAGAAAGAGTGAGCACAGTTCTGAGCACTGTCCTAAGAAAGTGTCCAAAGCATCATTTTATGAGAGAGGCAAGAAATATTAATTTATTCACTCATTCATGTGAAAGTAAAGATGCTATATATTCTGTTTATTTATTGTGAAATGCTCACAGCATTTGCACAACAGTAGCTGGCATTTTCATATGGTGTATTAAAAAAAAAAAAAAAAAAAAAAAAAAAAAAGGAAATCCTGTGTTTTCTTGACAGTGACTATATGTGAAACATTTTGCCTGGAGTCTCTTGTTGTGCTGAGGTTATGAAATATTTGCAGCAGGTGTTGCTGCAGGCGAGTGTTGGAGCACCTGAGTCAATATTAAGCACCTCTCACTGTCCTGTTTGTCTTCTCAGCGTCTGTCCGTGCTCAACACGTCCTTTCACACCGGCAGCTCAAACAGCTTTATTTATTTATTTACTCTTCTGCTTCTCGATACACAATCACAAGTGTCTGGAGCATAGCCACCTGTGAGCCAAAAATACACCAGCATGTGTGTTTGTGCGGTGGAATACTCAGCTGTGTAAGAGGTTGTAGGTTCGAGGTTGGCTTTTCTTTCTCCAGCACAAGCCTCTCAGTCAAGGCCCTTAACCCCAAGAATCTCCAGTGAGGATCTTGCTGTCATGATGGGGTTTTGAAATGGCTTTAATAATGTTCACTGCCATTTTTAGTTAGTTATATGTATTAATTCTGCAGCATGCTGGTGGATGGTTCTATACACCCCCCCCCCATGTGGTGACACTTGTGTGCCCTGAATCTATTTACAGTGCAACCTTTCTGAACTGCGGTGAACGTGCCGAGACAGACAATTACACAATTACAGCTCACAAAAAAACTCAAGGGCATTAGTGAAGATCCAGAGAAAGATCCAGGAGTCAAAAGGTGATGCTATATGTCAGAAAACTGCATAAGAAAGTATAGCACTTCCGTATATAGTGAGAGTGAGTTTGGGTGGAGATGTTATAAGTTGCTGTGTACATTTAAAAACTGGGCTTGGACTCTGGCGGAATATACCCTGGGTCAGAGGTAGGCCTTTTCTATTGCAATAGAAAGATCTGAGGCCTATTTGTCTTAGTCCAATCATGAGAATAGAGGGAAGCTACCAGCAGAGACCAGAAGTGACAGAAAAAGAAAAAGACTGAAAGCAAACCAGAGCCAGATCCGTCAATCATATGTTTCCTTCCTGTCCTGCCTGGGCGTTGTGGATGGAGCGTAGGCTGATATGTATCAGGGTAGCAGGGAGTCCTGTTTTTAATTAGATTGGGTGATTAGGAAATCAGGAGAGAGGAAAATTAAAGGAGGGATTAGCTGGGTTTTAGGCGCTAGGAGACAAAATGGAATAGATGCGCGTGGTATCACTGCTCATCAGTAACCTGCTCAGACCATCAGTAGCTCTCTGTTCTCAGTGGGCAGCCCAGGATTATGGTCCGGCATTTGGCCGGCGAGGCAGCTAGGTAAATAAAAACATGCAAATGCATAATCAAATAAGGACCGTCTCCAGGTGAGTGGCACCCGGAGCAGATGGGATTGTGTGGAGATTAGTCGAGCACTGTCAGTTGAATGTGTGACGTGTAAACATCATGATAGAGGTCAAGCCCAGCAGCCTTGAGGTCAGCAGAAGAGTGCACAGCAGGCAGTATTCTCCTGCTTCATGCTTTCAAAGTCCCAGCAGCCTGTGGAGTTCAGCCATATTGCTCACTCTAGTTAAGTCATGTTAACTTTGATCTATTCTGCTGGAAGCACCGTAGTAAAAGCAGCATGAGTGAAGGCTCACCGAGTGTGTACAGGAGGGTGTATGTGTGTAAATGTGTTTGTAAGTCTGTGTGTAAATGAATGTGCCTGCATGCCTGTGTGTGTGTGTGTGTGTGCCTGTTTTTGTATGAGTGCAATGTTTCCCACAGGTCTGAAACTAACCTGAAGGAGCATTGTGTGGGGTGGGGGGATCACACAACACGTGAAACATTTAAAGTGTCCAAAAGTATTTAGACAGCCCTTCTAAACTTCTAACATCTAATTCCATTTGGGACGCAGGGGAACTGTTTTCTGAAATACTCTAGTTCAGTCCGTTTCACTTCTTTCCTTTAAATCTCCTGATGATGATCTGATTGAGTGTGATCAGTTTAAGCCCTCCACTCCACGCACTATTTTTCACTCATTGCACTGATGGCAGTGGTATGGTTGCAGTGGTTTTCTGATTCTTTTCACCACTTCATGAATAAGAACAGCTGCTTGATTCTGATTGTGCCATGAGTTTTGGCTTCTTAGACATTAATATTTCATCCTTTGTTTTCCCAGTGCTTTACTTTACCGTTTGATGATGGTGTCCTAGTCATTTTCTACACTGAATCAACGATTTGTGTGAGCTTTGCAGTCACAACTGGAGCAAAATGAAAAAGGTAGAATTAGCTGCATTTTTTTAATGAAATCGGGGGCTGTAGCTCTTGGGGAAACAAGCTGCATGCTGTGGGAAGCACTGAAATTGGGGGCAAATGGAGGTCAGCGTTAATTCTACAAAGCATCCCATTGGCTTTCATGGTGGCAAGAGTAACAAGAGCATAAATTGTTATTAAGACTTGCCCTCTAATGCAAAAGCTTTAGACTTGCGGCAAATATCCTCACTGATAACTGTGCTGTTATGACAAGTAATTACATTTTGCTCAAAAGCTGTTTTCTTTTGAACAAATGCATGGTTACACACAAAGTTCTGTTGTGCACTTGGCCAAAAAAAGCTTAAATTGCCTTTTTTCTTGGGGAGGAGCTTACGTGTTCAAAGTTTGGACTATACTTTGTAACATGAATATGTTTTATCTCGCCTCCAAGTGAGCTCAGCTTTTATTTTGGAAATGCTTTTTATTGGCGGCGATAAACATTTTCTCTCTATAAATAGCAGGTCCGTAAAAGTGGATGATGAATGCTGCATGGGGCAGGAGCATTATTCTGGCTCTTTTTTAGTGCGCCGTTCAGTTACAGGAGAGGGGCAGGGTGGAACCTGTGCCAAGAAAGGCTAAAAGTCTTTACCTCCTCTTCTCCTACAGTGTACTGCCTTTCTATCAAGCCTTAGAAGCGTCCTAACATTTATTTATTTTTTTCTCCAATCCACCCTGTTTGCTAAAGGCATCTTTGTTGAAACTGGAACAGTCTTAACAGTAATCGCGCTGGTTTTATTTATTTATCTGCCTCTCTGGCTTGTTGCTTTTATGAGTAATTTGGCTCACTTTCATCTCTGCAATGATGGCCCAAGCACTTTGAGATCTTAAAAGTAAAGCTTGTAAAAGCTGTTTGCAGTAATGGCTGAACTTTGGTTGAAAGTGACCAACAACTGGACTCATTTTCCTTCTCTGTCTATGGCTGCTGGCCCTGTGATCTGCTCATACTGAGAAAAAGAAAAAGATTGATTATCCTCAGCCACTCACGTTAGTAAAAAAGAGAGAAAAAGCTCATAGTGTTCAATAATAAAAGCCAATGGGCTTGAACTACTCAGCGTTCAGCAGTACACTAATCACCAGCCTGATCAACTGTAACCTGATCAACCTGTTTCTTAAATGAAATGATATATAAAGCCACTGCCACTGGTCCATTCATTCTTGCTGATATTCTAATGCATGGACAATCACACAGTGCAGCCACTCCTTGTGTACACCCTTACTCACAACAGGAACATAGACCTCTAATTATCCTTCCAAACTATCAGCCCAGGTGCACCCCTGACAAATCCTTTGGTGCCGTAGGCTCCGTCAGCTGCACACCACATGATTGTAAGATGAAGAGGGTGAAATTAAGGGTTATTAAGATGATAAAGGAGCGTTGGTTGTTTAATTTCCTCTAATTGAGTCCAAAGGGATGCATGGTGGGATTTATTTTCTGTTGGAATGTGAAGGAGGCTAGGAAAAGAGCAGAAAATGAAAATTAAGCCTACTAGCACTTTGGCTGTATTACTTCCTGGTTGAGGATATGGGTCCATTTTTGTGCCTTTTCTCTGAATACCTTTGATCTCCAATCCTCTCAAACTCAGGTACTTGAATAAATCTAATGGATGGGAGGGGTGAGGTTTACTGTAGTCCACTCCATTTTCCAAACATTCTTTTGCTTTTTTCCCCTCTCCTTTTAGAAGGACACTTAAAAAGTGGGTTCATGCAAAGGCAATGCATGATTTCAGAAACTGCTAAAAAGAGATAAAGGATTTCATTTTTCTTTTACCAGCTGTAGGCTGATGTACTTCAGATCAGCTGTTGGACAGTGATGCTAGTGTGGTACAGTGGGTTTTACATGAAGCATGGATTGTATATGTTAGAGGGCCTGATTTATTTTTTTAATATGTAGAGTTAATTTCCATCCTTTTGATTGTTTCTTATTTCTCTGGCAGGGCTATGCAGGGAGTAGAAGTTTGATTAGTGTGTGGAAGTACTTCTTCTTTGAAGGTTTTCTGGGCACAAATCAAATTTATACAACCCCAAATATGTTCATTCAACCTAGACATTAGTTTAATGGCTGTCGTTTGCTTCTGAGGTTTTGCCCTGGAGCTGCCACTAACAAGTCATGGAAGGTAATTACCCTACCTGTTGGTCACATGACTGAATTATCACACAGATGCCTGAAACTAGGGTTAGTAAGCATTCTCCAATAGACTTGCTTTTTTGGTTTCTGACACTGTAAGGCATAGGTTTTCTCTTGTAGTTCCTTTTTTAAATGAACCCGGCTCATTCCATTAAAGTCAGGCTGAAGGGTTAATAGATTTAAATGACCCCTGAGCTTTTCAATTTTACTTACAACGAACAGAAAAAGGGGACTCTTTATGGTCCTCTTTAGCCTTCATGAGATCCCAGCTGGGAAAAGGTCAATTGAATGTGTTGTGCAAGTTCATGACATAATAGAAATGAATAAATATTTGTTCAAAATTTGTCATTGTCCAAAACCTATCTTTTTTTTTTTTTTTTTTTTAAAGAAAACCATGATATGACAGTTTGAGGCCACTTGAAATGTCCAAAAACCCCATGGTTAATATGCTGAAACTGTTATTCATTTAAAAAAAAACAAGTGAAGATACATTTTAGGCTATAATATGGCTTTGACAGCTGATCATAGCTTTCTTGCTTTCTTACTTTTGGGGCAGCAGTAGCCTAGTGGTTAAGGAGTTCAAAGGTGGAATGTTCAAGGTTGCTCTGAGATACCCTTGAGCAAGGTACCGTCCCCATCACTGCTCCCCGGGCACCTTAAATAGCTGCCCTCTGCTGCACCTTGTGTGTAAGGGTGAAAAGCAAAGTTGTGTGCTGCATCATAATAGTCACTTTCATTTTGGTATGCCATGCAGTGTCAGAAACCACATGAAAAAATTAACTCTACAACAGTTCCAAACAAGTGTGTGATCATTAAGGTATTCTGTTTGATTGGCTAATTCATGGAGTATATCCTTTTTGTTTTTTTGTTTATTTGTTTTAATATAACCCTTAAATCCAGTGCTATACTACATGCCTCATACATGTTGGCAGCGTTTAAGTGAACTTGATTATTCTTGTCATTGTGAGTAAATGGAACCACACACAGTGAACCACAACAAAATTACACCTCTGCATTTTACCCACACACATACACATGCAGCTATTCAAAGCACCCAGGGAGCAGTGACAAAGACAGTACCTTGTTCAAGGGTACCTCAGGGCAACCTACCAGTAAGGGATCTGAACCCATGATCATCTTATCCAGGGGCCTAGTCCCTAACCACTAGGCCACCACTTCCCCGTTTGTTTTGTTTGTTTGGTTTGTTTATATAACTTTCTCAAAATCCTTGCCTTATATCAGTCTGGGCCAAGGCAGGCTCAATACCCTGTGGTGGGACACAGATGGAGTTCATCTTTTTCCCATATTGCTGTCTACGATTTGTCCTTACACTTGGTGAAACATCTTTTTTTCCCCCCAGTGATCAGGCTTATTATGTTGGTATCACGGGAAGCAGAAGAATTCAGTGATGTCCATAGGGGCAGAAGATATCCATCATTAACCATGATGGGGAGGTGCGGGAATACAAACAAAGCTCTGAGCTCCAAAGGGACGGGTTGTTTTAACCATTAGTCATGCATGGAGAGTGAGAATGCAATTAGAAAGCCTTTTTTATTCTTGATGTTCTTGTTGAGGATGCACAAGCATGGTGAATGCTCGATCATAAACACATAGATACCCATGGGTGTAGACACACAATCCTCAGAGAATGGTATTTAGGAAAAGGTGATGCTTCATCCTATGCTCACATTTATTCATGGCTGAGTCTCACCCGCTGTATCGTCCAAATAACACACTCGCAAAAATGAACACACTGCTTCTTCCCTTTATTCAGATGCAGGGCTATTCATTGTTCATGAGTGTCCTTTTCAGCAATGTTCTCCTCTCCACACTAATGAACTGCAGACGTTAAGAGGCCTGAAAAGATTCCGAATGCACTGTAAGTGTACCTCAGCACAATTGCCTCGTTTTCATGGCTGCTGTTTCGGCCGCTCCCTCCTCCTCTTCCTCCATCTCTTTTAATGTGCTCTGCAGCGTCTGCTGGAGGCAGTGGAATTAATGAGGGAACTTTAAAAACAATGCTGGCGTTTTCTTAATCTCAGCCTAATTAACTGATGCTCGTTTTGATATTGCTGCCATTTGCATCGCACTCCTCGGCGATGGAGAACGTTCAGGCTCTTGAGCACAGCATTGTGTGGCTGATGATTACCAAATGCTATCATCAGCTCAGTCAAGCACCTGAACTCCTCTTTGCTTGAGTGCAACACATTATCCTTCCGCATGCTCGCCTTCCCCAGCAGCTCTGGACTTTTCAGGAGCAGCCCACTTTTTATCTGGTAGCGGTTTACTCTGCATGCCTTATGCATAATCTTTTTTTTACCAGACTAAGGTGTATTCTCATCTCTTTGTTTTGGGACTGCAGAAAATATCCACCATCCTACATGACAATATTTTGAATAATCAAATCTTAAATATAGTCCAGATAACTAATTTGTCAATGAAATATAAAATGTCAGGTAATTGAGGTAGAAATGTTATCACTTTTACTTTGGGTAATGTTCATTAGGCTGCAGACGTTCTTATCCAGAAATGTCATTTAGTCCTATAAACACTACTGAATATTTTAAGATGATTCCATCTTTTCCTAGTTGATTTGTGTTTGTTTTATGTAACCTTATGTAGTTACTACATTTACAAATTGTTACTACATTTACAGCATTTAGAAGGTCCTTTTATCCAGAGCAACTTAAATTTCCTAATTACAGGGACAGTCCCCCTGGAGCTCCTTGGGGTTAAGGGTTTTGCTCAGGAACATAATGGTGGTAGTGCTACAGGTGGGGTCTGAACCTGCAGCCCCTTGGTCAAAAGGCAAGTATCCTACCACTAGACCACCACCACGTGCTGTAGAACCAATCTTAGTTAAACAGCTGTGTAAGTTCTGTACTAGAGAAACAAGCCAAGGAACATATTCTTTTTGCAAGTTAATACTACACCACATTTATACCTGAATGTACAGCATTCGAGACAAGCAGATAAAAAAATTATGAGCCAGTAATTGAATTTTGTACTCCATTGTGCACATCGCAGAACCTAAATTATCACAAACTTTCATCAAGCTATGAAACTGTTTTCAATATGATCTCAAATAGACTTGCATATGTTATTTCAGACACTGTATAACATGCATTCATCTACCCAAAAGCACTGCTTGGTGAAAAGTAGCAGCCGCTCCTGAATTTGATCATATGTTCATTGTGTAGAGGAAATGTCATGCATCTGTAATATCTCTTACACCGTAACTTTATGCTCCAGATTTCCATATCTTCCTGTATGCAATCCTGACTCCGGATGAGGCATATTCTGCTTAACTGGAGCCTGAGTGTATGTTTAAAGCAGGTGAAGGTATGTTCTCTGTAGAGGAAAGGAGCTGTGGCTTACTGAGTAAAAGGCTTTGTCAAGCTGATTGAATTCAGACAGACGGGTAACCACAGATATCAGAGCCCGAGCAGTGTAAATGGAAACATCTTGGCAATAGCTTTAATGCTTTAGCACTACCGGCAGCCTCAGCATGCAGCGTGGTGGGGTTTGTGTGTGTGTGTGTGTGTGTGTGTGTGCGGTGGGGTGGCCTGCAGTGTTGAGGGTTGGGGGGTGTGGTCAGGGAGGGGGGTTGCGGATGACAAAGCTGTCAGCAAGTTTTAATGGAGGAAAAAGCCTTTAGGGAAATCTCTGTAGTGCTCACTAACAACGCTGTTGCTGTGCTTTCGGCAAACTAATTTTACCTTCACGCTGTCTGGCTGGTAGATGGCTGCCTTTGTGCTTATGAACAATTTTTTTTTTTTTTTTTTTTTGGTGTGTGTGTATGAGAGAGAGAGAAAGCAGGAGAGTGCTTTTACCTCTCCCTGTTGTCTGCTTGAAAAGCCTCAGAGGAATTGGCCATGCCATGAAGAATTATTGATTGAAGGCAAATGGTGCTGATGGTGAAATGTCAATCAAGCATGAAAGAGCATCTTTCTTACCAGGGATGCGTCAAGTGAACAAACATGTATTTGATAATATTTTTCTCACTTTTTTTTTTTTTAACCCTAAACAGTAATCTGTCAGCAGGTGCTGCACAACTTTGACTGTGTGATGCATCCGCTAACCTGGAGGAGAATCAGCAGATGTTCAAGCCATTGCACACTAAATGTGGTGCGAATAAACAGCATAAACAGCTGCATATTACGACATTATTCTTTGATGTCAAAACAGTTTATGGATTTGGATTTTTGGGATTTTTCAGTGCCCAAACATGGAAATCATTCTGGAATTTTAGTGATGTTTACACCAAATGAAATTATACAAACTCATCCTAGATCTTCTGGAGGTCTTACAAACTAAACTGACTGTGAACATGAGCAGGAATCTAATGTTCTCCAGAGTGAGTGCAAACAGCTGTATTTGCATCCACCTTCTGAAAGTCAGCCATGTTCTGAAATAAGTTGAGTCATTAGAGGAAGCTCTGTGCTGGAGTTCCCTTCAGAGAATGTGTGTTTTTTAAGCATGAATGCTTATGTCTTTTGCCAGAGCAAAGGAAGCTTAAAGCAAGCTATTAAGAGCACACAGGCAGAAAACAGCGCTTTTGCTATATTAAAGAAGAACGGCCTGGAATACACATTTGCTGAGACAATCACATGCTCAAAAATGCTTTGCTGGCCTCAGAGGCAGATGAACACTATGAGTGGGAATTAATTGTGATAGAAGTTCATTCACTCAGCTAAGCAGTGGCTTGTGTATTGTCACACCCTTTTCACCTGGCTTTTTTGTAATGTCTAATATCTTGATTTGTGCATATGAAGGCCATCTGAGTGACAAGTTTCAATGTTATCAGCTATCAGCTTATGAAAGAACAAAGAAATAGTTTGGGTTCTAGATAATGCCAGTTCTAGGTTAATAGGTAATCTGCCTATCCTTAACGTTCCTGGCAACATGCTTACATTCAGAGACTTTTTGGTTATTTTTTTTTTTTAATACATAAAATTTACAAAGTAACATGCCTGATCTAGAATGTTAGCAGCCCTTTTAAAAAATGTTTTTATCCTGTTTTTGTTTTTTTTCTTTTCTTAATATTATAGTCATCCACCTCCACTCACACAATGGTACAATGCATCATATGATATCTATGCTATATATGTTTGGACTACCAGTTCTTTTACGTCAGCTACTAAAAACTTGCGCAGGGGAGATAGTGGTCTTTCTAACAACCCCCCCCCCCCCACACACACACACACACATATACCCACACCCACACCCAGAAAACGGGGCTAGTTATGCTCTCTTGAACTTCTGGCTTTGGGTAGCTGGAAAAGTTCTTTAAGGAACAAAAAATGATTCTTGTCTAGCATCATGCAAATATCCTTTTCACGCATGCTTTTTATTCAGAATGAATATAGGACCATTCTTGCTAAGAGTGTGCACAGAAAGAAAATTCAACCTTGTCTTTTGCTTGTCAAAGATATGATAAAATACCAAAGGATTTCTGTTTAGAGTCTAAAGACATGCAGCTATTTTTTTCCATCTGCATTGCAAAGACACTTGCTGAACATTATTTGTCATTTTAAATCAGTTTAATGCTGTTGTCTGTCATATAAAAAGTGTCTAGGGGAAGTGTTATTTATTTATTTATTTATTTATTTATTTATTTATTTATTTTTCTTTTGCCTGAAGCCTGCAGTGATGCAGTGCAGTATAATAATGTTGTGTGCAAGTGGAGCTGCCGTACTATTGGCTGACAAAATACATGGTAGTCAAATGGTGTGATGACTTGCCCGCCCACTGCTGACAAAACCAATTAAGCCATAATTATGTAAGCAATTAAGGCACGAATGCTGACGTGAAGTCAGCCTACCACTGTGGCTCTTCTCCAGCACAACACCCGCACACACACCCACACACACACACCCGGCACTAAAAACACGCACTGGATGGCTGGGAGTTCTATCAGTGGAAGTGATGTTGGAAAGATTGACCTCCAGGTTTCTGTACATCACCCAGTTTGTAAAAAAAAAAAAAAAAAAAAAATCAAATTAAAAAGTAAACGGGATTCAAATAGGTATGCTGTGATTAACCAGGCAAACTCAGAGCAGTGAGGAATGAGGATCATTATGAAGCCCCAGGAAGGGCCAGGGTGAAAATAGAAAAAGAGCCAACAATTCATCTGTGATAAGAAATGGTTTTCTGGTCCTCATGCATTATGCATATCAAATACTGAATGTGGGGAAAGACTGAATTGAGTACCGGACTGCGATCTGTTATAGAGCGCTTTATTTATACATTTTTTTCCAGAATAAAAACCCTCACTTGAGCGCTTTTTGTTTTTCCTTGGGTTTCCCTGATAATGCAACATGGCTGTTCACCTTGTGAGATGTTAGGAAAGTTGGATTGTCTAGTGGGGGTTGCTGAGTATGCTCCTCTTTTTGCTCTTTGGTTACTTTATTAAGGCCCGGTTTTTTGTATTCATTGTTTCCATGTGCTAATATGCTGATGTCCTAGTAGGACATAATCATATTACCACCTGGTTACACCTTGTCATTGTGAAACGCAGCACAGCACAACACAACAAAATTCAACTTCTGAGTTTCACCCATACACACACGCAGCAGGGGGCAGCTATTGAAAGCGCCCAGGGAGCAGTGACGGGACGGTACCTCAGGACAACCTACTGGTGAGGGAATCGAACCCACAATCTTCCGATCTGAGCTGACGCTGCTGCCCCACCGAGATCAGCATGTTAACAATGATTTTAATGTTTTTACAAAGGGAAAAAAAGCTGTTTAGAAAAAAGGGGGGGGGGTTAAAAGTAAATATTTTCTTACATTTGAAAGATTTAAGTTTGTGGGTTCTGTGGTCACTTGTGCTGCTATATTAATGTTGATTCACAAGCCATTCTGGGAAATTTCTCATAACACTCTGGAGTGTGCTTCTGGAAAATCTCTGAAATGCCCCCTGTCTCGTTTTCCCAATGGCAATCAGATTAGAAGAGAGTCTGAAATTTGAAATTTGAAATTTGCACCCTTACAAATACTTGCTAATAAAGGAGAGTATAGATCTCCCATGTGCTCTTGTCTAATCTCCCTCCTCTCTCCCTCACTCTCTCTCTCTTACTCTTTCAATCTCTCGTTCTCTTCCCCTCCCCCTCTTGTTCCACTCTCCCTCTTACGTTCGTTTTCAGTCTTTCATTCCTTCCTTTACCTCTCTTTACTCTTCATCTTACTCTCTCTTTCACTCTCCCTCACACCCCCCATCCACTCTCCTTCAGTAGCCTAAGTAGTCTCTCTCGCATTCTGCCCCTCTGCCACTGTGCTCATGAAGTTTCTGTAGTCTGCGTGATTGATTGCTTTAATATGTACTTCACTTGATTCACCTCGTCTCTTGTTCGCTTATTCCTCAGAGTGAGGAGATAAAAGATGAGGTATTTCCAAAATACGAATGTATGAAAAGTAGAATGAGATATGAAAACACATAGGGTGGGTTTGGGGGGGGGGGATGAAATGATTGATCATGAAGTCACTGTAATGACTCCTGTATGAAATGCGATAAAGGATGAGCCAAGTCAAAGCACTATGACCTTGTGTGTTGTAGAGAATTGAGGCGAATAAAACAGTCCATCTCTTCTGTTCCTTTTACTGCTACTGTATGGGATGGATGCTACGAGGAGGCTGGTGATACATGACCCATTTAGCAGCATCATGCATTACTAAAAGCAGGGTGTCCAAGTAAATTTTGAGTTTTCTGGCATGCGCTGCCCATCTCTTGGTTATCAAACCGCTGTGCTGAGCAACCCGGTGTAAAGGACGTGATGTTTTATGCTTCAAAAGATGGAGCACGTATAAGAAGACATGTATTTCCTTTATGTATGTGCTAGAATATGCTGTGCGCTCTTTATAGTTGCCAGCGGTGGGATGATAATGTGTACCAATGCTTCATTACAGCCTGTTTCAATGTTTCATGAGTGGCATGAATAGTACAGTAGTCCATTTATACAAGACCATTCCATAAGCAGTGTGGGATGACAAGGAGATTTCTATGCTCCACTTCGCTCATGCATGTGCAGGCATGATGAAAGTCTCGTATGTCTGTCCCTTTGGGAGAGGGCTTCTTACTGTAGCTGGATGACTGTTCCCATTGGGAGTGTGTATGAGGTGTCTCCAAAGTCCCATTGGGACTTTGATGTATGGATGTCTGGTCTGTTAGCATGGGCTCGCCATGCCCCCTCCCTCTGTAAACAGCAGGTCAATGTCTTCCTATCCCTCCTTATTTTTATTTGGCTTTAATGTGACGACTGCATTGTGCATTCACAGCTGACATTTCATGCTTCACCCTCATCGTTTATCATCAGAGCTCGGGATCCTGAGCACTCCGGAAGGCAAGGAAACACTCAGAGATGCTGAGCCGGGACTGCTCGGCTGTTCTTCAGCAGATAGCTCTATCACAGCCGCTCTCGTTCTGGCCCTTCCTCTGGAATCCATCTTAATTACAAGCGTGCATCACACGGAGGTGACGGAGCGGAATCGCTAGCTGTGATACAAGAAAGCTGTGCACTAAGTGGAGAAATTAAGACACATAAGCGCTGTAAATGTCAGTCTTCAGGTGAGAGAGCCCTTTTGTGCATGTGTTGCACTCACTTCGTGCTCTGCAAGGGCCCTGTGCCTTCCGACCGAGCTCGCACACAAGTAAACAAACAAGTTATCTTCGCTCAGTTTGAGCCGAGGCCAGAGGGATGCAAGCAAGAACTGGGAGCAGAATCTGTGCATTTGCTCTGGTTCACACTCCCCTGTTGCCCACAGATCTCTCATCCTGTGGGAATGAGGCAGGTTAACTCAGTGTAAGCACACAGCCACGCCAGGCCTTTTGAGAGGCGCCCCTTCCATGGGCTCAGCGGCAGCACAAAGAGAGGAGACTTCAAAACAGCAAAACAAAGACAGCATCCTTCAGTGGCTGCTTTAGCATGCAAAGTCCCAGGTAACATCATGGCAATTGCATGTCAATGTGGCTCAGAGAAAAATGGTCCATTGGGTACATACATGCCCCCTTTCTTCTTGCTCCAGCTTCACTTCTAAAGAATATGGATCCACTGTGTCAAGCGTGGTCAAGCAGGCAGGAAAAGAGGAGGCTGAACAAAAGAGATCAAATGCTTCTTCTTTCTTACTGTGTTCAGCTGTAGGGTAGCTTTATCTGCGTGATGTAGCAGTTTCTTGAAAAAAAGATCAGTAACTGAGTGTTTGCAGATGGTTTTAAGGAATTCTTTCAGACATTAGCCTTTAATTTCTTTTAGTTACAGTGAAGAGGCCTCATGAATATATATTTCCATTTGAATGTCTGTTACCTAGACGTTAATATTCTCCTGATTATTTGGAGCATCACTTGTAAGTAGAATGAACCTAAATATTCACTTTTTATCCAACACACACACAAACACACAAACACACACACACACACACACACACACACACACACACACACACACACACACACACACACACACACACACACACACACACACACACGAGAGAGAGAAACGTGTGAAATTATCGTAAAACTAATCTGATAAATCTAGATTTTTAGAATGTTTTAAATATGGTTGAAGATTATTTAGCATGTATTTCCATTTCTGGATTGTTTTAATAACCGTCTAGTGGCTGAATATTTAGCTTGTTTTCAGAAATACTTTTTATTTTAATTTCATTAAACAAGTGAAAATAAATAGATAAAGAAATCATAACTCAGTTGTATATCTATGCATACTGTTTCTCAAGTAGAGAAATGTGAGTTTAGGTTAAGAATGATCTCAGATGGTCATTTTTTGCAGCTTTTATGCATGCTCACCCATGCAGACATTTGCCATGACAGAACTGCATGGCTCTGCATTGTGTTGCTAAATTCACATGCAAACAATATAATACTACAAAACAACAAACACCCCTACACAATGCGAATAAAAAGACAATACATTTACAGCAGTACGAACGTGCAGAGCCCAACACAAATATTGCACAATTAGCAATGCTGCTGAACCTTTGAATGTCATTTTCCGTCTTTCGTTTACAAATGTATTAAGGTCTGGTTTATGAAGAGCTTTTTCATGTTTATGCAGACACTTTTCACATTTTGCCATGCTTTTCAGAAATGGCTCTGTTTGGGTGATACATTTGCAGTGTTACACTGACGTTTGGTCTGTCCATATGCCCAGTCAGGCTGGGAGATCATGACTGATCGATGAGTTCTTAAACAATCCCTGGTTTGCTTTATGCTTCATCTCAATTTTTTAGTCTTACAGCTCTACTTTTTCTTCTCCTTGAAGTAACTGTGAGCTGTTGCCTTGGGGCCGTGGCACAGTCAAATGCTTCGCCACAGGGCTCCACAGATGCAGCCTTTGAAACGTATTCTGTTCCACTGTTCCCTTTGATTTAGGTGAAGGGGCTGTTACAGAATGGATAGGCAGCACAAAGGTAAAGATGTAACAGGGTAGACAAAAACTCCTTCAGCAACTCCCCAACACTCTGTGACTGGCTAGCAATTTAAGAGTGGTTCAGTTATTGATCGCTGCATTCCTTCAGGCTTGTGCTGAGGGTTGATCAGTGTGAACATTTGTCGTAGAGGTGGTGTATCTAGGCTGCACTTTGAGAATCTGTTCTGTTGTCTCTTGTGAGTGAACAGTACTGCTTTGGCATCATGGTTTTGCATTTTGTTGAAAACGCACAGCATTAGTTTTTGCAGTGTGGCTGCCTTGTTTCCAGAAGCCTAGCTATAAATGCTATTCTGAAATTATATTAATATAAAATGCTCTCCAAATAAATGATGCAGCATTTATAGGCAGAGATTCCCCCTTTCATGCACTGTTATTAATTGGGAGTAATTATGCTGTCACATTGAAGGTGACCGTAGCCCCAAGATGCTGGCTTAGATCCTGAGATACCCTTAGCACACAGGAGACCAATCAGGCAGAACAAAGGCTCAGATGTTCGATTGGTGCAAATTAGAAGAGCCTCACAAAAAGAGAAGTGTATGACACACATACAACACAAAAGGCCGCACGCTAACATCTCTCCATCTCCTCTTTCATCGTGCTGAATTGCTGCTTCTCTTTTGCAGTCGACCAGTGGCCCTTTGTATGAGTCTGTTTTCTGAACGACAGTCTTCATTTAATTACTTCTCCTAATGAGACTTGCGTTCTTCATCTATGGCAATAAAGCTGCTCCTGACAGAAGTGTTCAGATGCATCACCTGTTCACATGTTCATTTAACTCTTGGAGGATCTCCGGAATGGATCCTTGTTGAAATAGGGGGAATGATGCAGCATCACTCACTCATTTTCTTAGCCACTTGTCCTTAGGGCCATGGGCAATGCTGGAGTGTGTTCCAGCTCTCACAGGGTGAAATGTGATGAAACAACCTGGACAGGTCACCAGTCCATCATACCAGTCACACCAATCCATCATGAAGATTGATTTTTTGTAATTATTATTAAATAAATGTTTAAAAAATATTCTTACCTTATGAGTGGGGGTTTGAAGTGCGTGTGTTTGTGTGTGCATGCGTGAGTGTGAGAGAGGGAGAGAGAGAGACAGATAGAGCAGGCAATAATTTTTTGTTATTTTTTCATATATTAAGTGCTGAAAAAAATTGTTTGGATTCCTTAAGTCATTGAAAAATGTTAAATGAAAAAGATTTATTTATTTCTGTTCCAAACATTTTATTTAGACCAATATTTCAAAGAGAACGCCACATTTTTCTACATCTACAAATCAGCCACAGCTAAAGCCCGTTTGAAATGATGTGAACACTTAAAAAGGGTTTGTCAGTTCACCATGTAATCTTTATTTAAACCAGGTCACAAAAATAGATGCCTTTTGTGATGGAAGTAAAAGAAAAAAAAAACCAAACGGTTTGTACCCAATTATCCACTTTGCCTGAAACACACTTGATGGATGGCACTTATGATGCTGTTTGTCTTTCTGTGCAGAGTTTCACCTTGAGAGTTGTTCTTATGCAAAAATATTTCAAGATTATGAATGGTTGGAGTGTCCAGAGGTAAATACCTTGACAGTGGATAAAGAAGCCTGTGCATAAATACGTGTAGGTTTTAAGATGAAATGTGAAGGAAATAACAGAAGCAATACACATTTTTCTCTCTCTCCCTCACTCGCTCTTGCTCTTTCTCTCTCTCGTTCTCTCTTGCGTGCTCTTGCTCTGGTGCTCTCGCTCTCTCTCGCTCCCGCTCTCGCTCATCCATTGTCCATCACCTGATTTTAGCCAATGAAGGAGCCATCTGCCCTGCACGACTCAGTCTGGCACTGCTGTTTACTGCTGGCTTCTCAGGAAGCCTTCTGCACCTCATAGGCAGAGCTAACAGCTGCTACACATACAATTTTTATGAACTAGTTCTCACCCAATTTAGTCACTTCTACTTTTTTCTAGGCTCTCCTTTTATCGTAAAACTGGAACACCATTCTGAGAGACTAACACCTATTTAAAACTCCTAACCATGATAAAGGGGCTGGACCTTGCAGTTTCAGGTTAATTGTGCAGGTCACAAAGGGTCAGTGTTCATGCAAGGTCAGGTTAAAGCATTTGCACAACTTATCACACAATGGATCCTTTACACAACTGATGCTTTTTTATTTTCAGATATTTACCCAAAAAGCCATTAAATGCATCCTGTTTCCAGGTTCCTGGTCCATTGATTAACATGGCCAGTGTTAGAAATGAGGCAGCCTGTGTTAAGGGTACTTTTAGATAAGCCAGTACAAGTTTTTTTCGCTTAGCAAATTAGACTATGTGCAGAGCCTTTTAGAATAAATGCATATTTGTGACTTGCATACATCATTGTTAGCTATATTACTAAAGTTTACTAAAGTATTAAAGTTTCCTCAGTGTTTGAGGGAACTCAGTCTTATCACCTGCCATATTTGTGTGTAGAAGAAGACAAACATGTTGCATTTTACTAAATCCACTGTGGAAACATCAATCAAATGTGCCAGTTTGGGAGAGATTTTTTGTATTTATTTATATATAAATGTAATATATAAATCTGCACACTCACGTGAACAGGGTTCTGACCTTGCCTATCCAGGCAAAACTCAGCTTTGTTTCTGTTATACTTGTTGTGGAATAGCAATCCTTTTTATGGGCATCTTTTATGGATCCTTTGGGGAGGCTCAATTACACCGCCATGTCCAAGTGACCTTGGAATCTAATTTGTTTTTCTCCCATTAACTACAAATCCAATGTAATGGGCAATAATGGTCGGAGTGATAACGGAGTGCTTGTTATATATGTAGTTGTCTATTTGTTGTCTCGTGTGCCCAACTCAAGTGAGATGGTACGGAAGAGCAGAAAGTTGCAGCAGTTATCAATAACGAGGAGAGAAAGAGGAAGGGAAAGAGAAGCGGAGATCAGTCAATTAATTGCCTCCCCATAAAGCAGTTATTTGATCTTTTTCATGTTTGATTTGTCACATTGCTGAAATGTTTATTCATTTAAGTGTCAGCTGCAACATCGTCTCCTCGGGTGTGGGTTCAAAGGGTCTTTGTCTGGCAGAGCTGATGGTTTGCACTGTGTATATGAAGCCTGCCTGCTCCCCTGCTATTGAAAGGGAGAAGGGCAGGTTCTACAAAGTAATAAAACGGAGGTGTGTGTACTGTAATCACTCTCTCTGTGTTGGTGTGCTCCGATTCCTCTCTCTGCCAAAGCACAGTTTGTTGTCCTGGTAATGGTCTCTCCAGCACAGCATTTCGACTTTTTTACAGGGAAAACATGAGAGAATAAAAGAGCCAAGAAAACTGTAAGGCATGCTTTCCATTTGGACTTATATTTATCAATTATGAATGTCACCCTTTTAAGCTTTTCTTCAGTGAAGTCAAGCTCAAGTCATGTGTTTTCTCATAGCAATTTTCTACATATTCATTCTTTTTGTCGCATTAAGGTGAGACCGATCTCCTATTGTGAATTTTATTTCGCCAGCAAACACTGTTCAATGCTTTGGCCTCCAAACGTGGTTGAATACACTTCAAAGAAGGTGGCTGAAGTAGAAGGGGGTGAGCACTTACAGTGCTCTAAAGACTGGAGGGATGAAGAGTCCATATTGAGAGGAGGATGAGAGTGGAGATGCTGCAGAGGTCTTTTTGAAGTCTTCAGCTGCGATTATTGAAATAGACACCAGTGTTCCTCCCCATGTAGGCTGAGTACGCCTTAGATGTCGTTGGACGTATTTGGTGTGTGGGATGTTTTCAGAATGTGCTCTTTTGTAAAATATTTGTGGATCCATTTTTTTTTTCTATTTACCATGCGCTGTTCCCCTTTTGTAGCGTTTACTTTTTGGAAGAACTGGAAGGAAGAGATGCATGCATATGTAAGTGACCTTAAATTGGAGATGGAGATTTTATGGTTAGACATAGAAAGCAGCTGGAAAGAAGAAGAAAAAAAAGATAAAGGCCAGACTTTCTCTTTCCAAAAGGCATTTTTTTTTCAATCGAGGTCTATATTACTTTTCTTGAAAAACGAAGAAAGAAAATCCTCCGCAAGATTTAACAAGCCAATGTCATGAAGCCAAAGGGCAGCTCATGAATTATGGAAGGCGGCTTGATGGAAATCAGTTTTTCTCCATACTGACTCTTCATGCTTGGTTTTCTTGTGAACTACCTCCACATGTGGCATCACGAAACAGCCAGTTTACAGAGAGCGGCCCTTTCCCTCTGTTTTAGTACAATGTGTTTCCCAGCACAGTTCATTTTGTGTAGCACCATAATAGCAGTTTTGCTATATTGTGAATTAGGTAAGGCATTAAAAGCCTTCCCAAGGCATAGTGAGCCAGTATCACTATTTTGTGGTTTCATAAGGTCCCAAAAAAAACTCAAAAAAAGAGCTTAAAGGTTTTGTTACTGTGCCTTAAGGCTAATCTTTATAATCTTTTTTTTTTCTGTTCACTACAGCCTCAAACCCTGTAGTGAATAGTTTTATAGCTGTAGTTTCCACACTAAATCAAACTCTTTTGTTCCAAAAATGAGGGCAACTCTCTTTTCTCATGATGAAAGTGAAAGTGACAACCCTTGTCATTGCGAGGTCAAAGCACAGCAGACAGTGAACCACAACGAAATTGGACCTCTGCTTTTAACCCATGCACACTCAAACACCGTGCAGCAGTGGGCAGCTATTGAAAGCGCCCGGGGAGCAGTGACAGGGACGGTACCTTGCTCAAGGGTACCTCAGGGCAACCTATTGGGAAGGGGTTCGAAGCCCCGATCCTCCGATCATGTGGCCAACGCCCGAACCACTAAGCCACCGCCACCGCTGAAAGTGATGTTTCACTTTCAGATTGCTTGCTAAGTTCAAAAAGTACCTGGTCTAAAAAAATCAAATAAAAATATTAACTCGCCCTAACACTTAAACTAAAAGCTGCCTTACTAGTTATAGGATGCAGTGAGTTTAATTGCAGGGCTTGATTCTGAGCAATCCGGATTCAGATGCGTGAAGGTCAAATCTTTTGCCGATGTCTCCGCCTCGCTCCTCTCCTCATCCTAATTCCCTGCACTGGACTCAATGGCCAGGCAGCTTGATTTGTTTTGTCACTTCAAAGACAGAGTGCACTCTTTCATTGCTCACCCCTCCTATGATTCACAGTCATTAAAATGGTGGAACTTTGGGGCTTTAAAGTCACCCTGACCCATGCACTCCGCCACAGGGACCTTTGTGGAATACAAAGCAGAAGGCTGATTGATCTGCCTAAGTAGCTGCAATTAAGCTAGCAGTGTGCAAGACAGCCGCTCCACAGTCCCTCAGGTTCCAACGCCAACCTTTAACTCCACTGCCCATAATCAAACAGTGGAAGAAAGGAGGAGGTCATGAAGGAATGATTTAGCCCTTCCTTATAGTGTTTTAGACTAGTGATTAGTGCATTAAGCACTTGACAAAGAGAAAGGATCACTAACCACATGAATGATTTTAAGGTAGAAGGAGTGTGCAAAACCTGGCTTTTGGAGTGTATCTTATCTTTTCTTTCTCCACCTTCAAGCGTCTGTGTTCTGCTCTGATGCAATTCATATTTAAGTTGATTTGGATGTGGGTTGTATGTGCTTGAAACACACAAGTGCAGTGAGTATAGCAGGTATGCCCTTGTCTTTTTTCTTTTTCTTTTTTTTTTTTTTTCCTGTAGCGCCAGTGATTTTTTCGATTAATCTAGGAAGTTCATTGGACTGGGATCAAGAACTCATTTATAGCTACACTCTTGAGGCTTGTTCGAGGAAAATCTAATACTGAGGATGGGGGTGAAAGGGGGTATTGAACTTGCAATAATGTCCTTAAAGAGGGCTTCATCAATCTGTGTGGGCTCCTCTTTGACTTTCAAGACTCTTTGCTGGCTGTGAATAGTTTCTTTTAAAAGGGAAGGAAATAGTCATAGAGAGGAAATGTAGAGGTGGCAGGGCTTTCCACAGCATGTCCTAATAGCATATTTATGAGCGCTCTAATCTGTAATGACATTTTTGATATTTCTTTCTCTCCTGTAACTTATCAGATCTAAAGACCATTCCCTGGAATAATCACTGCATATTAATGGTGATGATTTGGGCCTGAATGACTTTATAGCTCAAAAAGACATCTCAATAAGTGCATTGTGGACTGGACTTGAGGAGAAGCAGGACACACCTCTTGTAGGTGCAGGAGTGAAGTGATTGTATTTTATTTTAACTCCCATACCTCCATTCCTACTCTGCACTTTTATAGGAAAGGCTGTAGGTGGAAGCCCATTTGGGTTCTCAGCTTACTCACTGTGGAAGCCCTTTTTAGTGGATGATACACTGATACCAAATATATTCCTCAGCTTCAAAGGCAGTGTCATACAGAACCAGTCCTAATTCATATTTACATTTTCAATCATTTTTCATCCCCTAGAATTAAATAGGCTATTTTTTTTTACTGCACCTTTTAAGCCTGAAATCTCTGTTCTGATTGGCTGCTCTGCTCTCTGCGCTTCATTCAGAACAGTCAGGGCTGAGGCTCTCCTCATTACTTCAGTATGAATGGGCATGACTGAACTGAGGCTGATGGGTATAACAATTTATTGTTTTCATTAAATCACAATCAAGTCAAAAGCCCTTTTTTTTGTTCTTTTATTTCTTTTTTATTTAAAATTCTAAGCAGAGGGTGATTAATCCTTGACAGATTGATTAAATCAATTACATTTTTACATTGACATTACTTGGATGGCAAATTTTTGATCAGTTGTATTCGATGTCATTACTTATGTGATTTCTCTTAATTTTTTTTTTCTTTCTTATTCAGAGGATTCATTCCCTGAATAAAGCCTGACTACAAACATGACTACAAACAGTACTAATCATATTTTTTTTTGCTGCAGTTCTGAGAAAGAGACAGGGAGGCAGAGTAAATGAGTGATAACTAGTGAAGATTACAAGCACAAATATCAAATCATAGATTACGGCTCCTGGGTGGCATGGTGGTGTCTGTTAGTGCTTTCACCTCCCGGTGGAAAGGTTCTGGTTTTCCTTCTAGCCGGGGTATCCTGCTTCCTTTTTTGTGGACTTCGCATGTTCTTGTGTCTGAGTGTTTCCACCAGGTGTTCTCACAATCCAAACACATGTGGAGTGGACTGAAGATGCTGAATTGCCCCTTATTTGTGGTTGTTTTTTAAAGTATCTCTGTGTGTCTGCAATGCAATGGGCTGGTAAGGCATCCAGGCTGTTTCAGTTCCTTTCACCTGGTTAGAACAAGCAGCTTACAAAAAGCATGGGTGGAGATGACTGCTTTTAATACTGACTTGAGAGGAAATCTTCAAGAGAAGGTTTCACCTGTTCACATATAGTAACCCCTCCCTTCTCTGAATTTAGAGAACCTCAGCATTGCTTGACAATAACGTAATAAAGCATGCAATCTGAACGCATCTCACTTTATCTGTCCGATGGCTGCCATCGTAAATCAAGGCTAATGTCATGTGACAAGCTGTCAGAACTCGATGCCACTTCCATTATTTCGGCAGGCCTCAGAGGAAAGGAGAGGGGTGAAGCATTAAATAAATAAATAAAGCAGACCTGAAGAAAACTAATTTTGGTAAAGGCGGACCAGTGGGTGATTGATTCTATGGAAGGAATTAATCTTGTTCTCACCATCTCCATGCCCGCCGGTTATTCTATGGAGGATTTTTCTGATCCTGTGTGTCAGAGCATGCAGGCTCGCCATGAAGAGTTTTGAGGAAACTGCTGTGGACATAATCAGCCAAAGCTTGAACTTGAACCTAAAAAGACAGTTATGAGAGCTCTCAGTGTGAGATCATGTCAAGTAGATGACTAGAGTTGTAAAACTGCCTATCAAGTGAATTGCCATAGACATAGCCTCAGATGCAGATGCAAAGGATCGCTCGCATGTGCGTTGCATCACTCAAGCTACCAATCAGTCTACACATAGAGGACTTTCAATATCATATGAAGCCTAACCAAACAGACATGCATCAAATATAGAATTCCTTTTTTAGGAGTGGGAAACATGATGTTGATACTGGAGAGAAAGTGAATGGTTCTCTCTCTGACACTCGTTGACATTTACCATGGAGATTTATTCACCACTGTTATGATTAATATGTTGATGACGATTTGCTGATATTAACCTTAACACCCTGCTTTCCGTTACAATTGGCTTTCCGTTTGGGGGCTTTGATGGATAGAAATATATTGTTGCTTGTACAACGTCGCCGTCAGATTGTAGCTTCTGTAACTGTCTGTGTTCTTCCCATGTCTGCATGGGGTTAATCCAGGTGGTCCAATTGTCTTCCATATTCCCAATACGTGCAAGTGTGGATTTGAGATGCTATATTGCCCACAGATGTGAGTGTGTGTTTGTGAGAATAGGTCTGTGTGCCAGGGATTGGTGACCTGTCCAGATTTTTCACCCTTTGAGTGATTACACTGACTCCAGCATGCCCACAACACCTGTTCTTTGGATAGATGGTTAAGATAATGCATGGATGGATGGATGGACAAACGGATGGATTGTACAACAAAAGATTGTTCCTCCTTGAAAGATGAAATTATAATCATGCTTTGACCAATCATGTCTTTCCTGTTGATAGAGTGTCCAGATTCTTTTACCCAATGAGTGATTACACTGGCTCCAGCATGCCCGCAACACCTGTTGCTGGGATAAATGGTTAAGATGAATGATGAATGCGTGGATGGATTGAACAACAGATCATAATCAAGCTTGACCAATCAGATTTTTCCTGTTGAGGTTTGAATGAAAAATGTTAAAATGTTAACTGGCTCAGCTTTAACTTGTAGAGTTGAACTTATAGAGCTAGAGATTCATGGAGATATTCAGGTTACCAAGCAGTTATCATGGATCACTCTAATGATAAAAGGCCACTGACTTGTGAAGCGTAGTCCTCTTCATAGGCTCTTCATGCCTGTGACAAAATAAGTTCAGCATGCACGTTCTAAAACAATCAGTAACAATGTCCAATTACTTTGTAAATCCTGTTTACACCCCCCCCCAAAAAAACAAAGTAATATTGATGAATGAGTGTGAAAGAATGTGATAGTCTCTGGTAAAAGCGCAATGCCCATTAGTTACATAGCAACCACAGATGTGACAATGACGCTGTAACACTGAAACAGTATGACTATGGTTCTAGGCTGTACTGTGCATTACAGTAAGCAAAAACAAATATGCATTATGAGTGTCTATCGTGTGCAATAAAAAATGTAAGCATGTGACAGCAGTATTGAGATCTTTTTATGAAATGAAGAACAATAAACTCTCTTCTGCTAATGTGTCAAGGTTCTCTGGCTACATCTTGCCATGTTGCTGAGAAGTGGTGACAAGTGTAAGACAGGCACAGGAGTGTTAACATCCAGTTGCTGCTTTATTCTCCATGGCTGCACTTGTGAAGCACTAGTTCCAGCTAAGCCTCCTACCTGCAATTGGTCATCCATTCCTCTTTGTGGGCAGCTTTGTTTTGAGAGTGGATGAAGCCTGTTAGAACGACGTCTTTAACATGTTGCTCTAAGATGTGCAAAAATAACCTCACCTGCTCCAGTTTTGTGAAACTTTGTTGCGGCCAAGACAAAGAAAGCAAACCATTGGTGAAAATTAACGTGGAACTGAGTCACCAAGGTCATTGATGGACAGATCTCATTCATTTATTCATTTTCTGCTGCTTGTCCCAAGTGGGGTCGCAGGGGAGTGCTGGAGTCCATCCCAGCTCACACAGGGCGAAGGACGGGGGACACACTCTGGACAGGTCGCCAGCCCATCGCAGGGATAATGGACAGATCTATAATAGCAAAATACCTTTTTACGGAATAACACACTAGTGGTGATCAGTGAAGAACAGTCCAAGAAGAGTAAAGATTTTGTGTCAGTTGAAAGAGGAGATCACCCTCAAAAGGCTCTTGGTACCTAACTTTATTCAGATCCCAGAGACCAGACAGAAGGCCTTAAGGAGTAAAGGAAAAAAAAAATCTCTTGTGGCAAAGGTTAATATACTCGTTACACTGAAAAAAAAGACTATTTAGGGAACCACTGCATTGCTCTCTTAATTTTCTGGCCACCTTGAAAGTGCGTCGTGAAGTTCACAAGCTTTTCTTTTTGCCAGCTTTAGGGCATGATGAGAGCCTGCAAAGACAGATGAGAAAATCAATCCATTCTATAAACACTAATATATTTCATGCCCTCAATTAGGCCAACATTCCATTGCGAACAAATTCCAGCAACAGCTCTCATCAGCCTTATCATAGCCTCTGTGAGCAAAGCAGCTCTTATGAAGTGATAGAGCGCGTCTTTGTGACTGTGATTCAGGCGCGCCGCTCATCACTCTTATGAGTACCAGTGGAGTCAGTGCTAGCTAATGATGGTGAGTCAGAGAGAAGCGGCTGATTGGAAATTCACACCATCAGCAGAAACAATCAGCCACGGACAGTATTCAGAATGCAGCAGACCAGTCTGAGATTTTTCTGCACATTATCCGTCTTTTCTCTCCCTCGTTGGCTCTCTATCCTTCTATATTCTCTCGCTCTTGGCGAAGGGCTTGTTGAGCCAAATCTGACATTTGGTACACACGTTGAGGCTCAGCATCCGTCTTTCCGTCAGGCAGCTCTGTTTTTCCTTCAGCTTATGTGCTTAGCATTCACTACAATAATTTGCAACGTGTCCCATTGTAAAATGCAGCTCACAATAACACGAACAGCTTTGTCTTAATAATAGGCCCTAATTCTTGTCATTCCCAGAACCTTAGCACTGGTTTAAAGCTGGGCTTTACTGAGTGCGTGCATTCAGTGCATTACTTATTCACAGACTGTTGCTGGGCAGACTCTCATTTTTTGTCATCTCTAACGAACACTCTTTTCATCCTTTCTATGAAAAAGAATGCCGTTAAACATCAAGTTGGCTTTCTTTCAAATGATATGCATGTATTTCTTTTTAGCTCCCCGTGTCCTCTACTTGGATGTGCCTCTGCTTTCTGATATTCAAGAGTGTCATTGTTGCTTTTGATGACTGCTGAGTTTACGAGCCCCTGAAAAGCTGTGATGAGAAGTAGGACGTTGGAACAAGGTGGCTACGGTTGAGGAAATCCAATTCACATGTAGAAAATTGAAGATGCTAATTAAGTGCACATTTGCCGAAGTCTGGCAACCCGTTGTGGTTTGTCTTTGTGTCTTTCACATTCTCATTTTTCATTTTTTTTCCCCCATACTAAGCATAATATGAGGTGCACTGAGGACACACTCACTGAACACATTCTCTGTGGTGTGTAGTATTAAAATTCTTCCATTACCCCAGTTGATTTTTTAGCACTCTATAAAATTTCTTAGCATTATTCTGCCTTGTCTGAATGGTGTGTGGGAAATTGTGTTGCAGGTTCACAGGTCCCAACCTCCCCTCGCCCATCATTAGCAGTAAGAACTGGCTGCGGCTCCACTTCACCACCGATGGCAACCACAAGCTCAGGGGCTTCAGTGCTCAGTACCAAGGTAAAAAGAATCAAAAATACATTGGAAAAGAAATGTAATATCCATTTCTGACTGTGGTGTTAAAGTGCTGATATACATGATTGACTGCTATAGAGAGAAATGTGGTGTGTCCTTATGTGCAAATTAAACTGCAAAAGCAGGCAGATTTCCGAAATTTTGTGATGTCACAACAAACCCAATTTCATATTTCTACCAATTCAGCCTGTAGCAGTTCAGCCCATTGCAATTAGGATGTTTAAGCCTAGAGCTTTCTGAACATGGAAGAATTCAGGGAGGCCCTTCAGAACAGAAATCATTTCAATTGGTCTTTAAAATTCATTAAAAAAAGCAGCTAGTTCTAAGATAGAAAGAATGGTTGGAAAATTATAATGTGAAAGTAATTCAAATGCAGGAGAGGAATTAAAGTAAAAGAGAGAGTCCTTTAAGCACTTTTTCTTTTCTTTTTTTTTTTGGCCTATTGAAGTGGGTAGCAGTTACTTTCATTCTTTATGGGATTTCTCCCCTCACTCTACAATGAGGATCACTGTTAAGTGGTGCATTATACTCCTGGCTAAGTGTTATTAAAGCAGTAATAGATCTCCCCCTCCCCCATTGCTGCACTGCCTTGGCTGCAGTCTCATCACACTCCAAAGTTCAGAGGTCTCCACTCAAAGGGGATGAGCTGAAAAACGGGATTAGTGTGCTCAGCAGCAGAAAACAAAAGGCAAAATCTGCTGGAATTTCACCTCCTCCGTAAGCAGATCAGAGCGATGGGATAGGATTACAGGTCTGCAGTTTGATAAATAAATACTGTTAGGAAATCAGGAAGAGGAGAAAGCAGGGCTAAGCCCTTAATTAGATTTCCCATTGACCCCCTCCCCTCTTCTCATTGCTCCTTCTCTTTCTCTTCTGCTAGTTTTCCACCCAACACCCATAAGTATCGCTAATGTCCAGTGAGCAGATACTTTTAACATAATAAAGCACTTTGCCCTCCATTCCCTCTGATGGATGTTTTAGTCTTCATTTACATTTGCGGCATTTAGCAGACGCCCTTACCCAGAGTGACTTCCATGTCCTAACTACAGGGACAGTCCCCCTGGAGCAACTCAGGGTTAAGGGTCTTGCTCAGGGACCCAGTGGTGGTAGTGCTAGAGGTGGGATTCGAACATAGGATCTCTTGAGCCAAAGGTCCATAGGCAAGTACCCTACCACTAGACCACAACCACCCTCAAAGGAAAGCAACCACTCACAGCTTCATGGTGTTGAAGGCTCACTATGGAGGAGTTGCATCCTCTTGAATAAAGAGGGAGACGTATTTGTACAAAGCTCCAAAACTTATGATTGAATGTATATGTTAGCATGTAAATTATGTCTTTAAATTTGCAAGCTTGACTCAGCTGACAAGACAGCACGCAGGACATAATTACACACACTATAATGGAGGTCTTGATCAGCCGCATTACATGTTAGATAGGCCCCCTCTTTAGTTAGAGTCCAGAGACTGCTGTGGTTTTAATTTATGACTTGAAGCAAATTGATAAATAACAGTGGATTCATTATTTAATTTGATTACTTATAAAATCTGCAGTGTTTTAATACATCACACCAGGATAAAACATCGGAGTTCTCTTTCTGTCATTTTTCTCCTGTTTCTCCTGTAAATGTGAGCTTAAATAAAAACACCTCATTCTCTATTCAGCCAATGAACAAAGCAAGCTCTAATCTGCAGGAGAGGGCCGGACGCCCTTTAATAACTAAGCTCGCCTTCTACAGATTTCTTGCACTGTTACCAGTTGTCTATCAGTTAATACCTTGAAATATCATGAAGAATGCTAAAGAAAGGTGTTTATTTTTATTATTATTTTTTTTTTTTTTCATTTTTACTCATAAAAAAATGGCTCTCCTTGTTGGGCTTTACATCTTCTCAAGCTGTGTGTCATTGTCCTCAAACTGTCATGCCTTTGTCTTGCAGTGAAAAAGATGACCGAACTGAAGTCCAGAGGAGTCAAGATGCTCCCAAGTAAAGATAACCACAGCAAGATATCAGTCTGTACGTATCTCTTCTTGGGCTCTATCAGACTGAAAAATCATGCACTAATGCCATGACATGTCATTATGAGCTTAAATTAAGGCTGTAGTGGCGCTGAGTCAGTCTGTCATTTATAGTAGAAATGTGAAGGTTGGTGTAGTGTATTTCAGATCGTATGTACATTTTGAGAGTTTTGTCAATTTTGAAGAGTGTTTAAAATGAGAAAATTGCAGTGGTGGGACATATAGTGTGCTTCAAATGGTCAATATGTAAAACAAAGCTGTAGTGTGATTCAGAGGGTTAATGTATAAAGGTTTGGGTGGCGTGTTTTGCTTGGTTAATGTGTTAAAGACTGGTGTAGTGTATTTCAGATTCACTGTGTGAAGGTTTGTGTAGTGTGTTTAAGATGTGGTCGTAAACCCTAACCCACATTTTGAGGTAAGGTGGGGGAAGAAAGTTTCCATTATCCAAGCTGAATGGAAGACATTTAACAAAAGCAAGACACCAGGTTGATGATGCAATTTGGAATTTAATTGTTCTTGGATTGAGCTGCAGTCAAACTGCAAATCATTTTTTCTTCGAAAGCCACTATTCTACTCTTCTACGGTACATCCTCACTTGCAAACCTAAGAACCCAACCTTGATCATGATCATAATCATTATCGTTCATTCTGAGCAATGTCAAACGGAGGTGCCACTTTTCTCCTCAGGCACAGAGGGGAGGAATGAAAACAAGCTTGGGTTTTCAATCTCGGTAAACAGGCAGAGAAAAAGGCTTTCGGAGGACGCCTGTAATTGCGCTGTGTGTCATGAGCCCTCTCTGGCTTTCCGTCCTCCTCTAGGCCGCCCGAGCGGAGTCTTTATTTACTTTTCTATTACCTTTGCATTACTGTGAGAAAATGTCAGCCTTTCCGCCTGTGTGTGAGCTGTGGAGTTGTCAGGGCTCCCGGTGCCGTCGCCATGGCCGACAGCGTCTCCACGGCAGGGCTGACAAGGTTGGCCTTTTGTCCTGCATCAATATTTATGAGGCCTGGCACTTAGGTGCCTCAGCCAATCAACACGTGTCACTTCAGGTTTTCCCGCCACTGTCAGACCTTGGAGCCGCCCATCACCGAAGCCTGCACTCCTTGACCCCTCATGTCATTTTTATTTCCTGTCCAGAATGGATGAAGTTGGACTGTCTGTTTACCATTTCTCTGTTGCACTTTTAGAAAACATTATGGCAGTCTTCAGTCTGGAGTCATTTTAGCATTTGAGTGAATTCAGCAGAAGAGGCCTGGATGAAAACCACAGAGTGTGACCTTTCATTTGTTTAGTTCTCATAAGTCCTCTGAATGTAATTGTTAAAATATAATATTAGAAAATTATAATATTAGAGATCTGGGAACACAGGCACTGTGTGTCATTTTAATGGAATGGCTTGTCTGCATAAATAGAGCATGAAACTTTCTTATTGCCTATTGTTAAGACATTAAAAACATCACATTTGAATAACAATAATATACTGATGTAGCATAATAACAACCAATAAGAAGTTACCTCTGAGAGTACATTTTAGCCGCCTGTATGCAGGCAAGATGTTTTCCTGAATTAAGTCTATATGCTCAATATGCCTAAAAAGAATGACCTACTCTTTACCTGCAAGTTTTTATGTGCCATATAAAGGCAGGCCACATAGGCAACCTATATATGTACGTGTAGTCTTATGAGTGAGCTGGCTTTAATGCATTGAAAACATTTCTGTAGGGATGTGACATGTTGACTCTTAAAAGTGCATTAAGAGAGAATCACTGCAAACCAAAACAAACAAAAAAAACAGCGTCTCATCTTACCTGTAAACCATGTCCCACTTTGCCTACCAAAGTACATTGCAGTTTATTTCTTTGTTTTTGATTTCTACTCTTGTAAATCTTATAATCTTTGTAAATAGTCAGTCAGTCAGTCATTTTCTGGGCCGCTTTACCTAATTAGGGTTGCGGGGGGGTGCTGGAGTCCATCCCAGCTCACACAGGGCAAAGGACGGGGACACACCCTGGACAGGTCGCCAGCCCATCGCAGGGATCTTTGTAAATAAGTGTTTAGATTTACAAGTTCACTCAAGTGCTTGGTGGAATCAGGCAAGTTTTAAATTGCTGACATGCTCACAATAATCGTGCCAGTCCCATAAAATCAAATGCGGACTGATGCACACTTTTGAGGAAATTATTCATGATAATTGTTCTTGACTGACTGCTCTGACTCAAAAGAATGCAGTGCATTAATATGTATTTAATATTCCCTGGTTATCAAAAGATCTGGGACCCATTTTCCAAAATCTTACCAGATTTGGTAACAAACTGAGACTAAAAACCCTTCAAAATTGAAAATCTATATTTCAAAGTAACAAAATCCCTCTGAAAGTGTCCACAAACTGATAATCATTTTGCATGCTGTACTGCCAGTCTGCTTTTCTACCTTCAGTATGGATATTGCTGTGAATATTGTTTTAATTATTCACCATTTCTTTTGTAGTGTCCCAAATGGGTGTGGCACAAGGACACAACATGTGTCTGGACCCTGGGATCCCAGACAGAGGAAAAAGAAAAGGCTCAGACTTCAGGTGAGAAATGAGCTTATAGATTACTGATTAACAGACTCCATTCGGGGGACAAGCAGGAGAGAAGGAAGAGGAATGCAGTTAATTTAGTGTTTGTAATGCCAGCGTGATGAATAGCAAGGGGTGGCGGGGGTTGGCACCTTCTTAATTTCTCATTGGCCTTTTAATTCTCAAAGCTCACTGGGGATATTTGATCAGAATAAACATGGGCTCTGGGATCTCAAAGGTCAGAGAGAGAATTGGGAGATGAGGGAAAGAGAGAGAGGGATGGGAAGAGCAAGAAAGGGGGAGAGAGTGAGAGCGACAGAGAGAGGAGGAATGTAGAAAAACAGAAATAGAAGATTATAGATTTTTTTTTTTTTTTATCTTTGATGCAGAAAAAAAAAGGGTTTAACTCACAGCCGGTTGAAAAAGCAATTATTCATAAACGACAGCAATAAACCCTATTGGTTATATGTTTATATACCTTACAGACATTTTCCACATACTGATTCTCATAAATATGGTCTACAGCACTTTAAAAGGTTTCTTTTTTCCGGTATTTGTGTGTGGGCATGTTTGCCAAATTCTGTTTACTGCGGTGATTACTTTAAGCATAAGAATTCTAATATTATCCAGTATAGAGGAGCAAAATGACAAACATTTCTCAGTAAGCTACAAAATGCTTTGAGCATATCCAGGATATCCTGTCTGCACAGATGTAGGCATGTGATGAAATGTATGCATGCATGTCATGAAAAGGATGATAATTAGCCCTGCTTTAATATGCAGGGATGGTGCAATGCAATGTAGGTGAAAATCCTAGCTTTGATCATATTTTGTTTAACTTATCAAACCTTTGAAAACTGGAGTATTGTGATGCATATTATTTGTCAAGAAAATGTCTTCTAGTATTGGCACTGTGTATTTGTACATACCGTCCACCCCACCGTAATAATCATTTGAAGTGAAAGTGACTATGTGTCATTGTGAATGCACAGCACACAATAAACGATAACGAAATGCTTCTCTGCATTTAAAGCATACACACCACGCAGCAGCGGGCAGCTGTGTTCAGCATCCGGGGAGCTGTGTTGGGGACAGTACCTTAGGGCAATCTACTGCTCCACTGCTGCCCCAGTTTCTCCGTATTATGTCCCTTTTTGTCATCTTTTTTCAGTGGTTTATAGAAACTCCCTAAAGAAACGGTGAACACAACTGTAATGGTGTTATGAACACCTATGCATTGTCCTGCAGGAAGTAGCATTATCAGGTGAAGCTTTATTTTTATCATGCAAGAAAATAACAGAAGTTGCCTGCCTTCAGCTGACACATTTGAACACATTTTCATTTCATCACCTGCCACAAAGGCGTAGTGCGAAAATAAGAGCACCAGAGCCGTTTAATTGTGTGGAAGCAGAGCTATGGCAGTGTCATTTTGCAACAAAGTGCTACTACAGGCAGGCCTGTGGCGTGAGGTGGACTGTTACTGTAGTCCCGCTGTGCCAATGGCATCACCCCGGAGGAATCTAACGCAGACAAATGGGCACAATCCCTTTCACACTCACTCACTCTCAGCTCGCAGCAGGGAAGTGAAAGACAATCGAAACTTTTTAACACAATGTTCTGCGCCCCTCTTCCCCGAGCACTCCTTCATCTGGCGCTGCGTAATGGAGGATGTTTGGTACTGCATGTGAGGGTCATTCGCTCCTGAGGTCAAGCAAGGTCAGCACTCTGGTGCTTTTCTCAAGTGGGGACATGTGCGAAGTACCCAAACCTATAACCCATTAACATCTTACCTGAGGTCAGTCTGACCTCACTGCCTGCCAGAATTATTTCAAAACCTGCCAAAAAGCCTAATGATTTCTTCAGGAACTTAAGCTCTGATTGACGGCACCTGTTAAATGTAATTGAGTATATTTCTGCATTTATATTTCAGTTCTCCTCTAACCTTTATTACATCTTCTTACCTTGCAGCCACAAAAAATACATCTACAAGGAAATGACATCGACAGCATGTCAATAGTGTCATTTTTCACAATCGGCTGTTTAATTCTATTTCAAATGAATCCGGCTAAACTGAAGTATTTAAGTATTTATTTTTGATAGTAATTATTTTTACTCGTTACATTTGAACAAATATCTACAATCCTACACCTTACATTTTTAGAACATTTTAAAGTAAAATCAATTTTACTTTGCCTCATTGTGCCATTCTCCACACCTTCTCAAAAAGAATGGATTTAATCTAAATAGACAATAACACACAGAAAAGACAATCCCTTAGTGTTTCCATCAGCGCAGATCACGCATGACAGACATAACAAGAAGAAAATGAGGTAAAAGATGAAGAAGACATGAAAGAGCGACTTGACTATGGAGAAAATGAGATGAATCGAATACGATGTCTGTGATGAGAGAACTAGTAGAGACATGGATGGAAGTGAAGTTAATGCTCATTATTTTCAGCAGACTGTTTTTATTGTGTTTGAATTTAAGATGGTTTAATTGTCTTCATGATATTTGAGGGTTTGAGATCAGTTGGTCCTGTACTTTGAACATTTTACCCAAAATTAAAATCAGTACTTCTGTTATTGTTGGAGTGGTTTAGTGTGAAATAGTTTACAGTATAAAATACTGTAAATACAACAGTGATTTTAGAAACCAAGAACATAATTATTTTTTATTTTTTTTTACATTATTTTTAAATTTAGCTATTTTTATATTATTACATAATTTTTTATGTAAAAAAATGATCCAAAACAGTAAACCAACTCATTTCTTTATGTAATATGTTGCCTTTTATTTACCTTAAAGTGCTCCACATCGATTATGACTCAGAGTATTAATTCAGGCGTAGATCGTTTTAAAACGTCCATTAAACAACGTCATTCATCACTGGTGTGAGCAGTTCTGACTCACTAGAATGGTGTGTTGTTCCTCAGGCTAAGTAACCTGAATGGTTTCATCTTGATTTAATTAAGTGACATTAATTTGATATTAGTGGAGTTGGATGTTGGGAGAAGTTCAAAGGAAAAAAAAAATCTGAATCTAAAGCTAACTTAACAAATCAGAATAATGATGTCCAAACACTACGAAAGCTCAATATGAATACTTTCAAACTGCAAGACACATACAGGGTTGAGTGTGAAGAGCTGCAGACGGATGGAGCCAGAGGGTGGAATAAGGCAGAGAAGCTCTAGAGGTCTGTGCTTTTTTCTGAACATCAGGGAGCTACACACACACACACACACACACACACAGAGAGAGAGAGAGAGAGAGAGAGAGAGAGAGAGAGAGAGCAGGCTAGTCAGGGGAGAGATGGCCCTTAGGAAGAAAAGAGCTGGCCAGCATCAGGAATGTGCAATAGCCTCCTCTTTAGTGTTGCAGCTTTCTGCACAAGATAAAAATTAATTGGGCCACACAAATATCTGTTCTTCAAAAG
Organism: Hepsetus odoe; assembly: GCA_017165825.1. Taxonomy (NCBI): domain Eukaryota; kingdom Metazoa; phylum Chordata; class Actinopteri; order Characiformes; family Hepsetidae; genus Hepsetus; species Hepsetus odoe. Next base: position 9,364,454 of record CM029368.1, read on the forward strand.
TGAATTTAATTGAATATGCACTGAGTTTAACGATGACAGAGCATTACCGTGTTTTTCTTTTGCAGACGTGGGGCCACGGTGCATTTCTCCTGTGATGAGGGCTACGAGCTCCAGGGCTCCAAGAGCATCACCTGCATGCGTGTGACAGACAGTTACGTGGGCTGGAGTGATGACCGGCCCATCTGTCGAGGTACTGCTTTTTACAGTGAACGTTGCCTGTGCATCCCGGATGCCTGCCAAAAGTTTAAGAACAAACGGTTCTCTTTTAATTTTTTTCTGTTTCTTTTCAGTGAATAAATAAATACCTTACCTAAAGCATAATTTTTGCAAACACTGTCGGTAAATTCTGGTCATCAAAGTGTCTACCTTGATATGAAGAACAGATTTTGTCAGAATTGACGAAGCAAATGTTTAGAACATGCTTTCTTTAGAATCGAGTACGAATTTTCATAAAAGCTTGTTTCATTTGAGCTCATTGAGTAATGGAGTTCTGAGGCCTATTATTACATTTCTTTAAACAGCTTTTCTCCAAATTCAGAGCTCAGCTTCTGGTACACCTGCATTCAGGAAACTGAGCATGTTCTTTTATATCAACGTTCTGAAGCATTTTACTGAAGGCTTTCCTAATAAAGAGCTTATTTCAAGACTTACAAAAGATTTTGTTCTATATATATATATATATATAATTTTTATTTATTTTTTTAGGGGAAATCTCTATATAAAAGATTTTTAGGACTTGGAACATGAAAAGAAATGTGTGAGAATATATGTATATTAGGAGGAAGTTTCCCAAGTCCTGCCCAGTATGAATACTATGGAAAAAAAAAATCTTTGTGATGTGATTCTTTTTTTTCTTTTCATTTATTTATTTATTTTATTTGATTTTATCGTAAACCACTTACACTGGTAAAAAACTTATACATATGTTTTTGGATTGTGCTATATATATATATATATATATATTTTTTTTTTTTACTTTTTATGTTAATTTACAAATATGTTTCTTCCATTGCTTGAAGAATCCTATATTGCACCCTTTTAAAAATTGTGTAAAGGTTGTGTCCCAATTTTTTTTTTTTAGACCTACATCCAAACCATCTGAACCTATATTTTCCAAGGGTGTACACGTTACTAAACTTTTGAAGAGCAGCCCACAACCAAATTTGTAACTTGCTGGTACCATGTATGTCATGTTTGGTGTGCATTAGAGGGAGAAGGAGCAGAGGGAGACTGAGGGAAGACAGGCTAACAGGAGAGAACAGTCTGCAGCGTATTTCCTTGGAGGGAGGAGATGGCTATCACTCTTCAGTAATCAGCTTATTTAGCAGCACTTGGCTCTGATTAATTACTTTATTAAGCTTTACTAATTTTCTGAGTGTGATTGGCCTGGAGAGCCATCGTGACTTCATCCCTCTTGCATCTGTCACTTCTTCAAAGAACCATTCTCTACACCAGCGCCACCACTTTCAAAGGCCAGTGGACGCCCTCTTTAGAGTGTAAGAGACAGCTTTTGGCTTCATTGTCACACAAAAAAAAGTGTGCACTGCGTGCCTGTCCCATTACTTCATGGATTAGGACACTTTTGAGGATTATCCTGAGACAGATGTGCGTATGGTGAGATGTCATGGGGGTTAATACAGTTTATCATCACATTATCCACAGCGCAGAGCAGACTGCCCTGCAGGCTAACACGTTCCTCTCTCATTCCAATTTCCCCGTCGAGGTTATAGGGTGTCCTCTATGCGTCTCAGACACACACACACACACACACACACACACACACGATCACATTGGTTAATACTTCCTCTTTGGCCCTGTGATATTGATTAATTTGCCAACTATTGTTCGGCAAGCTGTGGACTATTAGACTTCCATTAACTTGTTACAGCCCCTCTCTTTTAGCAGCAGTCTCTGCGCAGCGGATGTCCCGGCATGACAGTCTGTGGGAGAAACTTAGTCGGACAGCTTTGAGATGGATGGCTGCAGTCGCTTTTGTTTTTGATTGTTTAACGATCAGCTTTCGGTTCGTAAAGCCCTCGCCCGCCTATCTGACTGCGGAACATTGCAAGAAAAAGGGAGAATGGATCTAGAATTGAGAGAGCGTCTGCTAGCCCAGACACACTGTGCTCCTCTGTAAGCCCCATTAGTCATGTGAAGAGTGGTGATATTTGGCGTTTGTGTCCTGAAACCCATTTCAATCACTTGCTCCCTTTCAGCAGCAATGTAGAGAATGATTATTCGTCTTGTTTCATTGATTTAACACTACTAAATGCCAGGTCATTACTCAAAAATGGCCCTGTTAATTGCAAAGTGCCATGGGAAAGTTGGAAACTTGAGAATAATTAACACCACAATTTTTCATGGTGCCTCAAAAAGGATTTAATGAATCCACGTGTTTTAAAAATAAAGCAGGAAAAAACTCACATTACACAATTGCCACTGCTTGTCCTTGACAAAGAGAAGAAAAAACAGGTTATTCCATGATTTAGGGTCAATAGCCTGTTTTGCAACAAATAAACCATACATAGTCGGAGATTTATATGCTATTGAATTTTTCACTGCAAGTGAAGTGCTTTAAGGGCTGCTTTTACTGACCACCTCCACATAAAGTGTGCTAACTATTAGGGATGAGCTATAGTCAAGCCACTTTCTCAAAGAGCCAATTAATAGCAATGATTTCTGGCCCAGTTAATAAAAAGCCCAATGGCAAAAAGTGGCTCTTTGGCAGGGAGTCTCAGCAGGTTCAAGTGGAAAGTAATCTCGGTGACTTTTTCCTCTTTGTCCCAGTCTTCTGCAGGCTACTGTATGTCTAAAATTGTAGTCTTTTGCCGCTCGCTTCATATATAAAAAAGCTTCTGAGTGAGGAGCCCCAGTGCCAGATTTCACAGTGATCCAATTCAGTCAGAATGAGATTAGCACTAGCCATGGGGAAACACCTCCAGAGAGTAAAGGTGATTATCTGATTGTCTCCAAGTGCTGCCCTCACTGCCCACACAAGATTAGATTCTACCTTAAGTGGGCTTGAGTTTCACACTAGACTGTCATATGATGAGAAATTTGTATAAAAATAAAATGTAAAAATAATATTAGGTTTAACAATATGACCTCCTTGTTTCATTGTCTGGGTCCATCAAGGGCTGGTTAATCTGAAAACATTTGGAAATTCTGCATGGTGCCCTATAACAAAAGGTCTTATTTTTCTCTAGTTGCTAAAGTAGTCACTCTAAGAACTTAATTTATCCACTTCTAAAAAATCTGACACTCTTGTCAGTGCTCTTAAAGTTTAAGGTTCTTAAACACTGGGCTTGATGTGCAGAAGTTCTATGGGGAGAAAAAGGTCTAATAATGAGACTGAAATCAGGTTTTGTTAGTTGTTCCAAGTAAAGCTGTGGTTAATGCCTACAACATGTGTCCAAGGTTGGAGATCCTGTAGCAGGGTCATGGGTGTCCAATGCTTCAATGCAGAAGTATGTATTTTTTTTTTAATCTGTTTATTTTTAAAGCCTGTCTTATAATGAACTCCCAGCATTTTTTCCCATGACAACTGCCATAAGGGTCCAGTACCACATGCAACCCTGGTTAGGAAAAGTGTAATGAAAAGAAATGAAAAGAAAAGCCTTCTTCAAAAGTGGTTCTCCTGTCGTGCAGCTCCAACAAAGGCTATGTGGCTTATTTACTTTGAAGTTTGTCACACGTGGCACTTCTCATATTGATTTATCATCCTTTAGCTGTCTTTCAACACTCTCTTAATTGACACTATTGACATACCAGGACACTGTCTTCTCTGTGGACCTATTGTTCAGACTGTGCTGTACACTTTCTGGATGTTGACGTTAATATTAACCTGAGAACGAACTAAAAAGAAAAGGTTTAGAACTGTGAATGAACACAGACTATAAATGAACTAAGCAAATGTGCTGAACCTTTTAATGAAACGAAGGAGAATACCAAGCACCAGAGATTACACATATTATAATACGAAGGTTAAAACAGTGGTCAGCGGGCCCTGGTGTTAATTAACTTTTTAAAAAATATTTTTTTAAGGTTGTGAGGAGGTGTGTGTGTGTGTGTGTGTGTGTGTGTGTGTGTGTGTGTGTGTGGCCCCCCTGAGGAGCTCACCTCAGACATAGCTCATTAAGAGCTGCAGCTGGTCCCAGACCTGCAGACACGTTCATTTACTGCAAACATACTCTCTGTGCCCTCCCTCCTCATTAGCCAGTGAGAACTTTCATTCAGGGAGGGCTTTAAAGTCCTCCTGGAGGACACGGGAGTCGCACAAAAAAAAGAAACTCCTACAGAAAGTCACACAAAGTCAAGTTACCACCAAAAGTGTGGAACCCTCTAAAGGTCTCTCAAACTCCATGTCATTCAGGTCAAAAACAACAGCCTGAAAGAAAATGTTTTGGCAACTTGGGAAATCGTACTTATTGTAATTTTCAAATATTGTCTTTAGCCCAAGGGTTTGCTTCTGTCATCACCCTGCTTTAATCACTGAGGTTACTCATGGCTGGCCCACGTCAATTTCTCTCAGAGTTGGTTGTCTTTTGGAAGGGCAGCTTTTGCTGGAGAACTTGTTTGGGCAGCTCAAACAGGGAAAGCATATCAGCCCCTGCAGATGTTTTCTTCCAACCTGTGTGTGGACTCTGATTATCTGCTGAAGTTTCAGGGTTATATTTGTGCTCAGAAGCCCAGAGACACACTGCAGAACATAATAGCCAATCTTACCCTTTTACCTGTAACCATGACCTGTTACATAATTGACTTTTGTCCTGATTGTTTGGTTTGCCTGCATTATTGGGGAGCTTGATCAAATGGTGTAAGAAAATCAACTGAGCAATAATTGCGTCTTATTAAAGGAATAACTAGTTTCCGGTTTTTTTTCCGTCTTCTTTTTATTATTCTCAAATGTATTCCTTGAACTAAAAAATATTTGCTCATGGAATTTTTATTTATTCTCTCTCATGCTCTCTCTCTCTCTCTCTCTCTCTCTCTCTCTCTCTCTCTCTCTCTCTCTCTCCTCTAGCACCAATGTGTGGTGGGCAGCTTCGCGGTCCCAGTGGCATCATCACATCTCCAAATTTTCCAGTCCAGTATGATAACAACGCTAACTGCACTTGGATCATTACGGCTTCAGACCCCAGCAAGGTATTTACATATGACCTCAGATTTGAGCCCTGACCAGTTGCTTGTACAGCACATCTGTGCCTCTTGTTCACTGGATCATTGATATTGACAGGATACTGATAGTGGAGCGGGAGTGGAGAGTAAAGGTGAGAAATGGAGAGAGGGAGGGGAGCACTATTGCAAGTGAGCAGAGAGCCTTTAAAGGAAGCAAGGAAGCCATAGCGATGACTTTGGAGCCCTGTTCAAGGCCACAGTCTGCTTGCCAAATTTCCTTCTCTGGACTCAAACAAATAGTTTTACAAATCTCTCTTCTTATCACGCTGGCTCAGAGGGTAGAGGAAGGAGGGGAGGGATGGGCTGGCGCTCCATTAATGTTCCCTGTTTTGCCAGCCACCCCCGCCCCATCCTGTGGGTAACGGACAGTTCTACTTCACACTGTCTGAGCTGACGAGAGAATCACAGATGAAGATGGAGCACGGCTGTTCCCTCTCTTTACAAACGTAATGACATTCTATTTTTGTGTCACCACAATGGCATCTAGAGGAGACGAGGGGTCAGGTGTGATACTGAGCCAGAACTGGGGCTGTGCAAAATGTACCTGACAATGAGCTGTGTCTGTTTCAGCTGGGCCAGGGCCTACATTCCAGCCTTTGTGCACAGAGACATCAAGCGGTGTGATGGCACTTACTGCCTGCATTCTGTGCACAATATCCAGCAAGCTTGATAATTGAAACAGTGGAGTGGGAATTTAACGAGAACATTGTATAGTAAACCGAACCATAGGGGCAGCAGTGGCCTAGTGGTTAGGGAGTTGGCCCTGGATCAGAATACTGTGGGTTTGATTCCCTCACTAGTAGGTTGCCCTGAGGCACCCTTGAGTAAGGTACCGTCCCTGTCACTGCTCCCCAGGTGCTTTCAATAGCTGTCCCCTACTACAGTGTATGGGGGAAATGCAGAGGTTGAATTGTGTGTTGTGTTGTGCTGTGCTGTGTTTCACAATGACAAGAATAGTCACTTTCACTTTCAAAGTAAATGGTTGGCAGTGCCATGTTTAGGGAGGCCCAAGTTAGGGATCAGCCTTATAGACATTTGATCAGCCAGTGCAGGTGTCCCCCAACTCCTACTCTCCTTAAAAAGTGGTGGTTGATTGTTTCTTATTGCTAATCCTATAGAGCTGTCAAGCTACCTGTTATAGCAGTAAAATTAACTGTCCATCGTCAGTGTTAACTCGTTTTGATATGAGCAAACAAAGTTCTGTTACTTATCCTTCTGAACCATCATGTGTGTAATTGCTGCTAAAAAAGAAAAAAAAAGGTGGCACGATCCCTGAAATTTCGTCTTCCTGATTTGTCGATCTGATTGGTCAGCACCGAGGGGAAAAAAACTTTTACCTTGAAGTGCTGGAAGTATTTCACACACAAGGCAGCTTGCAGTAACTAGTATAGACCATTTTAAATAAAAGGAAGCGATGAACCTTCATCAAAAAAAGAAGAAACAAAAACTCCAGGATGAAGAGATTGTGAGAGCTAAGGTTCTGCAATAGTAGTTTATGAATGAAAACATTGTTTTGTGGGTGATTTTAATGATTGATGCACTCAACAAGTGAGGAAAACAGGTCTGTTCAGCCTTAACGTTTAGCATTATATATTATACAGATTGCATTTAAATCAAAGTTAATACATTATCAAGTGTGTTATTCACAAATGCTATTTAGATATATTTAGATAGAGATATATTTTATTTCTCTTAAATGATTAATAAGTGAACATTAATGGAAGCTGAAAGTGTACACTTTGGCCTCTTTTTGAATTGCTGAAGCTATTGCAGTCTAAAGTGAACCAGACTTTAAAGGGCCATTGCAAATGAAATTAACTTACTAACAGTTGAATTGTCATTAAATTATTGATAAATTAAACATTTTTTAATTCTTGCAAACAGTGAATGGCTTGATATGGCTTGTTGGTAGCCAATGAGAACGAATGGAACATGTGAGCCCTAACTGTGTTTCAGAATTGCTGATGGTGAAGGAAAGAGGCTGAACGATTAGCAGAGAAGGAGGCGGTTACATGTCTTTAGGGAAAGAAGGATGCTGAGCTTCTTTGGGATGAATCCTCCTCAATGTCAATATGAGCTCTGAGTCTAGACGCTAGCTTTCTGTTTCTAGATGAATGGATCCCCAGGAAGCAAGAAAAGACAAAATTAGCTGCTTACAGAGAGAAACGGCTGATTGCTTTTGTTGTTTCTTTCACTTTTAATTATCACCCTCTCTTTGTTTAGTGTGTTATCTTCATCCAGTTGATTGGTATTAGCTGCCACTCTGTCTCTGAAGAGAGTTGCATTGACTTAAATCCACTTCTCCAGCCTGATCCCAGTCCCTGCAGTCTGTGTGGTCTGGCTGAATAATCACCCCGAGCAATGGAGCGTCTTATTTTAAGTGATCTTTTAGGTCTGAGGCTCAGGGTTCTGCTTTGGCCGGAGATCTCAGTGCTTTGCCGTAGCAGTTCCATTACTGTGGGATACACAGGATTGCCAGTGTTGTCCGCTCAGTGATGGTGCAGTTTTGCAGGCCTTCACAGCATGTCATGAGTTCATATTTGTTCACAATGTCTTGACTTTGTGGAAGGAGCCCGTGGCTTTGGAGATTACATGCTCTCAGAAACCCACTGTGAGCCAGTGGAGTCTGCTTTCAGTCAATACCCTACACACTGTCTCCCATAAGGCCGCAGGTAAAGGTGGGCTCTACCTGCTCAGGATGACATGGCTTGAAAATGGAGCATTGAAAGTAAGGGCTGGAAACGCAATGCAAAACTTCATTTATCTGGCAATCTGACCCAGAATGCTCAACTTTTTTATTACACACAGTGTTTACTATAGGACAGAATGCAATTTGCATTTATATAAGCTTTTTCATTAGGAGTTGGTCTCTGAGCACTCCGAAAACATTAAGAATTTGGCAGAAATGTGGCAGACAAGTTGAAATCGGAGACTAGACTGTGCTCGCTATAACAGAAAAAGACCTGTGGATTTAATTATTTGAATCTGAATATTGACATCTTTTGGATTTAACAAAATTGTCCTGTTCTTTTATCCCTAACTAGTATGTGCTTCACCTTTTCCTTCAGTTTAGCATCTAAAATGCTTAGTTTTACCTTTTAAAACCATCTTGATAGCCACTATCTGTTTCTGTAATTTGCTTGAAGTCTTCACTTACAGGAAAGTGGATTTTTTTTTTCCATTAAAAGAAAAAGAGGCCTGTAGTTATAACCTAGGTTTATCTCTGTCTGCAATCTCCTGGCGATGGAATCATAGAATATAATATCCTATATTGTGCATAAATGGCACCTTTTCAATATGCTGCAAGGAGGCTGTTAACCCAGAGATAATCAGGTCAATGCTACTATCAATAGAAGGGTTACTAAAGCTCATATCCAATTTTTTTTTCTTTTATTAAGATCTGAAAACTGATGCAATGCTGCTTTCAAGCTTGCTGGGTGAATAGGAAAATGGAAACCGGTCTGTTAAATGGCCAGGTTGGCGTTGTGTGCACTGTAACTGAGTTGATGGGTCTGTGTGCAGGTGATAAAGCTGACCTTTGAAGACTTTGACCTGGAGCGTGGCTACGACACTCTAACAGTGGGTGACGGAGCCGTAATCGGGGATCAGAGGACCGTCTTTCATGTGTGAGTACTTTTGTCCTCCTTCTCTCTAGCACTCCTCCTTGTTACTCTCTTCTGGTTTCTTTTCTCTTTCAGAATGTGTGTGTGTGTGTGTGTGTACAGCTCACCACAGTCCCTCCCTCTCTTTCATCTCTTGATGTCCTCCTCTCTTTCAACTGCTCCCAAACCCTCCACCTCCTCCTCTTGCTCTGTTTCTCCCCGTTTCATCAGCCCTCTGAGTAGCAGCGCATGGAAGAAATACCCTGAGCTCGATTGTCAATCACTTTGGCTCTCAATGTTACAAGAAGATCACCTCTGGGGGGAGGAGAGGGGGGAAACTGACGCATATTGATGCCTGTAAAGCAGTTTGCCAAACCAGATGCTTCAGAATGTTTCTCAGAGTGTTGTTATTAATTGTGTTCTAATTTATGGTCTTCATAAAGTTTAATCGATGGCTTTTTATGTGTGCTCTCTGGCAGGGCTGGTAGAGTGCTACTCTAAGGTGTCCCTCGGTGATCTCTCCCTCTCCCACTTTCTCTCTCTAGATGCACAAAATAGCCCCAGATAGCCTAATGTGCTCAATTAGTGGGCCCCATAAGCTCAGAACTGGAGGAACTCCCAGATCAGCCAAGCCTATTGGTATACACTACATTAAGAGTAGACAGAGACTGTGCTCTGAGCTCGCTTAGTGTGGTCTTCTCCCTGATTGTGTTTCCAGGCTGTCGGGGACCAGCACTCCAGACCTGGTGGTCAGCACCAGCCATCAGATGTGGCTCAATTTCAAGACGGATGACACCAGTGGCTCCTTGGGGTTTAAGGTGTCTTTTGAAGGTAAGTTAGATCGAACTGGACCAAAAGATGGAAAAAAAAAAATACGAATAAAATAAAACTATCATCAATTTCCAAACAGATATCAGCTGGAGCTGATGGACTGCTTGTGCAGTTTTTTACAGCAGTGCTTGAATGTCTGTGAGCCATTTAGTACTGTTGAAATATGACTTAAAACATAATCATAAACCCAACGAAACCCTAAGATAAACTAAAACCTGAACTAAACCCACTTTTCTAGACTTGGGCATTTCTTTGCAGAGGAAATTATGCAATATTATTTGCATAATGAGTATGTGAGCAACTAGGGTTAGCAGCTTCTTTAAAGGTGAAATTAAGTTCAGATGTTTTATAATGGAATGGCAATCAGGGCTGAATAGGTGGCCTATTTTATTTAAAGAACAAGGCTCCAAGAGTCTGATCTTCACAGCATCTTTGTCAAAGTGTAGTAGTCCACGAGGCCACAAAACCCAACCAGGGTAACTTAACTAAAGATCCCTCTAAAGTTGCATAAGCATAAGAGAACACTGAGCAATAATGGTGTGCATGACAGGAGAAGACGCTGCTCTCCATAAAGAACATTGCTGCCCATCTTCAGTTTCATAAATATCATGTCGAACTGGAAGGCTACTGTGTTTCACAATGACAAGAACAGTTACTTTCACTTCATTTAAAATACTGTTAGAAAATTCCTGTAAGCAGAGACAGTAGAACGAAGGAAAACACCAGAGACAGGATCTGCAGTTTTTACTTGCAAGGGGAGCCAGGCACCAGCCAACACCAGCTACCTCCTCCGAAGTGCTTCCCCCTCTGCAAGCCTTTTATTCACTTTTCTGATTTTACAACGGCAATTAGCCCACATTCCTTGTTACAAAATAAAAAACAGAGAAGAGGAATTCTGTGTCTGGGAAGGTTCAGGTTCAAAGGTCAACTGTCGTAACAAGCTCTTTGCAGAAGTCGTAAAACAAAAAGGATAACGAAAAGGTTAACAGTTCATCATCAATGATAAATATTTACGATTTTCCTAACAAATACGTTTTGAGTGGCAATTTAAATTTGGCAATTTAAATTTGACCTCACTGGAAGCGATTTTCAATTATTTAACATCTAATATTATATAATATTATTTCCGGCGAATAGGCAACACTTCCAAACGAAAACTAAAACAAAACCACTTTTTTTTTCCCTTTACTGATTCTGGCGTTTCTCGGCTGATCTCATATTTCAAACACACTGCTGATAGCGGTTACAATGGAAACTAGATGGCCAAACCATACTGCAGCAAGTTTCCATTGGCTAAACGGGCTGTCAGCTGAACGAGAGATTCATTCAACAAACACTTCACACACATTTCAGAACTGAACTGTACCTATAAAGCTGCAGCAGGTTCACTATCAACATAGTTACATACAGATTTAGATTTTTTAAGACCATGACCCCCCCCCCCCCCCCCAATTAGAACAAGGTTCAGATGCTACAGCTTATTTTCATCCCTGCTTGCAGTATTTGTGGTTCAACATTGCTTGATTAAAGATGTGAAAATAATTTGTTTAGAATTACATGATTACCTTAATTCATCAAAAGACCCATTTACACTCATCCAAAATACTCATTGATTGAAATGCTCACTGAACAGATTTATTTGCATATTGCACTTGTCTGCTATCTTATTCTTTCAAATGCCACTATTTGTATGCATGAAGAACTTTCATTAAGGTAAATGCATTGTGTATCTCTCCCTTATGTGACCCTTCTGCTGTTTCCCACTGCATCCAAATTGTGGCAAAGATACAGGCTTATTTTAAATCATCATAATTTCAACCAGATCTCCTCTTATTCCTTTTGCTTTTTCTTTTTCCTTTATTCCCTTCTTCTTTTGGCCCAACTCTTATACAAGATTGCTCTATCCATAGGAGATAGGAAAGAGGGAGAGAAAATGACAGGCTGTAATGTACCCCTGTTGCCCCTTTTTTGTGTGTGTGTTGGGGGGGGGTTTAAATACTGCCTCAGTCCCTCAGTGATGGCTCTGCTTGCCACACTCTCAGCATATTTGTCTACCATGACAGCCCAGCATGATCTTTTCCTCCCTTTCTCTCACCCATTTTTGCACACTCATTTTTCCTCTCTCTTCATCATCATTTCCTCTCCAGAAGTTGAAGGGGGTCATCTAGAGAGAGGGCGCTTATTTCACCTCATTGGGAAGTTGCTCCCTCCTTTATAGAAGTGAGAGAACACTGCCAAGCAGGGACCAGTAATTTCCCTTTTTGTTCGGTTTAGCTCTCCACGCCCCAGTTGGAACCGGGCGCAGTCCAACCACCAGCACTTTCATCCAGGCCATTCTTTAAAATTGCACAGCGCCCAGCAGCCAATGGGGAATTGGCACGTTTTCCTCCAGACGATCTGAGAGCCAACAGTCACTCTCAGATCTGCACCAAGCCTCCAGCCTGCTGTTATATACTTATTTTTCATCTGCAAAATAACAGGAAAGTAGAGCAGAGTACACACCCCAACATAATTAAAACAATAAGAGACACTTAATGAAGTTGAAGAATCTCTTTGAACCTCTCTACCTTCCTCCCACTGAGATCAGATGCTTCCTCAAATTATTTAAATTCTCATTTCCATATTTTTAAGCAGAATTGGCACATGCACAGCTTACACTAATTACTGTAATGTTTCTGACAGGTTAGATTATGCAACATAAGTGGACATACATTTTTCCCCTCTCTCGTCCCCTCCCTCCACATGCTTGTAAGAAGAGGTGTCACTGTGTATCTTGCCGTATGAGATACATTTGAGATTAAGATTAAAGGGCACATGAGCATCACTGGTGTTACAACATTTTAAAGACACAACAAATGCCCCATTACAGCCACTGGCTTATTTATGAGCTGATGTGCTATAAAGGCAGGGATACAGAGGGGTGCGCCACAGGCATCTCCTTCACCTCCACTGGGGGTTTCAGACTTCTCAGGCTTCTTTCTCCATCACTGCTTCTCTTTCCTCCTCCACATTCTATTAACAGAGGCCCAAAGGGAAGATGAGCTCTAATTCAGCAAGCACTTAAAGGACCATGCACAAGAAGCCACATGCATAGGGAAGACCGGGACATGGCCTATAGAAGGGTCAAATGTAGCATTTCATGAAAAAAATGCTTCCATAGAAACATCTGAGAATTTTAATTTCCAGTGGAAAAATATCCCATAAGGTTTACTCTAAAAACTTTTTTCTAATTATTTTATGTAAGGTTTATCTTCCTAAAGGTGGCTACAATATAGTGCCATGTTAAAGAGAGTCATAAGTTCACGGAGACTTCCCAAATAAAACTGTGTTTTTCAGATTTTATTAACTGAATAAGCAAAAAAGGAATATATACAGTATCTCACAGAAGTGAGTACACCCCTCACATTTTTGTAAATATCTTATATCTTTTCATGGGACAACATTGAAGATATGACACTTTGATACAATGTAAAGTAGTCCGTGTACAGCTTGTATAATAGTGCAAATTTGCTGTCCCCTCAAAATAACTCAACACACAGCCTTTAATGTCTAAACCACTGGCAACAAAAGGGAGTACACCCCTAAATTGTGCCCAAAGTGTGAATATTTTGTGTGGCCACAGTTATTTTCCAGCACTACCTTAACTCTCTTGGGCATGGAGTTCACTAGAGCTTCACAGGTTGCCACTGGAATCCTCTTCCACTCCTCCATGATGACATCACGGAGCTGGTGGATGTTAGAGACCTTGTGCTCCTCCACCTTCCGTTTGAGGAAGCCCCACAGAGCTCAATAGGGTTTAGGTCTGGAGACATGCTTGGCCAGTCCAGCACCTTCACCCTCAGTTTCTTTAGCGAGGCAGTGTTCGTCTTGGAGGTGTGTTTGGAGTCGTTATCATGTTGGAATGCTGCCCTGCGGCCCAGTTTCCGAAAGAGGGGGATCATGCTCTGCTTCAGTAGGTCACAGTACATGTTGGCATTCATGGTTCCCTTAATGAACTGTAGCTCCCCAGTGCTGGCAGCACTCATGCAGCCCCAAACCATGACACTTCCACCACCATGCTTGACTGTAGGCAAAACACACTTGTCTTTGTACTCCTCACCTGATTGCTGCCACACACGCTTGACACCATCTGAACCAAATAAGTTCATTTTGGTCTCATCAGACCACAGGACATGGTTCCAGTAATCCGTGTCCTTAGTCTGCTTGTCTTCAGCAAACTGTTTGCGGACTTTCTTGTGCATCATCTTTAGAAGAAGCTTCCTTCTGGGACAACAGCCATGCAGACCAATTTGATGCAGTGTGGGGTGTATGGTCTGAGCACTGACAGGCCGACCCCCCACCCCTTCAACCTCTGCAGCAATGCTGACAGCACTCATACGTCCATTTTCAAAAGACCATCTCTGGATATGACGCTGAGCACGTGCACTCAACTTCTTTGGTCGACCATGACGAGACCTGTTCTCTGTTCTTTGGCCACCGTGCAGCAGCTCAGTGTCAGGGTGTTGGCAATCTCCTCATAGCCGAGGCCATCTTTATGTAGAGCAACACATCTTTTCTCAGATCAAGCATCAATGTAATATGGATTGAAGCTTTGCATAAACATTCTGTGTATGCCAAGAATACGCCTCCCTGTTAATTGCTTTTCTTGATATTAATGCATTGATTTTCTGATGGACTGACTTTGACTCATAGATGAGCATGACCGTCTCTACATGGCAAACACCTACACGAGTAAATAAATGAAGTATGGAGTGTAGCCAATGGGTGGGTTCGGGAAAAGTGCTTTAGACTTCTGCCTTTCCAGAGAATGGATGGATTTATTTTGTACTTGTGCCTTCCTGCATTATTAGTAATCCTTCACTGGGAAGTCAGTGACTTCCATCTGGATTTGCAGAAGGAAAAATGAAGAAAGTGACAGAGGAATAAATCAGTGGAAAATTGAAATGAGTAAATAACAAATGTCAGCCCTTCTGAAAGTATGCATCAGCTCACAGTGTGAGAGTGTGTTCAGCACTGTGCAGGGGAATGCTGCAACATTGCCAACTCTCACAAGCTACCGTGGGTGAACATGCAACAACATACACACACTGGGCCATTCTTCAGTCTCAGGGAATGCTGTTTTTGCACTGGTCGTGGTCCTGCAGTTTAGTCTCTGCTGCTTTAGCTGTGGTACTCTCAGAAACGTGCAGTAGAGAGAGTCCAGGTGGCAGCCTGTCTCTGATCCCGCATGCAGGCCAGGCTGACTGCAGTAGCAAGCAGTGCACGCAGCTCAGCGGCTGTTGGGACAATATGGCACAGATTGTAGACAAACCAGGCAAGACACAGAGCAACAACAAGAGCAACATCTAGCTACCGTCACTGATTTGTCATTCCTCCATCTTTCCTTTCCTAGTGCTTTTCCACATACTTAAATCACTGAAATTACTGGCATGCAGACTTGTGGTAAATGTTAGAGTAGAAGTGGCCTGATGGTTAGGGACCAGGCCACATGACTGGAAGACCAGAAGGAAGGTTTGAGTCCCATAACAGCAGGTTACCTTGAGGTACCCTTGAGCAAGATACCGTTCCCATCACTGCTCCTCGAGCGCTTTCGATAGTCTTCCCCTGCTGCACGTGTGTGAGTGTATGGGTTAAATACAGAGGTGTAATTTCATTGTGATTCACTGCGTGGTGTGCTGTGCTTCTCAAGATGAATTGTAGGGTCTTGACTCTATAGCACAGTGCCCGTGGAGAAAATGTTTCAAAGTCTGTCTAAAATGTTTCTGATATTGCAAATAATATGAAGACCTTTAGGTTGATAAAAGTAAAGAATCAAAAGTAATACTGATAGACTTGATTCTCCGAAGTGTTGCCAAAGCATCTGCCTTTGGGGTTTTGGAGTGTGATGCTGTGTAGCAGTTTCTTAACAAGTGTGAGGATACATTCAAAACATTAACAGCTTATTACAGACGTGGGAAACACTTCAGTGAGAGTAACAGTAAGAGGAAGCGAATAGCCGCAAAGTGGAATAGCGTTGCAAAACGTGGTAGGAGGCTCCACCAGCGTTCTTCAGTTGTAGTAAATGATTTTGTACTTGGTATGATAGTCGTGCATATGCTTGGAAAAATAAATAATGATAATAAAAAGCATGAACTAAATCAGACAGCAGTTTCATTCAAATAGTTCAATTACAGCTTATAAAGAAAGTGACAAAGTGATTTATATTGATTTTCTTGGTTGAGCTTTGACAGAATTACAGATGCAAGCAATAAGCTGCACTTGCTGTCGTCAGATATTACTGTGAATGTGGTTTTGGTCATAAACAAGATTTACATCCTCAATGATGATAAATATATTAAAATATAATGTTTGAAAGAGATCATATTAAATATTAATATTATATTAAATATAATGTAGTTTATATTTTAAAATATATGAGATCTTATTCAAAAGCATTGCTCATTTTTGCAGTAAAGCAAAGTATGTTTTGATGTCTTGTTAAATGTTAAAAAAAAAAAAGTTAAATACAGTTTTTAAGATATTTGTAGAAAAGTAATGTCAGTTAATGTGGACATTTAATAACAGTCGTACACAAACCTAAGCTCACTATGAACAATAACGGATTGTTCCAGTTTTGTTTTTTAAAAAACTACTCACAAAAAATTACATTTTTAATGCTTCCTTGAAATAAGGGATATTGTTTCTGTGGGCTGAGATGCCAGACTGATGATCAACCAAAACTTAAAGTTCTTCCACTCATCTTCTTTGCTTCTCTAATGACCTTGCTTTTATTTATATTTTTTATTTATTTGATCTTCATAAATGTATTTTTTTTTTTTTTTCCAGCAGGGATTCATTAGTAGCATGTTTCACAAACCAAAGCACATTTTTGTCACATGCAGTAGATTTTTAACCGTTCGTACAAAATCTATGGTCTGTGTAGGCATGGAGAAGATTGTTATAAGATTATAAGATATTATAAGATTCTTATTATAAGATTGTTTTCCAGTGAACATCCTACAATACTTACTTTTCAATTGCACTGCTATTAATACTCACCCAAATCCTTTTAAGAAAGAAATTGCCCTTTTTCTTTCTCTCTCTCTTTCTTGCCTTCTCTATTCCACCTCATTGTGTCTCTTCTTGGTCTTCCCCTCCACATTACCATGGCAGCCCACTCGCAAATGAGGCCTGACGTGCTAAGACAGGTGGAAGGATGAGCGGAAAGAAGAGAAAAAATAATTCATTAAGAAAGCAGGCCAGCCTGGGATTGCTCTGGGACAACGACAAGGCCACTTTGCATGCGTGAGCCGTGCTCTTGGCGAGGGAGGAAGAGTGAGAGAGGCTTTAACACTCACTGCTTCGGAAATTGACTTTCAAGATATTTCCAAAAAAATCACTCAACATTTACTAAAAAAGCCTGCTCTTGCTGTGCTTGTTGACATAATGGTTTGGAATAAATCAAGTCCTCTTCCTCCTCTTTCTCCTCTTTCCTGGAACTCGCTGAACACTGAAGCATTTTCCCTGAGAGTGTATTCAGGACATATTTACACGACGCATCATTCCAACAACAAGGTCCTATGATTCGTATTCAAAGAGCAAGTTCAACTTAAATTATTAATGAGATACTACTACCCCACACACACACACACACACACACACACACACACACACACACACGAACAACATCCTCTTAAGATGTCTAGAGTTGTGTATCTGGTAAATGGTTTGCTCTTTATATTGTACCCATGTTTGATTTATATTCAGCTTTGTGCAAAAGCCCTCAAGTCACACAATTCCTTCCCATGTTTTCATATTTTGCCTTTTAAGAGTCAGACTTCCTTGTATTTATAAAGTATTGTTGAGAAATAGTTTTCCAGGTTTCCTGAAAGACCGTTTTTGGCTTTCATTTGCAGTGTAGCCTCTGTACCTGACCAGTTTCAGCGTATTTCCTTTTTTTTTTTTTTCTCCCCTCAAACTGTGACCTAGATTTGAATCATTCAAGCAGAACAAATCCATCTAACTTAAGGCATGAAGCAGTGAAGAAACATTTATGCAGAAAGAAAGGGCTCACAGATACTTAAACACTTTTTTTTTTGATTGTTACAGTTTGCTTGGATGTGTAGTTAGTATACTTAACAGGTGCTTTAAAATACGTTATAGATCATTATTACTGAGGTAGCTCCAGATTCTACCAATTACAGATGAACATTCACACACTTTCTGCTTTTTACTATTATTAGACCCCCAGACTGCAGCTCTGTAATGGATTCAAATCAGATCTTATTAGTAATTGTTTAAATCATGGTATCTAATTCACTGTGAATATGACATGGTTCAACCATAAGTGTATGTGGACGGGACAGGAATACACACTAGAATTGACTCAGGCTCAAGCTCTGGAGTGAACAGCTCTTAAATGTGGTTCTGTCTGCCTGTAATTCCCTTTTACTCCCAGCACCTTGTCTCATGCTGTCTGTCACCTGCCTGTGCTGCCGGCCACACATTATGGAAGCCATCACTTTCACTTGAATTCCTCTCAGGGGAGAGAGCATCACACAGCAAGGGTTACAACATGAAGCCCGTCTCCATCAAAGCCTGCCACTAATCCTCATTCACTTTCCTGACCTTTGCTGCAGTTCAGCTAGTGGAAGAGGTCCCAGTGTTCCTGTAATCAGATGTTTTAATTGTTATTTCCTTTTATTGTCGGTGCCATACTGTGGTAGGGGTCTCACTGCTTCGTAAGTCATTTTTGATCTTCTTCCTTTCTTCTGCGCATTAGAAATTGACCAGGGTGGGTGTGGAGACCCTGGAATTCCAGCCTACGGCAAACGAGAAGGCACAGGCTTCCGGCATGGAGACAGACTGTACTTTGAGTGCCTGCCTGCCTTTGAGTTGGTGGGCAAAAAGAACATCACCTGTCAAAAGAACAACCAGTGGTCAGCCAAGAAGCCCAGCTGTGTGTGTAAGTTGGAGTTTAAACCTTTAATTTCATAGATTGAAGTACCACTTCTACATGAATCATCTTCAACCCTTTGAAAACCCTTGAGTCAGTGTTGTGATTTCACATTTGTAAAATTCATTGATTTTTATTTCATTTTTAAGTTAAAAAGGGTTATTTTATTTTATAAGTCAGCATATTAGAAAACCATGAAAAATGTAAAAGATGCCTATTCTGTCTACAAAAAATACTGGACACAATATTTGGGCACAGTGGTGGCCCAAGGGTAAGGTACAGTGTGCCACGATTGTAAGGTGTACTGGACCAGTACACTCATTTACCCTGAGGTGCCCTTGAGGAAGGTACCATCCCCATCATGCTCCCCGGGTGCTGGTGTTGCAAACTAATGCTTCTGTTCCTGGTGTGTGTTCACTACTGGTTTGACTGGATGGCTTAAATGCAGAGAAATATTTCACTGCTCACTTGTGCCAGTGGAAAAACATGTTTTATTTACCTCTTTATGACAAAAATGTCATTTAATATCTACTCTTAACAGAATTCCATTGCTTGCTGCAGAAAGCTGGGAAGTAACTATATATATGGGCAGCGGTGGCCTAGTGGTTAGGGCGTTAGTCGGAGGGTCGGGGGTTCAAACCCCTTCCCAATAGGTTGCCCTGAGGTACCCTTGAGCAAGGTACCATCCCCATCACTGCTCCCCGGGCGCTTTCAATAGCTGCCCACTGCTGCACGGGTTTGAGTGTGCATGGGTAAAATGCAGAGGTCCAATTTCGTTGTGGTTCATGTGTGCTGTGCCGTGACCTCGCAATGTCACTTTCACTTTCATATGCTGTTAATGGCGAACAGCATATTGCCCAATGCTTTCATTATCACCAGCTGTAACTATTAATTCTACAGATTAGTTAATGGTTTCTTTCTTGACCAAGTAGCAGTGTGAATGCATGCTTTCGCTTAATCCATGTTACACAGACTCACTTAATTGAAACAGAAGGCCATTTCCATAGTGACAAATGAATAAAACCTCTCCATTAATTGCAGCATCAGCAATTAGGTCATGCAAATGAGTGCCAACATGCTAAGACAGGTGGAAGGCTGGTGAGAAAAAGAGGAGTAAAAAGAAGAACTCATTAAGGAACTGAGCTATTCTGAGATTATTTCGGTACAGTGATTATGCCAGTGTGCATGCATGCAAATGTAGGGAGTTTATTTAGGAAGAAATTAGTCAGTAATGGAAGAAGAGATAAAAAAAAAATGAGATATTAAACATCTGCTTACATCTAAATCCATAATTTTATGCTGTGGCCTTATTTAAAGTGCCCATATCTCCATATTTACATATTCTACAGCTTGATTCCTGTAGAATATGTAAATATATGGTGTATATGTAACCATATTTCTGTAACGTCACTATGAATTCGGGAAACATTTATGCTTTTCAACTTCCGTGTATATACAGCACAAACTGGACACTAAGGAATTTGATTGATTATTTAAAAACCTTTATGGTGCATCAAACATTTTAGTAAAAAAAAATAATAAACTGCACTATCCAAATCACACCAGATGCA
The DNA here is from genome assembly GCA_017165825.1 of Hepsetus odoe. Lineage (NCBI taxonomy): Eukaryota > Metazoa > Chordata > Actinopteri > Characiformes > Hepsetidae > Hepsetus > Hepsetus odoe. The sequence continues at coordinate 9,384,571 of CM029368.1, forward strand.
TCGATTCCTGAAGTTGAAAAGGCTTTATCTTTTCTGTGGGCACTTTCCAAACAGCGGTATTGATGGATAGTGTCATTTCTGCAGAGAATGTCATGAGTGATTTTTTTTTGGTGCCCTCAGTTAGACATTTGACCTCACTAATTCTCTCCATAAATTGCCTCACACACAAACACCATTCAGTCAGAGCTGCTTTTTCATGCAGTGCATTGCATCATTTTAAAACATATTTGTCATCCTTCAACTTCGTTTCTTCTTCAGTTCAAATGGCTATTGTAAGCTGTTTATTGAGCAATGCTATTGCTCTGATGACCCACTACTGAGGTCATACTTAATGCTTTTAGTCAGTCTTCCAATGAACTGAGCACAAACTTCTCTGGGAAAAATAACCAACAGGAACCCATGTTAGGAGAATAATACAAGAAGTAAATGGAGCTCAACTGTGCAAATAACTTATTCAAATCTCACTAAAAAGCTTTTTACAAACTCCCAGAGATCAAGGTGAAGCATAATCTTTCAAACTTATGGTTTAACAGTTGGTGGGTGGAATTCTATTTGATTCACAGGTTCGCAGGCCTCCGAAACTTTTGTTTTCTTTCAAGCTCTCAGATACTCATGTTGGCTCTGAAAGTTCTTCACATTGTCTCAGAGAAGACTCAAGGCAGAAACAATGGGGGTTACATAAGACTGAGGTTTTGAAGCGTGGAATAAAACGGCATAAGATTAATTCAACAGGTGGTAAAATATGTTGTAGGCATTCAAGGTCTGATGAGGCCCTTTGCCTCATCTGGAAGGTTGTCAGAAAATGGCAAATGCATAGTATAGCAAACAGCAAACTGACAGTTTCCTATATATATATATATATATATTTCCTATATATATACAGTACTGTGCAAATGTTTTAGGCAGGTGTGAAAAAATGCTGTAAACAGAATGTTTTCAGAAATGGAAGTGTTGATCATTTATTTTCATCAATCAACAAAACGCAGTGAATGAACAAAAGAGAAATCTAAATCAAATCATTCTTTGGTGTGACCACCCTTTGCCTTCAAAACAGCATCAATTCTTCTAGGTACACTTGCGCACAGTTTTTGAAGGAACTCGGCTGGTAGGTTGTTCCAGACATGACTGTGTTTCTCCTCCGTGTGACACTGATGATCATCAGTACCTGTTTGGTAAAACTGGTTGATCAGACACCGACTATAATCCTACAAAATCCCTGACTGTGTGCAAGTGTACCTAGAAGAATTGATGCTGGTTTGAAGGCAAAGGCTTGTCACACCAAATATTGATTTGATTTAGATTTCTCTTTTGTTTGTTCACTTTGAATTTTGTAAATTGATCAAAATAAACAATCATTATTTATATTTCTGAAAGCATTCTTTGTTTACAGCATTTTTTCCACCTGCCTAAAACTTTTGCACAGTACTATCTATCTATATCTATCTATCTATCTATCTATATATAATATATTTTATTTATTTATTTTTAATCTACTTCTGGAAAAACAGTCATATTCTGACACCCTCTTAAGGGAAGTGCATGTCTTTGTGAGCGTTGTGCACAGCATGCAGACATGACGCTTCAACTGTACTGAAATATCACATCACCTCATGGAAAGTGTACATTATGACTGTTTTGGAAAGAAATATCCAAACTGCACTTCTGAATACGTTCTAACCTTTTGGACACGTGTGTGTGTGTTTGTGTGTGTGTGTTTGTGTGTGTGTGTGTGTGTGTGGGTGTGTGTGTGTGTGTGCGCACGCGCATCTTCTCTTGCCCTTCAGTTTCCTGCTTCTTTAACTTCACAACTTCATCTGGAGTTTTGCTGTCACCGAACTACCCTCAAGAGTACGGCAATAACATGCATTGCGTGTGGCTGATCATCGCGAAGCCGGAGAGCCGCATCAATCTGGCCTTCAATGACCTGAGTATGGAAAAGCAGTTTGATTTTCTGTCCATCAAAGACGGGGGCAAGGCAGAGTCACCCATTCTGGGAACTTTTTCTGGCGATGTGCTTCCCTCACCCATCACTACCAGCGGACATGTGGCACGGCTGGAGTTTCTCACTGACCACACGTACACTGACCGCGGCTTCAACATCACCTTCACCAGTAAGCTTTGCTTCTGTCTCCACTGCCGGCGGTCCGAAAGAACCATTGTAGAAACGTTTTATTAAACACAGATATAGTGTTAAAGTGGAGTATATTCTGAGTCAGGGCACCATTCAAAGCTTTTGACCCTTTGTCAGTCTTTCTAGTTAATACTGATGTGCTAGACGTCCTCTTCTGTTCCGGGATCCAGCTTTTACATGTGCGCTCATTTTGCTAAAAGAACATACTTTTGTGTATTTGGTTTTCAGGCCGGCACGAGGCAAAAAACTTTCCATAAAATCCTGCCTTCAGTACTTTTCAGTGATTATGCGCTGTAAAGCCTGCGCTAAAGGGCATTTGATAGTTTTTGTTTATTTTAAGATCAAAGCACATCTGTGTAGATTTATTTCTGCAGAAGCACTTCTGTTTCTACGCGGCGTTTCTTTTAGTCACATTATATATCCAGATAACTTTTCACTTTCAATTTACCAAGCATGCTTTTAGCCCAGCAGGTGACAACATGTTACGACAGAGAAAAGCTGTTAAGTGGTTCATGGCTTGGACATACACTGGGTTTTTTTTTTCTCTTTTTCTTTTTTTATTGTTTTTTTCATTCTTGTAAGACCTAATCTTTACGTTAAGGCTATTTATAGAGGCCCAAATCCTGTAATGTTTCTAGTAGTTTTCTTGAAAGCTGTTTTGATTTTCACACCTTTTCTGGGATACACCGTCACAATTCATAATTATTTATTTAAAATTACTTTTTCTGGGGCAGCGGTGGCCTAGTGGTTAGGCTGTTGGCCACATGATCGGAGGATCGGGGGTTCGAACCCCTTCCCAGTGGGTTGCCTTGAGGTACCCTTGAGCAAGGTGCCCTCCCCGTCCCGCTCCTCCCTGCGATGGTCTGGCGACCTGTCCAGGGTGTGTCCCCCGTCCTCGCCCTGTGTGCGCTGGGTTGGACACCAGCACTCCCCCGCGACCCTGTTTGGGACAAGCGGCAGATGATGGATGGATGGATTACTTTTTCTTAACTTGCTTCCATAGGTGGGCAATATGAACTATCAAGCCTTTTTAATAAAAAAAAAAAACAATAGAAACATAAGTCATTGAGTGCTATTTAGAAAACCAACATTTTCGATCACGCCAAAAAACTTTTTGGCATATGTTTTACATTTCATATTTACTTGTAAAATGCTATGTAATGGAATCAAGTGTCAGTTAATTATAAGCTGTTGAAAGTGGATTCTGCATCCCATGACTCCCCTTGTACCTCATTTTTGGGACGGGGTGGCAGAGTCCCATCACTCATGTTAATTAAGAGCACGACAAACTCTATTGAAGGGCTGGCTGGCAGTTTAATAAATAGAGTGATGGTGATGGATGAGGTACACAGTCTGTTTGGGTGCTGTGGATCAGAGTGAGGATTCATTACGAAAGCACACTTCAAGCCTGGGCTGAGAATGGCCAGAAAGAGTGGGAGAAAAGAAAGAAACCAAGGAAAAGATACAGAGTATCTGAGAGAAGAAGAGGAAAAGCAGTAGAGATGTATACATTTTTTTTTATGGAAAGGTTCTATCTGAAAGTGATGCTTTATCTTCTCTGAAGTCCCATCAACATGCAGTGAGCATTTCCCACACATTTCCCAATCAGCCAAGTAACTTCTGGAGGCATATAAATCAATATTCTGTGCTAAGTGAAATGAATTAGATTATTTGTGGAATGGAGATGACAAGCAGAAAAGTTTTCTCCTCGTAAAGGAAGTTCCTTTGTCGAATTCATTAAGAGGCCATGGGCATGAACAATTTGGCAATTTTACAAAGTCGTGACCTTTTGCGCAGATTCAGTTCTGTCTGAGCACAATGCAGTGGGACACCGGATCGATTTTTTTTTTTTTTTTTTTTTTCTTTAAAAGAAAAATGCATTTTGAAGTGCTCTGTAAGGAGAATCCTGCTGAAAGAGAATTTCATCTACATCCAAAAGAGAGAGGGTTTTTTCTGCTCAGCATTACACCTGTACTGTAAAGGTGCAATATATACCGTCATGTGAAAAAATTAGGAAAGAATTAGAAAAGAAATGTTAATATATCGATGCCTTATCTTGTTTTTATTTATCTCTGGAAAGAAAGTGAGTCAATTGCAGATTTATTAATTGAACAAAAGATATCAACATTTTAACTGAGGAAAAGTTAGGACGCCCTTCCGCTTAATAGCCAGCGTTACCCCTTTGGCTGAAATGATCGCAGTGAGACACTTCTTGTAGCATCTACCAGTCTCTGACATCTGTCTGAGAATCAATGCGGAATTCTTTATTCTGTGAGATTTGAGGGGATTCTTGCATGTACAGCCTGTTTCAAGTCACCCCTCAGCATCTCAAAGAGATTACGACCTGGGCTTTAACTTGGCCACTCCAGGACTCTCCCGTTCTTAGTTTTCAGCCAGTCCTTTAGTGAATTTAATGGTATGTTTTGGGTCATTGTCATGTTGCAGGGTCCAGTTCCGCTTTAATGTTCTTACAGATGGTCTCACATGTTCCTCAAGCACCCTCTGATACACAGTAGAATTCATGGTGGATTCTGTGATGGTGAGCTGGCCAGGTCCTGCTGCAACAAAACATCTCCAAACCATGACACTTCCACCTCCATGCTTCAAAGTTGGTATGAGGTTCTTTTCCTGGAACGCTGTATTTGGTTTTACGCCAGACATGTCCTTTTTTTGGGTGTCCAGATAATTAAATTTTAGACTCATCTGTCCAAAGAACATTATTCCAGAAGTCCTGTTCTTTGTCTATGTTCTCTCTGGCAAACTTCAATCTGGCCTTGATGTTTCTTTTAGAGAGCAATGGTTTCCTCCTTGCACACCAACCATGCAAGTTAAAGTCGTGCAGTCTCTTTCTGAGACTCTCTTTGTAGAGGCACTTTCACAACAATAGTAGCAAGAGCCTGCTGTAGGTCCTGTGAAGACATTATGGGGTTTTTGGAGACTTTTTAGTATCTTGCGTTCTGCTCTCGGGGTGAACTTGCTTGAAGTTGTTTTGGAAGTCATCCACTTATAGACTATTTTCCGGACAGTGGAATGGCTGATTGCAAATTCTTTTGAGATCTTTTTAAATGCCTTACCAGACTTGTAAGCTGCTACAATCTTATTTCTTAGAAATCCAGAAATCAAGATTTTGAAAAGTCTTTTCTTCAGTTTTAATTGTTTGGTTATATTACTTGAATCTCACAGTATTGTTAAAATTGAGATTAAATGTCCATATGTCCAACAATGTTACAAAATCACACAGGCTTTCATAGGCTGTCCTAATTTTTTCTGTAGGGCACATGTACGTTTATGGCCTTGATAAAGGATGAGGTCTTGATAGTTGGTGTGTGGACTTGTTCTTACTTATGAAGGAGTGTGCTGACCTGGGGCTCTGTGTACTTGTCTGCTGGTAGTGCTGGGATTCAGGCCTCTCAATCTTCAGAATGGCGATGTTAAGCCTGATGCTGAAACAACTAGCGCATCACAGAGTAGCAGTACAATTACTGTTTATTCGCACAAGTGCACTTATTATTGTTGGAATATTAAACATAATAATACCTTTCACTTTACGGAAAAAGAACAATAGAAGCAGAGGACTCAGTAATTGCATTGAAAACAGGCCAGCACATTTCTGACTACAAGCACATTCTTTATGGTTTTACATAAAGAGTCATTCGACTGCTCTGTCACCTTTATATATGGTTTTGGAATACAATACATACTGTGAGGGTGTTCTTTGCCATTGGCGCTGATAGAAATACTACAGTGAGTAGTATTTCCTCATGCATTAGTGTTAGTCTGTCAGGTGAAATTACATTTTCCCAAGACGTGTGGTTTTTCAGTCTGACCCAGCCACAAGCAAAATCCAGACTTTAAGATTTTTTTGAGACTGTTAAACCAAAACTTTATATATTCAGAGTGTTAACTTTACAAAAGAAGTTCAAAGTCTTTTCTAATTAAAGTATGGCTTAAAGTATGTGTTTTTTCATGGCATTTTTTTCATTTTGTAATTGAATAATTAAATAATGTAATTGTTTTGCTCTTCTAGCATTTCGGCACAATGAGTGTCCTGATCCTGGAATCCCAGTCAATGGAAAGCGCTTTGGTGAGAGCCTACAGCTGGGCAGCTCCATTTCCTTCCTGTGTGAAGAAGGCTTTGTGAAGACCCATGGCTCACAGACCATCTCCTGCATCCTGAAAGATGGTAATGTGGTTTGGGACAATGCTGTTCCACGCTGTGAAGGTCAGTATTCTTGAAAATGACAGAAATGGCCTGATGATGATTTTTTTTTTTTTTTTTTTTTGTGCATATAGATAGGATATAGGTAGATAGAAATGGTTATTAATCCTGAGACTTGTATACAAATGATAAGTCAGCTGGAAATTAAAAAGCATCCAAAAATGCCAAACTATTAGGTTTAATGAAGGTGTGCACACATCTGACATCTGTTAACGCTTGCCACAAGTTGTGACCATCTCTTTACATACAACCCAGCAGAATATAAGTACTAGATGACAGGATGGAAGCATTTTTTGAGAAGCACTAATAATTTGCTTTCATCTTTGTTAATGTTTTAGGTGTTTTACACTGTAACTATCAAATTTTTATCTAGAAAAACACCAAAAAATATATTTTCATTAACTGAGATTCAGTTAAGGCCCATTTTGTTGCTTCTGTATGTAAAATGAAGTATAAAAGTAAACTTATCCATAGAAATGTAACGGGAAAATGTGTGACAGGTGTCCATCAACACCATTCTCAAACAATTTGAAATATATAGGTTCCATTTTAAAAAGCATACTCATCTTTGGCACTTAATTTGGCAGTTGAATTTGTCAATGGACTTTTTTGTTGTGACTGTGACATTAAACAGCATTTAAAGTGAAATGTACCTTTAAACTCTTTAAACTGGTTAAGGATTTGTCTGTTCCTTAGTCTCATTATTTCAATTGCTTTTCAGACTTAAATATATAGTTTTTAAATGGTTCAAATTATTATTATTTTTTTTTTCAGTAGCACTGTGATAACTTGAAGTATCATATGAAGTGTATTATACTTAAACCTTATTACAGTGTTATTATAGTGTAACTACAATAGTAATACGCATTTTTCTGGGTGTATCAGCACACACAAATATCTACAGTATCTTTACTTTGAATGTAATGTTTTGCACACCCCTGAAGCATAATGACAATCCTACATTTTTTTATTTTTATGAAGTATACTCAGATACACCCACATAAACAACATTCTTGCTTGCAACCTAAATGTCAGTGCAGCAGGAGCCCTTGAGAAATGTTGTCTCTCGGATGTGCATATGGGGATGAAATATACGGCGTGTAAATCTAACCATGAAAAGTTTATTTAGGATCCTCCGTCTGCTGTGGAGGTGTTAAGACCACAAGGGTGCTTAAAATGTCCTGTTCGCCACATTTTATGCAACTCTAATGAAATATCTGAGGAATGCAGTTTTATAGAGAATCTCCGCTCTGGGTTGTGAGAATGCATTTTGTTTTCTGCAATGAAACATGTCTTTATTTAGTGTACTGTACCAACTTAGGGATAGAAATCATTTCAGGACCACTGTTCTCATATCATATTCACTTGTCGTTCCCAAATCATTTCAGTCATTTGATGAAATCATTCACCTCATAGACCCAGGCCCATTTTTATTGTCCATGACTGGGTAACATAAATACATAAACTATGTATTTATGCCTACAAACGCACACCCAACACACAAAGCACACCCGACACCTGTTGGATTGACAACTTACTTATGACTTTCCAGACTTCCTTTCAAACTTTCAGGGCATGCTGTTTTGAATGAGCTATTGTGAAACAACTGAATCTGAAAGAGGACATCAGTAATTCAGATTTTTTGGAGCACACTTGGAATTTATGAAGTGCATGGAGTTTTTGGGAGTGAATATATAAAAACAGCCTGAATTGTTTTATATGGTGATCCTCAGTGAAGGCCCAAAGGAGCCAGCCCATGGGGAATCGGCTCAGTGAGGTGGACAAAAGCTGCCGGAGAGGTTATGCTAGGTGATGTCAATCACATTTAGATGACGTCTCTTATCTGCCACACTTTTCCTGTAGAGTCGGTCGGAAACTGGAAAAGTTCCAGCAGTAATTCCTGAAGGTTGCTAAAGGTTAATCTAGGAAGTAGCAGTTTGATTTTGAAAATGTGACTGCTGACCTATTGTTCATTTTTCAGCACCATGTGGTGGAGACCTGAAAGCCCCCAGTGGCATCATCCTGTCCCCAGGCTGGCCTGAGCTCTATAAAGAAGCTCTCAACTGTGAGTGGATCATTGAAGCTCCACCAGGATATCCTATCAAGATCATCTTTGACAAGTGAGCCTAAACCTTCAAAGTCTTCTCAAGTAAAGCTGCAGACCAAGCAAGTGTTTTATTCACTAGTATAATATCCTGTAATCATAAATGTATTGAGGTTTAATAAGTGAGAGTGACAACCCTTGTCATTGCGAGGTCACAGCACAGCACAGCAAGCGTGAACCACAACGAAATTGGACCTCTGCTTTTAACCCATGCACACAAACACTGTGCAGCAGTGGGCAGCTATTGAAAGTGCCCGGGGAGCAGTGACGGGGACGGTACCTTGCTCAGGGGTACCTCAGAGCAACCTACTTGTGAGGGAACCAAACCCACAAACTTCCGATGCAGGAGCAACTCCCTAGCCAGTAGGCCACCGCTGCCCCTAATATCTTATAATAATCTTACATCTTTCAAATGGCACAGTCCCACGCTGAAGACACGGTCTATATACATCATGAGGGACAGGACCTTTCATAGCTGGCTACAGAGAATTACAGTTTCCTCAGATTTACAGCGTATAGACCTTTGTTTGCAGTTTTGATAGCTGTCCATGCAAATTGAAATTTAACCAAAAAATCTTTGTTGTTCTTTAATTTTATGTAGCATTAATTAAAAATGCTGTTCTGCTTTATTTGGCATGCTTCTCTCAGAAATGACACATTTTATTAATAAAATTTAGAATGTGACCACATTATACAGCTCGAGGTAGTTAAGATAGTCTTTCCTCACTTAAGTTCCCAGTGTAGTGTGCCACTCCCCAAAAAAACCCTCTTGATCACACTGGGGCAGGAACTGAATGGCACCCCTATAATAGCGTTTCCACATAAACATAGAGGCCTGTGCAAAGATCTTGAAACTCAGAGGACAAGATATACGTATAAACAGGAATGACCAACATTTACAAAGAATAAGCATGTAGCACAGATGTAAAAAAAAAAAAAGCTACATAGGGTTTAAGAGACACCGTCCTTAACCAGCATGAGAGAAAAGTTCAGTGATGAAGTCATAGTAGTGTTAATAAATGAAGTTATTTGGATCCAAAACATTCTACAGAAGTATAATTCTGCTCCTGAAAGTTAAAATATGCTTACACTTTCAAGGTTTTTGAGGTTTGTTCCTCCATCTAACTGTGGGGTTTACTGCCAGTGTTTCCTTTCAATCCATCTTTACAGCTTCTTTAGATGGGAAAGGTGGAGAACATGCAGAATCACGCTGGGTACCGTCAGCCGCACAGGCATTAGAAATTCAGAAGGTGTTATTAGTGGGTCCTTACCCACTATTTGCACAATATTCCAATGTATTGCATGGCCCTCTTCAAATGCATATTCATGAGGAGGAGACATGCATGTTGCGTTTTGTCATTTATAAATTTACACAGCCTATAAACAGAATTTAGCCTCATGTGCCAATTTAGTATGTGGGCTGAATGCATGAGTTGTGCCTTAAGCCAGTCCAAAATGCGTAGTACACCAGGCTTTAAGTGTATCTTAGCAACAATAACAGTAAACTCAAACATAAGTGATACTACGAAGTGCTACTCCTGCCTACAAAAATATCTCCTAAAAGATTATTTGCTCTTTCTTTTCTAACTGCTTCAGTTGGAATGTTGTTTTTTAAGCCAAAGGAAAAAACAGTCTCTGCTCTCTAAAAGCAACTTAATGTGTTATGTAAAAAAAAAAATAAAAATACTACACAACAAAGCAAGAAAGGCTCCAAAGCCAAAGTATCCATAGACTTTTGCACAGTGCATTATATCAGTGTGGGCGCATGTGCCTCTGTCAATTACTTATTCATCAGAGAGTGGGCTGCTCAGGCCTGGAGCTGAAGTTGCTGTGCTCCGCCTGTACTGTAACGTGGCAAGCAGCAGGCTTCAGCACACTGCTGCAGGACACGCAGTCTGCTCCGTGTCTGAGTGCGCCTGGCTCACAGCATGAGTAATGTTCCCTCCACTACTGTAGCTGTAAATAAGGTATAGCAGCTGCACAGAGTCTGCCATATGTGATGGAGATGTCTATGGTTCCCAAAAAAAGCCTCGCAGACTATTTCAGCCTGCTTTCTCGTAGTTGTTGCACCGTTCCATGCTTTTGTGTTCATCCACAGGTTCAGGACGGAGGTGAATTATGATGTCCTGGAGGTGCGGGATGGGCGATATCCCTCCTCACCTCTGATTGGTAGCTACCAAGGTACCCAAGTGCCCCAGTTTCTTATTAGCACCTCCAACTTCCTGTACCTACTCTTCTCCACTGACAAGAGCCACTCGGACATCGGCTTCCGCATCAGATATGAAAGTATGCGCTTCTTAGATTATATGTTGTAGACACTTAGTCTTTTATTTTCCTTTTTTACTCATAAAAGTAATTTATTTGCTGTTTGTTTCATATGAGCCATTGAAATTCAGTGAGTGGTACTTAAAGTGCGATATTATCTTCTCCATGCCACACATCACCTTGTTATCAACGCCTGCTAATTAAAGCAGAGGATTTCATAATACCTACTATCAAGGGCTAAATGAAAGGAAATATTAAGGTATCATTAACAATGATCACCACATGCTGTAGTGCTACTATGCTATGATTTCAATCAGGGGTTGTAATTATGAAATAATAGGAGAGTGATTGTTTTAATTCTTGTGATCCACGGGGGCTCACGCTTGCATGCACATGCAAATGCAGCCCTGGAATATATATGCACGGATGTACACACTGCATACATGAGCACACACAAAAGCTGCATTGTTTGTGCAGTTTAAAGTGTCTGCTATCATTTTGTGTTGGTGTGGGACTCATGTGCTATTAATCTTTTATTATTGCCACTTCATAAATCTCAGCTTGGGGGAAATTATTGAGAGCAACCATTCAGGCAGAAAGCACTGTATGTTGTGGGAGGGCACCAGCTCTGGGACTATTCAGGAAGACTTGCTGAAAGTGGCATTTCTCTGCAGGGACCATGTTGCAGAGCAGAAGTGTTCCATTCTACACACTGTGTGGATAGTTTTTCATAGATTTCCCACAATGAGTGGATTTAACTTGTTGTTTTTGTGTTAATTGGGATTTCTGCAAAATTCTTTTTGCCGCAAGAAGACCACTGAAGTCATCACATTTAATAAAGTATTCATTTTCAGTGTGGTTTAGACAGGAAATGGAAACGTGTGATCGTTTTAATAACAATGTTGACTTTGAGAGCCCTACATTTTACTAAAAGAGGATTTTTTTTTTTTTTTTTTTTAAGAAAACTTAAAATTTAAATAAAATTAAAATGTAGTTTTTAATGCAAAACATCCTTTTCATACGAAGGAAAACAATCTGATGAGCAGCTAACTAAATATGGTTGAATGTACAGCATGGTACTATTATAACTTTTAAAATTGTATGTGTGTGATCCAGTGATGGAGTCATTGATGAGGCATTGTTAAATGTTCTTACTTTTTTTTTTCTTTTCTTTTTTTATGTTTTTTCACTGAGCTCTGATGAACACAACGCGCATGTAACCTGTTTTTCTTGGTTTTGCCGTTTTCAAATATGGTTTTGTTTCTGATTAAGATCTTAAATTTCCTAAATGAATATTTGTGAGCTTATCTTAGATAAACATATAAGGACCGGCACACAGTTGATGAGTATCTTTAATGTATTTAATTTAATTAATCTGTATTTATTAATAGGCTGCAGTCAGTTTTGGATGCGATTTTGACAATATTTCTGAAATCTCTCCCCAAGCCTTACAGCTGCAGTCTGACCACTGTGTTGATCCTGGCATCCCTGTAAACGGTCAAAGGCATGGCAACGATTTCTACGTGGGGGCTCTGGTGACGTTTAGCTGTGAAGCAGGATATACGCTGAGCGACCCTGAGCCTCTGGAATGTGAGCCGAACTTCCAGTGGAACCGGCCGCTCCCCAGCTGCGATGGTACGATCCAGCACCACACACATAAAATAGCTACTCTTGGAGGAAAAGGACAAATTAGAGACAGGTCATTTATTCTAGCGGAGTCATTGCTTCCAGACAGAAAGGGTCTTTTACGGATTGGCGCTACCCTTTCCACCCACTGCTCTTATTCCACCATAAATGCTTTTATACTTAAGGCCGTTATTGATTTTTCCCTTTGGGTAATAATAGGGATAATTTTCCCCCATATGTTTATGTCCTTCAGAAGGGCATCTCTTGTAAACTCGGTTTTAGTGCGCTGTGAAAGCTGAGGGAGGTGCAGTGTTCTAACCCAGACTCCCCTCTCCCTAGCTCTCTGCGGTGGCTTTATTCAGGGAAACTCTGGCACCATTCTGTCGCCAGGATTTCCAGACTTCTACCCTCACAACCTCAACTGCACCTGGATGATTGAGACTTCTCATGGCAAAGGTAAATGGGTGGAACTTGGCTGTTGGGAAACTTCTTTCCCAGACGTTTACCACAGAACAAGGTGCTAAGAGTCAGGTTGGCAGAGAAAACATGGACCCTGATGTACATATTATGGACATTCCAAAAATCTTATTTTTACTGGGCCATCTAACCCTTGAAACAATGGAGCTAAATGTTTTTTTTTTCCTCTTTATAATGATCCAACAACGAGGATTTCTCATTTTGAACTTTTATTTTGTTCATGGAAAAATTCTGCAACAGTGATTTCTTTCACATTATTTTATTTATTTATTGTCTCGTATTTATTGAAATAGTTAAAAAAAAAAAATATATATANGAAAAGGATGATTTTTCGGAGAACTTATTTATTCGTTTATTTTTGGTGTAGTTTGGTCACAGTGCATATTACAGTAATCAGAGAAATTTTCTTTGGTCAGAAGTTATGTTTATCCATCATGACCATGCTGACTGAAACAGTAACCTTTTACTTCAGCAGTATGCTCGGAATAAAAAAAAACTGGGCCAGGCTTTGATATCCAGACATGTTATACCATGCAATGACTGTTATGACAAAACCTTCTATATCCAGTGAACAGTGCCAGAGAAGGAAAAGTTTAGGCCAAGAGAAGACAGTTACCCATGCTGCATGACAATCGCGTCATTGACAACTGTGTCTTTTAATAATGTTATATTCACATATTCACATTAGCATATATATATATTAAAAAAAAAATATATATATATATAAAGAAAAATTTAATTTTATTGATAATTCTCCTAAAATTTTGTCAGTGGTAATACACAAACATAGATTAAGAAGTCATTAAGAAACTAAAGGTTTTAAAAATATATATTTTAATTTAATATGTGTTTTATAATGAATTCAGAGAAAAAAACAATGACTCTCTTATTTATTTTTTTTATGGATAAGAAAGTGAAAATCGTGTAGAGTCAAAGATTGTCACTGGTGATACTCTTAAAACATTGAACAGAAAACTTTTTTTTTTTTTTCACAAAATGCAATGTTTACATTTTGGTAGCTAGATTTTAGTTTTTTTTATTTATCTAGTTTGGATAATTGTTCGGGTGATTTAATTGGACTTATTAGACGTTATCTTTTTAACAGGCTTCATTGCCTTTCTCATTTGCCAGGTGTCCAATTTACCTTCCACACCTTTCATCTGGAAAGTCCTCATGACCATCTGCTGGTGACAGAGAATGGTAGCTTCTCTCAGCCTTTGTGGAGACTGACTGGCTCTATTCTGCCCCCTCCTCTCAGCGCGGGTCTGTTTGGGAATTACACTGCTCAGATCCGCTTCCTCTCTGACTTCTCTGTCTCTTATGAGGGCTTCAACATCACCTTCTCAGGTATGTAGACCCTTGCAGCTCTCAGTTCTGCAGTTCACCTAATAAAAGGGTTCAGCTCTGGTCCTGAAGGTCCCTCGGATCTTTAAGTTTAGACAGAAAAAAAGATTAATATGGAAAAATAATCATAATAACAGAAAAATAACAGAAAAATAACAGAAAAGTAATAACAGAAAAAGCCCTGGATTGGAGCTAGAAAACTTTGTATCAAAGAGTACATGTTACATTGTCATGGTGGCGGGGTACAGGAAGGACGTCTGCGCAGAGCCAGTGTTCCAAGACATACTTTAATTCCAAAATGTCACCGAAAGCAGATACAAGACAAAAACTGAACCACCCGTAACCTAAGGCTTTGCCAGTAGAATGAACTGCGCTCTGTTCTGACTCATTGGGGCTTAAGTAGTCTTCATGAGCTCAGGTGTGCTCAGTCAGAACAGCGCACCCTCTACCGTGAACAAAACATAACCACACCTAGGCAGACTGTGACATACATGAAAGCATAAAATACAAATGAAGCACCAGCTCTTTAAAAAAACACAAACCCATAAAAGAAAAACATATTTGGTTGATCTGTTATGCAGTAGGTGGATTTTCTTACTTTCTAGTCTACTTAATATGGTCACTTGATAGGCTGTATAGACAGGGTGGTTAAACAGAGATTTTGATCCTGCCAGCTGTTGTGTGCAGTGCTTTTTATCCATTTAAGCAAACTCACCTTTCAGCAATCATGGGAGACAGAGGTGACTCAGTGCTAATGATGTTAATGGTGAGATCAACTGACAGATACAGAGCTCACTTAGTGACAAACACCAGGTAGCTTTTAAAATAGCAAGAAAGCAAGTGGATAATCTCATCTATCCTCAAGTTCCTCTGCATGTACTGTTCTACTGCCGCTCCTCAGGATAAGTATTCTGGATGCACTGTCAGCTAAATATACGTAAATGCCATAAACGTAACATAAATATAATGTTTATGGACATACATTGTATCATCAGGTGATCTGTTGCCATTAGTGGCATCTATACAGCAGATATAATGAATCAGTGTTTTCACTGATCAACCACATCTGTTGAGAGTAAGCTGTTGATGCTGGACTACATTTAAGGCACAAATTATTTATTGACAGGGTCTCCTGGTAGTACTTGGTTAAGGGCTGTGCTCAGGGACTTACTTGTGCTGCAGTATAAAGACAGACTTTAACACACAACCTATTGGTCCACAGCCTTGGTACCCACCTCAAGGCTACTGCCCCTCCACTGACTGACCAGCTTTAAAGATGCTAAAAACACAGCTTAGCTAGAGCGAAAAAGTTTTTTTTTTTTTTTTTTTTTTTTTTACATGGTTACAGCATGTGAAAATTCCACTGCTCAAACACAAATGGTTTGACAGGATAACCCCCTGTGCAAAAAAAGAAAGAAAAAAGCAGTTGAGTCAAAGAAATAAAAAAACAGGAGCTTTAAAGCATCTTTAAGCTCCCATTGTTTTTTGCCTCTTTTAGAATATGATCTCGAGCCATGTGAGGACCCCGGCGTGCCACCTTTCAGCACTCGCAAGGGGCTACAGTTCGGGGTTGGGGATGCACTTATCTTCTCCTGCTTCCCGGGGTACCGGTTGGAGGGGCCAGCGAGGGTGGTGTGTTTAGGGGGGCGGCGGCGGGTCTGGAGTTCCCCTCTCCCAAGGTGTGTTGGTAGGTGGTCAAATGCTTTTCATTTTGCTTTGTTCACCTTTTATAATACAAACTTCCCCTTCCTTAGCAGCACCGATCACTGAGTGGAGGACACACATACTTTTGCATCCACACATGCAGACCACTAATGATTTGGAGGTGGAGGTTTATGTTAAGGTAGTGCATGTGTAAAACTGGTAGAAAACCATCTATCAATCAAAATTAAATAAATAAATGCATAAATAAATAACAGAGTTCCATTTGTGACAAATAAGCTAATCTGTATCAACAAAACTGTGGAATATCTCGGAGGCCAGATTTCCCTTAATTATTCAGTGACAGAATGGCTTGCAGAGCTAAACTCGGAAAGTAATTGGTTTATGTTGTGATTTTGACATTTTAGTTGAAGAACGTAATTACATTCTACTGTATATAATTTTCACTGCCAATGTCTGTCTGGTGGTTCCTGTTTATTTTTATTTTTTTATATTGCTCATTCAAACTAGGTCAATTTTTCTTTTTTTTTTCTTTTTTTTCTCCCCTCCCCTCCAGTAATAGTTTGGCCCTTTGTATGTGATGGTGTTTTAATGGTAATGGCAAAAGTCAATCAGAATATCCTATTTGGTAGTGAGGTAGATAAGGACAAATGTGTTTATGTTCTTACTCAAATACAGTAGGGTCAGGGCTCTGCTACTGTGTAATCGGTTCTGTCCCACCTTCCTAGCATGATTCTGCAGCCTGACTATTTTGGTGTGTTAGTGGGGGTGAGGGGGGGTCATTTGTGATATAGAGGTCATGTATCATTTGACCTCTCTTATGCCTAGCTGAATGCGGCTCTTCTGTGACCGGGAAACAAGGAGTCCTCCTTTCACCAAACTACCCCAGTTACTATGGCAACAATCATGAATGCATCTACTCCATTCAGACACAGCCTGGCAAGGGCATCCAGCTTCGTGCTCGAGACTTCCGCCTGGAGGAAGATGACACGCTGATGGTATGGTGTGTGTGTGTGTGTGTGTGTGTGTGTGTGTGTTTGGGTGGGATGGGTGGGTGTTCGATGATGCTCCCCCCACAAAGTTTTTCATTAAATGGAATATAATAAAGTAGAATTAGTTTTCTGACCAGCTTAGAAAGAAAATTATAGATGAGTATCAGCATCACTATGTAGCTTCATGTTTCTGTGATCACAGCTGCAAACATTATTAAGAATAATAAGGTCCATGGGACTGTAGCCAACTTCCCAGGATATTCCCGCAAGATGGAATGCTACCCATGCTGATAGTGTGGATGGTAGACAGATAGCCAAAGACACTCAAGCTAAACTCCAAAGTCAAGGTCATATCACCATCTGATCACACTTTCCATCACATTTCCAAAAACAATGGTCTCTGAGCAAGAAGACCCAGGAGAACTCCACTATTCAGAGAAAATATTAAATAAAAGCCCAACTGGAATTTATTAAAATGCATTTTGACAAGCAGCAATGTTTTTCAAAGAATGTTATTGGGATTGATGAAACTGAAGTGAGTCATGTGAACTCCAGAGAAAATGAAGATTTCAGAGAAAGGAACACTCCTCCTACTGTGAAGCTTGGAGGGGGCCTGGTTATATTTTAGAGCTGCTTTGCTGCATCTGGAATGGGGGAACTTGAGTCTGTGCACCAAGGCATCCTGGAAAACACTGACCAGTGTCAGGAAGCTTGGCCTCAGTCAGAGGCATTGGTTCCTCCAACAAGATAATGAACAAAAACAAATGTATGATGTCTCTAACCAAAAAAAGAAGAAAAATAAAAAAAACATTGTACCCTGTATGAGTGCTGCCAAACTGCTGTTGGTTAAAAAGGCTTATGTAAGTAAATGCTGTGGTTTTCATGTTGTGGTATCATAAAAATAATTAACCTAAAACGGTCTGTTTCTTTGGTTTATGTTCCATATATTGGCTTTATGAACTTGATAATGAATGGTATGTTTGAAAGTCTGGACTTGATTTTTTTTTCCCCATTATATTAAATCATTAATATACATTAAGTCAAAATTGCTATATTGTGGCCTGGCTATGAAAATGGACTGAATCATCCCTAATAACATGCTGTGTTTGTGTTTCAGGTGTATGATGGCAGCAGTAACCGTGCACGCTTGCTGGGTGTTTTCACTGGTACAGAGCTGATGGAGGTCACTCTGAACAGCACGTCCAGCACTATGTTCATGGAGTTTATCAGCAACAGTGAAAACACCAGCAAAGGCTTTGAGCTTCACTTCACTAGTGAGTAGCAGCTGTGAATTGTAGATCACTATTACATCAGGTAGATTTCATCAACCCAGCTGCAGGCATCTGTTTTTTCATACCCTTCACATTATGCAACATTACATGAGGTCTAGGAGTTCTTGTGCAGTCTTTTGAACTAATTTCAGTTTTGTAATAAAGGAGCTAAAACTCTTACCAGCTCTCTCCATTGCATCTCAGGTGGGCCTGAATAATAGAGGGCCCGGCACGTATTGTGTATGAGTGGATGCCTTTGTGACTTTGTTGTGCACAGCTCTTTTCAATATTTCAGTTCCCTCTTTTTTTCCCAGTACCTATAACGAGTTTAAATCTCCACTCAATGGTTTTCCGTAATGACTGCTGTGAAGTGATCTTTCTCTCTCTCTCTCTCTCTCTCTCTCTCTCTCTCTCTCTCTCTCTCTCTCTCAGGCTTTGAGTTGGTGAGGTGTGAGGATCCAGGTGTGCCTCAATTTGGTTATAAGCGTGAAGATAAGGGTCACTTTGCAGGAAGCACAGTGTCATACAGCTGTGACCCAGGATATACCCTGAAAGGGACAGAGGTGCTGACCTGTCTAAGAGGGGAGAGAAGAGCATGGGACAGCCCCCTTCCACAATGCATAGGTAAGCTTTGAACAGGCATTATTTTGGTCTGATGAATTTTCAGATTTGATGCTGTCCTAGATGTCCTAGTGAAGGTATACAGATCTGTGTGTGTGTGTGTGTGTGTATATATATATATATATATATTCCAGTCTAGGACGTTTGAAATGTACAGATGTTTCATTTATTTATTTATTTTAAACACGTTTATAAAAACACTGTGCTAGGTGAAGTGAATTTGAAGTGAAATGGTCATGAACTGGGTCAGACAGTCTGAATCTCATCATGACTCACTCTGATTTTGCCATCACATACAAAATTCCTGCCTGAAGGAGGAGTGCAGAGGTCATGTGCGATGTTCACTGTCCTCTGAACACGTGGTGTGACAGACCACAGGCTAGAAAACTGACTGCTCCAGCATGCTCTCTGACAGTGTGGCAAAGGACCAGCATAGCTACAAAAGTGCAGTCTTTGCTGAATAGACCAGCACTGTCCAGCAGAGAGAAACTTTCCTGAATCCTTTTTGGAATTAAATTAAAGGCCTAGGACAAAAGCTTTTAACTACTGGGGAACCTTAATGAAGTGAATTTAAAGTGATTGTCATTGTGAACACACTGCTGCACTCAGTGCACCACAAGATTTTGGTCTTTAAACAATAAAAATGCTTGTCACGCTTTCAGTTTTCATATTTAGAACTGGCTCTTTAAAGAACCACCCATTCATAGATTGTTCAATGGCATCACTCTCAAGAACCTTTCTTGTCAGCTTTAGTGGAATGATTGGACAAGAATAAGTTCATCATTCTAGATGGTGGCAATGTTTTTCTCTTATTTAGATAACTTCCTAAAATGGCAAATTAGCTCATCCAACATGTCCACCCATCCCTCTGTCCATGCATTTGTCTGTCCATCATCGGAGTCACTTTCCTAACCACTGTCTGAGCCGAACCCAGGGTTTTTGGATTAAAGGTGTGAAAACACCCAGTCTAGCACAGCGCAAACAGGCAGACAAACACAATCACACACTCCTGGGGGCGATTTAGCATCTCCAATTCAATCTGACATGCATGTGTTTGGACTGTGGAATAAAATCAGAACACCAGGGGAACCCACACAGACACGAGAAGAACAAGCAAGCATCCCAGTGAAAGGACCCCACCTGGGAATCAAACTGAGAATACTTTACAGTTTGCTATGGTCAACATCATTTCATAAGCAATACTAAAAATAGTGGAGCTGGACATGCAAGCTGGCTAAATGTTTTTTTTGTTTAGTGATTTTTTTTCCTGCAATATGAAGCAATGTCTGTGTAGTAAGAAATGTAAAACTATCGTTAAAGGTTGATAGTTTTTTTTTTTATTATTTAACTCTTCTCATGTACACAACCTACTAATAGTGTAAGTCACCATCACAATGTTTAATTTTACAAAAAAATATAGTGTCTAGTGTTCTAATCCTGCTTCTTTTCTTACAAAACTGACATTTCTACTCTTATCCATCCAGTCTATCTCCCATTCCTTTTCTCTTTACTCTGTATATTTAGTTTGCTCATGACAGTGGTAAGGAAGTGGAGATGGTTTAGTGGAATCATTTCATTGGACAAGTTCACTGAGGAGTCTGGGTGTATGAGCCACCCCTTCTCTTCTATGTTCTCTCTCTCTCTCTCTCATGCTATCTCACTTTGTGGACCTACAGCACAGCCTGCAGACAGATACGCCCCCAAGAGCTCTCCCAGTTTTCCCAGCATTCTGAAGACCATCAATGCATTATGGCAGCTTTATTACTTCTTTATGTGAAAGCTGGGAATGCAGCTGCAGTGTTGCCTTTCTGTTCAGTTGTGTGGAGTGTGTGCTAAAGCTTCAAATCTCGCAGTCTGACTCAAGCTGTCATCAAAATTTTAGCACAAGCTTCACTGTGACATGGTGACCATCATAAAAACCCATATCCTTAATGACCCAGACTTTAGAGTGCATTCCCCATGTGTGATAAAAAATGCAACAGGCAGATTTTTAAAGATAAGTGGTG
Source organism: Hepsetus odoe (assembly GCA_017165825.1). Taxonomy (NCBI): domain Eukaryota; kingdom Metazoa; phylum Chordata; class Actinopteri; order Characiformes; family Hepsetidae; genus Hepsetus; species Hepsetus odoe. Next base: position 9,405,289 of record CM029368.1, read on the forward strand.
CTGTATTTCTGCTTACTTTTATCAACAGCCTGAGTTCTTCATCTGCCGTGTCAAGCTTTTAAACCTGCCTCATCAGCTCTAATGTTTGCTCTGCGGGTTTGAAGCTAGTTAGGTGACCGTCAGATCAGTCAGTCAGTCAGTCCTGACCCTAAGAGTCAGGTTCTCACAATTCAGTCTAAGATGCTGGCTTTCATTTGTATTTCATGAATTTGGGCAAACTTTATCAATCTTGATGTAAAATGTGTATCTGACCGTATGTTGGAGCATTAAACAAAACAAACAAAAACAACCTAATATGAGAAAGCAAAAGTGAATTCTTTTGTGTTAAATAGCTAAACCAAGCCACTGTGGCTAGATCAGTGTTTTAGGCCGAACAATGTAAAGCAGCTTGTATCCCACTGGTGGGGCTGTAAATCACTTCAGCTTTTATGTAAAATAGCAGTGACTTTGTTGACATCCTAATATTTATGGGTCTAACTGCATAAGCAGCCACTCAGAAATGGAAACAAATTCAATCAGTTCATTAAGAGCATCACCAATATTGCATTTCCATACTTGACCTCCAATTCAAGCATGAAAACTGGCCAGCAAAAGCCACAGCCAGCATTTATGATTCGGACATGTTCACATGTCATGTCTGCTTCGGTTTCTTTTAAGTGCTCCAGTTTCCTCCCACAGTCCAGAAACGTGCATGTCAGGTGGATCAGGGTTACTAAATTAGCCCCCTCCTCACGACTGTGTGTATGTCTACTTTGCACTGATAACCTGTCCTGTCCAACTGTGAGTTCTGGAATAGGCTCAGAGACCACCACAACTCTGGTTAAGAAATGGAGGGATGGGTGGCCTAAAACATTGGAAAGATTATAAGTTACCTGCAGGCTGCTGGTGGTCTAGTGGTTGGAAGCTCTGCTACAGACCAAGAGGTTGCAGGATCAAATCCCACCTCAAGCACTACCACCACTGGGATCCTGAGCAAAGCCCTCAACCCCAAGCTGCTCCAGATGGACTGTTCCTGTAGTTAGGAAATGGAAGTCGCTCTGGATAAGAGTATCAGCTAAATACCTTAAATGTATGTTAAGAAAGTAGTCTGAACAAATATGAATTTTGTCATTCAACACCGATGTCCAAACTTTATTTCTTTATTTTTTTTGAAAATCATTTTTCTCTAGTTTTGTTTTCCTCCAGATCAGACACCTGCATTAGTTGGTTCTTCTTCTTCTTCGGCTGCTCCCGTTTAGGGGTTGCCACAGCGGATCAACCATCTCCATTTCTTAGGGTCCTCTGAATATTCCTGCTTCAAACCAACCACCTGCATGTCCTCTCACCCTGTCCATAAACCTCCTCTGTCCTGGCAGCTCCATCTTTAACATCCTCCTTCCAATATAATCCTCATCTCTCCTCTGGACATGTCCTTGCTTCTCTAACCTTGTCTCTATTCATAAGAAGTATGAATAAATTACTTAATATTCACCTAGACGTCATCTTTTTAAACTCATGCTTCTTTATTTTATTTAGGGAAGTTAAATAAATAAATAAATAAAAATATCCCCTTGTTGCTATATTGCAGTTCAGTATATTCAAGATGTGTAGAAAATAAAAGGGATTTGCCCAACAGAAATGGTTAAAACGTCCCTTCCTAGAGTGTATGTCTTGGTATGGTGAAGCCTGTGCATGAATTCTTGTTCATTTGCTCGGTGAGAACTAAGCTGATATAATCACATCAGATGGCTGTTTATAAGCATCCTGCAATGCTGCTGAATGTTTTATTGCTGGGTCATAGTGCCAGGCCACCAGAGACCTCAGTACGGGATGGAACGTTATATAGAAAAAGGAGGGACAACTGGGTGAGGCTAAGCAAATATTTTTCATGACTTCCCAGTGGGAGAATAATCATACAGTGCCACTGTAGGAAGCAGATAGTGAGTGTGTGTGTGTGTGTAGTGTGGTTTCATGACTTACGGTGCAGGTCATCTCTGCAGTTGAAGAAGATGGGTTTGTTTCATAGTGATTTATCACCCTGCTGTCTACACTATAGGGAACATTCATCTGATAGAAGTACAGAGAGGAGAGCCAGGAAAGAAAGAGAGGGAGAGAAAAAAATGATATATAGTACAGGAAAGAAAAAAGATGAATTTGATGGCAATGTTGTACTTTTTCGAGCTTGTGATGGTGAGTGGAGGCATTCGATTATGATTCGACCTTCTTCTGTATTGTTCTGTATTGAGTATTTGAACACCTTTTCTCTATATTTCTATTGTTGGTTGATGTCTCAACCACACACAAGGTGCATAGAACAATGCTGGGGTAGACCCTGAACACTGCAGATGGGTTGGTAGTTTAGCGAAGGCTTTTGTCTTGCCTCTGAGTTTGGTCAGCACTGCACATGCACAAGGTTGGTGCCACGCCTGTACACACTCCTGTGTAATTATTTGTGTCTGTGTTTGTCTCTCCAGTTAAGTGGCATCATGCAAATTCATGTGTCTCACTTGATGACTGCAAGAGGGGGCGTGAAGTGGCCTTGTGTGCGTGTGTGAGACGTTTCTGACACACCCACTCACTTTAATGAAAAGTGACATTTGCTGGAGCCCATCAGTGCTGTTCTCACACCTGTTAAAGCCTGTGACAGCATATTGCACGGGATGCTGTCTTCACTGAGAGAGACTGTGTGCTTCTGTGTGAGAAATCTAATTCTCCTGCATTCCAAGACATGTCCAGGATAGACCATGTGTATCAATATGTTTAGTGTTTCTGAGGATTGGATAAGACAGACGTTAACATTTCTCACTTGCATCTTCCTATGCAGTAAAGAACCTGCTTGAAATTCAGAAAATGAACAAATTGGTTAGATAGAAAAAAATTTAAAAAGAAGCAGCTGTGAGTTTAGATGCACATTACAATAAAAAAAAATGGAAAAATGCATTTTGGTAATATTTCAATAAACTTGTTTATGATCAATAAGTCCTGATAATGAGAAAACTCTGAATCTCTGAGTCACTAAGTAATCTGATTTCTTCCCAAATACATGATGTTCAGCTGTAGTGTTGCTTAGCAACTTACTATTAAACTCACCAACACATGGTGACAAAGCCGTACTTCTTGCTGCATTTTTCTTAACAATATTTAATTACTGGGGATGCACAAACCAGTGTATTTCTTTGTGCAGGTTCGACACCTGGATAAATGGGGAGGGTTACGTTAGGAAGAGCATTCTGTGAAAATCTTTTGCAAAAACAGTGTGTGGATAATGAAACAGATTTCCATACTGGATTGGTCACAACAACCTCCACTAGTACTGTTAGCCAGCTGAGTGCAGGTGGAAATTGGGCTACTGTTGGCCAAAGGAGAAGAGGAGGAATGAATGTCCGGAGGCAGGAGGAGAGTGGAAGTGGGGGTAGGAACTTTGAATGTTGGCAGCATGACTGGTAAAAGTAGAGAATTAGCTGATATGATTGAAAGAAGGAAGGTTGATATTTTGTGTGTGCAAGAGACTAGATGGGAGGGTAGTACGGTTATGGGGGTGTGTGTTGTATATATGATGTCAAGGAGAAGAATGCTAATGGTCAGATGATTGTAGCTTTTGCTAAAAGCATGGAAATGGCTGAAGTTAATACTTATTTTAAGAAGAGGGAGGAGCACAATATGACAAGTGGAGGTGGAGGAAGATGCACACGGGTGGATTATGTCCTTTGCAGGAGGGTCAGGCTGAAGGAGATTGGAGACTGTAAAGTAGTGACGGGAGAATGTAGCTAAACAGCAAGGATCAAGTTGTAGAAGCTGAAGAAAGAAAGAAGCGATTCAGGAAGAGTTAAGACATGCACTGGGATGTAGTGAAGTGTTAACAGGTTGCTGGGCAACTACTACACAAGCAGCAAGGGAAACAGCTAGAACAGTACTTGGTGTGACATCTGGAAGGAAGGAGGAGGATAAGGAAACCTGGTGATGGAACCCAGAAGTCCAGGAGTGTAAACAGAAGAAGAGGCAAGCGAAGAAGTGGGACAGAGAGCTGAAGAAAGTAGACAGGGGAACAAGGACATGGAGTAAAAGCGCAGGGCGAAGAAAGTAGTGGCAAAGGATAAAGATAAGGTGTTTGGGGAATTGTATGAGAAGTTTGGACAGTAAGAAAGGAGAAAAGTACCTTTACTAATTACCTAGACAGAGAGACAGAGCTGGGAAAGATGTGCGGCAGGTAATAAAGGATAGATGGAAACATACTCACAAACAAGAGCAGATGCTCTTGTGAGCAGATGGGAGGAGCACTTTGAGTGGCTGATGAATGAAGAGAATGAAAGAGACAAAGATTGGATGATGTGAGGATAGTGAACCAAGAAGTGCAGCGAATAAGCAAGATGGAAATACAGCAGCGATTAAGAATGGAAAGACTTGGTCCAGATGAGATACCTATGGAAGCATGGAGGTGTTTAGGAGAAGAGGCTGTAGAGTTTCTAACCACATTGTTTCAACACAATCTTGGAGTGGAGGAAAAGTGTGTAGCAATGACGAACAGGATTAGAAATGAGTATATTAGAGGGACAACTCAGGTTGGATGTTTTGCAGACAAAATTAGAAAAGCAAGGTTGAGTTAGTTTGGACATCTACAGAAGAGAGACAAGGATTATTTTGGGAGAAGGATTTTGAGGATGGAGCTGCCAGGAAAGAGGAAAAAAGGAAGACCAAAGAGGAGGATTCTGGATGTTTAGAGAGGACATGTAGGCAGTTAGTTTGAATGAGGAATATGCAGAGGACAGGAAGAAATGGAGACAGTTAATCCGCTGTTGCGACCCCTAACTGGAGCAGCCAAAAGAAGACTGGCTGGGGTAGATTTTTCACTAAAAAACAAATATGAAGTACTGTGCAAAAGTTTCAGGCAGGTGTGAAAAAATGCTGTAAACAAAGAACGCTTTCAGAAATGGAAGTGTTAATCATTTATTTTCGTCAATCAACAAAATGCAGTGAATGAACAAAAGAGAAATCTAAATCAAATCAATATTTGGTGTGACCACCCTTTGCCTTCAAAACAGCATCAATTCTTCTAGGTACACCTGCACACAGTTTTTGAAGGAACTCGGCTGGTAGGTTGTTCCAAACATCTTGTAGAACTAACCACAGATCTTCTGTGGATGTAGGCTTCCTCACATCCTTCTGTCTCTTCATGTAATCCAGACACACTGGATGATGTTGAGATCAGGGCTCTGTGGGGCCAAAAGAACTGATGCTGGTTTGAAGGCAAAAGGTAGAAACACCAAATATTGATCTGATTTAGATTTTTATTTTGTTCGCTCGCTTTGCATTTTGTAAATTGATAAAAATAAACTATCATTATTTATATTTCTGAAAGCATTCTTTGTTTACAGCATTTTTTCACACCTGCCTAAAACTTTTGCACAGTACTGTGTGTGTATATATATATATATATATATATATATATATATATATATATATATATATATATATAATAAAGTTGGAAATACTTTGTTAGACCAATGAATTTACATGATCCAAAATGCAACATGCAACACACGTGTGTGTGTGTGTGTGTGTGTGTGTGTGTGTGTGTGTGTGTACCAACACACACAAACTCACATGCACATATGTATGTGTTGCATGCACACTCACACACTCACAAACGTATGTATGTATGTGGACAATACTTGTGTTTATTCTCAGGAAAGGGCACTGTGGTAGTTTATTTTTGTGATGCTGTAAAGCCTCGCTCTAGTCTTAACAGTCTCATACTGAGCAGTTCATTGTGGCCTATATTGAGTCTTAATGAGTCACCTCCAATCAGAAGCTTCTGCTTAACTGTTGCTGCTATAAATACTTTCTTCCTGCCAGGAGAACTCATGCCTATGACTCTGCAGGAACATACCCCTTAGGCTTATACGTTGTGTGTGTGTCAGTGTACAGTGTGAGAAAGCACACATTTGATCTGTATGACCTCAGGGACAGGGGGGTGGACTGTGAGGGGCTCACTGCTTCCTGATCCATGAAACTGAAGCTGTGGTGCATGCTTGGGCCCCTACCTTGCTGACAAACAAGTGATTTGTGCCCAGCAGCATGACACCACCACCATCCCTCCCGCAAGATGGATGGGCGCGTCCAGAGCAGGAGATATTACCGAAACCCTATCAGTGATATTAGCCAAAGGAAATATGCCCTCCCCAGGGATGTCTCAATGCCGGCTATGATATACTACTGCATTATTCTGCCCATCGCTCATAAAGCTTGGCCCGCTGCAGAATGTATTATTTTAAAGTGGAAAGTTATACTGGACACCGCCACATGATGATGCATCATATTCAGCACACTATGTTCCCATCCCGATGAGAGGATCCTGCACTGTGGCTGGCCCATGGCTATAGCGCTCCCTATCTGGTCTCATCTCAAAATTGCATCACCTGCATTAAAGCACTCAGTTTTAATACAGGTCTGTGACTGCTGAGATTCGTAGTGTACTGTTTCAGTGAGTGATAGAAAAAATATATATATATATGTAAGATATCTGATGATTTATCAAACTTATCCCAAACGGAAACAAAATATTAGAAATGTATGCTTCTCAGTGTTGTGAGCTATACATTCCTTTGTACATTTGAACCGTTAATAGGTCACACTATTTCAGAAACTACATAAGCAAGTCTGTTTGAAAGCTCCTTGCAACTTGACTTCTAATGGGTAATTCTAATCTGGGAGCTCTAGGATCTCAGCCTTTCTCCTCCAATGTCAAATAGAGAAGCAAACATTTGGAGGAAGAAAGTCGAACGCCCCAGTAGACTAATATTAATTGCACATGTTGTTTTTTTCAGGGTATAAAATTGTGCATCTGTGTTTATTTCCTTTTATGTAGCTGAATGTGGTGGGGCAATTAAGGACGAGCCATCAGGTCGAATCCTGTCTCCTGGATACCCGTCACCCTATGAACACAACCTGCACTGCGTGTGGACCATCGAAGCTGCACCTGGAAGCACCATTGGGTAAGTAAATGACATTTTTTTCTTTTTTCTCTCCTCCTGTCTTCCTGTCCTTATCCTCTCTGTGCATCTATTCAATACCTAAACCAAATCTTTAATATTTGCAATTAACATATGGACAAGGTATTGATAACACATATTCAGATTTTTCTTTGGAAATCCAATAAATAGACATAAAAATGACATAAACAGATACATTTAGATAGTATAACATTCCACTGAGACTTCCAAGTCAAGACCTGCTCATTGGGAATTTGTATGCCGTCCTGCTTGTGGTAAAGTTTTTATTGGAGAGCTTGATGTATGAGCGCAACATGTGATTGGTCTTCATTCTGTGTGGAAGTAATGCTCTAGGCTGCTGTCTCTTTCAGCTGAGTTGGGAGATGCAAGGAAGCCATTAGGACTGCTGGTAGTCCAGCAGATTGACCTCTTCCTTCCTGCATACGCTCCCTCACCCCTCCGCTAATGAATGAACCTGCACCCTTGTTAATTGTGGCTCATTTCACCAGTGTAATTTTGCATGAAAAATCTCGGCGCTGGGTGCTGCGTAATTGGACCTCTAACGGCGCTGTTTATCAGACTTTTCCCCTGTCCTTCAGCTGCACTTAGAGTCTGGACCAATCCCCGACACTTCTTACTCTAGCTTCATTAACGCTCTTTTTCAAAATCGAATGCGACTGCAAGCCTCGGGGCTAGAGGTGACGAAGGTGAGCTTTGACATCCCAAATATCTACTGTTGTGTTTTTGTTTGTCTGCAAATTTCTGCTATTGAGAAATGAGGCCGAACATCATTATCATCAAGTCTTGTTGTGCAGCTGTTAAGGCCCTCTGCTCTTTGAAACAACAAGAATAACAAGTCTCTGAATATCGATAACAGGACCTTATCAAGTGCCTTCCCTGCTCTCCAGGTGCTTGTTAGCTTCTGAAAGAAACAGGGAGGAAAATCGAAGGTGACACATGGAATGATGATGGTTACCTGACCTTGTGTTCCTTCTCTTCTTGTTATCCAACAGTGGCGCTCATGGGTTTTTAGCTGATCTGCAACCAAACACTTTGTTGTGACAGGCTAAGGATGAAGATCAGAGTCAAATGTGTTAAACATGATCAATATCTTTTTATCATGCATAACAATGAATGTTTGGTTTTCAGATCACGGCTTTATCACTACATACACTGAGGTGGCAGTTTATTATGAAGAATTGTAGCAACACACACTGGGCATATAGGTGCACTCTGCATGTCTACCATAACTGACTGTAGTCCATCTGTCTCAGCAGACATCAGTCACAGATGAGCTGTTACTATGCAAAATGTGTCCGTTACCATCCGCCAACTGAAATAAACCACCAATGCACCACCACTGAACAAATGTTATGTGGGGTGGACCATGGCTCTGACGTCAACAACAAGGACCACCCTCATCACTGACCTCCCTCAGTGATGCAATGGTGGCCAGCATGGGGAACGGTAAGCTGTTAGTTCTGATGAAGCTTCCATCTACCCGGTTTGGATCAAGCTAACAGGTGGGAATTGGCCATGGAGCCAGTATGGCTAGAAATTCCATTTACAGTGCTTAACCATATCTCAGAATGACTAAATTGCAAGAATATTGAAGGAAAAAAAAAGTCCTAGTAACTAACAGCAGAATTCCACTGCAACATTCATTGCACCTACATGGCGAGAAGTAAAGTAGTACTTTAAGAATGTTGGTACAAAATTATGGCCATGTTATCAACTGGTAACACTGCGCTATTAAAACTCCTAAAGCTGCTAAGTATTGTAGAAGGTTGGCCTTCACTCTTGAGACATGGGAGAGATGCGATGCAGTTGAATAGCCCAGTTAACAGGCTACTCATCCATATAGAGGTTCAGTTGTAAATGAAGTTTAGATAAATTCTGTGTGTGTGTGTGTGTGTGTGTGTGTGTGTGTGTGTGTGTGTGTGTGTGTGTGTGTGCAAGTGCATTTTGAGCAGGTTCATGAGTGGTGCTCAAGGCATTCTAGTCCAAGTGAAGAGCACACTCTTCTCTCTGTCTCTTTGGTGCATCTCAGTTATTTCAGCTGCAGATCATCCATCAGCCAGAAGGAGAAGGAGCCGTGTGTGTGTGTTTACATAAGAAGACTTTATTTTTGGAAGCACATATGTGCATCCAGTACTGTGTGTTTACTGTAAGGCTCCTGTGTTTACAGTTGTATGTGCTGAAGTGTTAATCTTTCTGAAGACACAGGGTAATTAGAAGCTCGGCTACCTTCCTGTCTCAGGTCTATCCTCCCTACTGTAAGGTATGCATACATTCCTTTGATCCCATCTTGCATGTTCAATTATTCAAGATCATTTGCAATGCATTAGGCTTGGGACGACACTGGCACTAATGTGAGGTCTCTAATAAGGCTGTGCCGTGAATGAGAGACTGCAAAAGGCACGATGCACAGGAGCAGCCCTGGAAGTACAGTGTGAGGAATGTGTGGTGCTGCAGGCATGTTCTGAGGTGATGCAGAGAGTGGACATCTTCCATTAGTGTCAGATATTTGATGAAGAATTTTGAGGTGCTGGGAGGGGTGGGTTTAGTGGTGGATTAGAAAGGTGTGTTACGCTGAAGGGATACGACACACTCCAGGGCTTTAGGGAAAGGAGGAGAAGAGCACGTTTCATCCCTCTTTCATCTTCTCATCACAGGCACATCTCCACCTCTGATCCAACACTGTTTGGCGAAGGTGATAATTACCTTCAAGAGCCACTTCTCTCACACACACACCTACGCATAGAAAGACTGTCTCCCCTGTCATGTCTCTCAAGCATGTGGGATTAGCCAGCCGCTAAGCCTGCTGTAGCCAAGCCGGCTTTCCACAGCCCAGTTGCGGCTCAGAGGATCCAGAGGCTCATCGGGAGTTGCGAAGGAAATCTTACGAATTAGCAGAGGCTGAAAATCCAACAACACACATACACACACACAGACACACACACACTCATCCACTCACTCAAGTCTCAGGTCCCACGTTGACCTCACTTCTGGAGTTATTCAGGTCTTTTACATCCCATGTATTTAAGTAATTGCCTTCAGGATCAATAAATCTTATTCTGATCCTAATGTATGAATTGATCATTTAAATATATACTACTTATCAAAAATTAACTTTAAACATTGTAATAGTTAGTGAACTATGTGTGTGTTTTTTTTTTAAAGTAGGCTCTGATCAGCTCTAGAACAGCTTTTGTTCTGATCAGATCTGAAATGTTCAGAATTAGAAAAAAAATCTGCATTTTTGTGTGAGGATTAAACGATCTCAGGACTTTGACTCTGGAGCTATTTGATCTGTATGACCGCAAATGCTTTAGGCAACGGTTAAAAGTTAGCAGTTGAGTGTGTGTGTGTATGGAAGAGTGTGCTTACATGGGCAGCAAGTCTAACCAAGAATGGAACAAAGTTCTGTTAAGATGGTTGGATTTTTTTGGAGGAAATGGTGATTTCTGTTATATTGAAATGTTATTACATTATCGTATTATTCAGTGCATAATTAGTTATCTTGTGACGGGTCAGTAGGTGGGGCAGTGGTGACCTAGTGGTGAGGGAGTTGCCCCGCATCGGAAGATTGTGGGTTCGATTCCCTCACAAGTAGGTTGCCCTGAGGTACCCTTGAGCAAAGTACCATCCCCGTCACTGCTCCCCGGGCGCTATAAATAGCTGCCCACTGCTGCACGGTGTTTGTGTGCATGGGTTAAATACAGAGGTCCAATTTCGTTGTGGTTCACGTGTGCTGTGCTGTGACCTCCCAATGACAAGGGTTGTCACTTTCACTTTCACTTTTCAGTAGTTACCTAAATTCGTAATAAGTCAAAGTTTCATTTTTCCTTTGCAGAACAAGCATTCTTAGATTCATAATAAATAAAATGCTCAGTTAATGATGTAAAATAACACATTTTTATCTCTTCAACAAACTACAAATGAAATATAACAATGCATGAGGAGTTGTGTTAAAAGTGAGTGTATAAATCATGTCAGAGCTAGAAGGGGTTAAGCAGGCTGTTGGTATTGTGAGCAGTGTGAGTGGTGAGTTGGCACAGCTGTTTCCCTGTTGTGTGTCCAAGCTTACAGTTTCACAGCGTAGACAGAAGCAGCAGCTCCAGGCTTAACGATTCACGTCAGAGAGAAGCTGTGTAGGCCTGAGTTTGGTTCAGTGGGTAAAAATGGGCAGCATGTTACTGGAGAAAGACTAGTGATTCCTGCTGGAAGAAATGAATCTCATTGTTCACGTCATTTCTGATTCTTTCTCTTTGGCTGGGTTGTTCAAACTTCCCTTACTCGAATGCTCACACTGTATTATTGTCTCACAGAGCTGTGAGGTTATTCAGTGCAGAATAAAAGGGGGATTCAAACACAATGGAACAAATTGTTCATCTACGCTACAAAATATAAGGAAGTTTTCTTATTTTTTTCCTGCCCCTGGGTAAGGTTTTATTTTGACCCTCACTCTTTAAAGAATGTGTTCTTCTTCTTTTTCCTTCGGCTGCTCCCGTTTAGGGGTCGCCACAGTGGATTAATCGTCTGCATTTCTTCCGCTCCTCTGCATCTCCCTGCTTCAAACCAACCACCTGCTCTCTCACCAAGTTCAAAAACCTCCTCTTTGGTCGTCCTCTTTTCCTCTTTCCTGGCAGCTCCATCTTCAACATCCTCCTTCCAATATAATCCTCATCTCTCCTCTGAACGTGTCCAAACCAACGCAACCTTGCTTCTCTAACTTTGTCTCCAAGACATCTAACCTGAGCTGTCCCTCTAATATACTCACTTCTAATCCGGTCCATCCTCGTCACACCCAATGAAAAATAAAAAAATTTCGAAAATCTTTAACCCTGACACCTCCAGCTCTGCCTCCTGTCTTTTCGTCAGTGCCACTCTTTAAAGAATATACAGTTTCTTTATTTAAACGCAGGCAGCATTAAACTTCATAGTTATAGAAAATTTTTATAAAAACTTATATAGAAACTCTGTTGGCCAAGTGCTATTGCTGTCATCACAACAAGACTTTTGGCTTTGGTATTAAAGTTGTGCTAAAGCAGGATTTGGAAGTCTGTATTTGTTGTTAAACAGACCATAAACAACATGAACACCAGAGAGCTGTCCATTGGGGTAAACCACGCTATTCTGAAGCTGAGAAAGAAAATCAGTTACAAGCTTTGATGCTCCAATAAATAATTCATAAACAGTTTTAGGTTGCATCCAGTTAGATCTGCAGTCCTTCAAACTTTCAACTAGCCAGTCATTAAATGCGTCTTTGGTTAATCTGAGAATCCTAACCAATCATAGGTGTTCTTTTGGTATTTGGATGAACCATGTGCAGTTGATTGAACAATGTAAACATTTTGATCAGTTGTAATCCAGGTCAGTCTCTAACTGCATCAAATGTTAAGCTTCAAAGATGCATCTTAACAGTTTGGAAGTTGCACTGCAGTTATACAATACAACGATGTGCACTTTCGTCTGTGCTGTGCAGCACTAATCCATTTTAAACTGTTTAATTGTTATTGGTAAACAATTCATAATAATCAGTCATAAATTATGCAACTGATCCCCCTTTCTTTTTCTTTTTTTTTAACAAATTATTTGGATTTTTCTGAAAGCATTGAGCTCTATTGCAATCAAAAAGTATTTTGCTTTAAATGGCTTTAAAGAGCAAAATTTCTCTGAACCTTTGAATCATGCGCACACACATAACCTAAGGTTCCTGCGTAAACATCTGCTGAGATGCTGAGATCTGCCTTGTGGAAGCTCTCAGCTTGGGCAGGGCTAAGAGAAAGTGATGAGGCCACAGATTTAGGTGGCGTGGATGAAGCGGGTCCAGCAGCTCACATGTGCTGATTCTGCTCTTTGTAACCAACCGATCTGCCAGCAGTCCAGATTAAGATGACTATCAATAATGCACTGGTCACAGCATGAGGCCTAACCTTTGGGCCTAGAGGGAAAGCTCTTCTCCGTCTCCTTGACGCTGTTTGTGAGTAACGTTTGCATTCTAAAACACCAGAAAAAAGCTGCCACTTGCAGAACAAAGTAGCTGTTTGAAAGATTTCATGTCAGTCATTAATGGTCCTTACAGTACTTTCACCCTGTCAGCCTCAAACCCATGAAATTCCCTGGAGTAGTATAGCTTTGGTATTCATATGACACTGTTCTTTTTCTCCATTATGTCTTGCAGCACATTCCCTCTGTGGCACCTCTTTCTGACGTGACTGAATCACTTTATTTCTCAGAGACAGGAAAGAGACGTGTTATAAAAGGGGATTCACCCCTCAGCACACGACTTCAGAATGGTGACACTCTTCCAGATAAAGTAGAAAAAAAGGACGCACACACACAAGCATGATGGGTTTTTTGGTTAACTGGTAAAGGACAGAACCTGTCTTTGTCTTTCAATTTCTTTCCTTTTTTTCAGCAAGACAGATAAAAAAGGAAAAAGAAAAAGCATGAGGGAAAATGTTCTGGCCTCCTTGAAGATGAAATGAAAGACAGTTTCCCCTTTCATAGCAGCTGGACGCTGCTCCCTGCTTGGTTTGAGAGGGAACCAATCAGACTTCAGAGCCACCATCTCTCTCTCTCTCTCTCTCACACACACACACACACACGCTTTAAACATGCAAATCTGCCAGACTGCATGCATGCAGCCACCACAGCATTCTCCTGCCAGCCCAGTAAGGGCAGAGAGAGAGCGAGCACAGCAAAATGGAGAGGGAAGAAAAGCAGTGGTGAGAGAAAGAGAGCCTTACAAAAGGAACATGAGGATTAGTGAGTGGCAGCAGCGCAGGGATTGGCCCCTGAAAGAAAGTACAAGTGAGGTGTTCGTTCAGGCAGGACCTCCTGATCCTAGAGCTATTTAGAGGAGGCCCTCTCACACTCTCTCCTTCTCTATACCCCCTCAACCAGGCTGCCTTCCTTGCTTGCCCATGAGCGCTGAAATGGGATAATTTTCTGAACCTGTCCTGAAAAGAGCCAATTACTCCAATATGCTCGGCATGGCTGCTTCAATACCCCGCTGACCTCTTCTCTACAAACCAGCCCTCTGACCATTTATCCATCACTCTCTCTTCCTCATTCCCCCTCCTCACCATCCTTTTCAACTTTGTGTCTTAGTCCCACTCAGTGGGTTCATCACAGATGTTCCAACAGAAGCTCAAGCAGCCAAACTCTGATAGTTCTGCACTGCCGCTGTTGAAAGGCTGGTGCATAACGATGAGGCCTCATAGCTGTGGCTTCCACGTGACCCGCACACACAGTCTTTAGAAGGAGCCGCTATGCATGCTAATCTCCAGAGCTCTTCACGTGCACACTCCCCTGCTGTCGTTCAGACTTAGGGCTTAATTGCAGTATATAACCCAGTTTACAGGTTTCTGCCAAATACTGTAGTCTACAGTTGTGAACAGATTCATCAGATGTCTGTTTTGTCCTTTTTTTGTGGACATGTCTGCACATAAAGTGAACATGCAAGTTTTGGTTCCCTGAAGGAAGGAATACATTTTTTCTACTTTCTGCTTTCCTATCCAAGCTGTAAAGCTTTTGGACAACTTATTAGGGTAATATTGTCAGTCAGTCAGTCAGTCATTTTCTGCCGCTTGTCCCAAGTGGGGTCGCGGGGGGGTGCTGGAGTCCATCCCAGCTCACACAGGGCGAAGGACGGGGGACACACCCTGGACAGGTCACCAGCCCATCGCAGGGGTAATATTGTAATATATTCAAATCATTTGGTTTCTATATGCATATCAGTTCAGTTGAATGCATCATTTACTTTCTGTGAACGTAGAGAATCCAATTTAAATATGTACACAAAATGTATTCTTGGTTCCTGGTCAAATAGCATGTTTTTTTTAGATTTCAGTGATTCCATGTGTTCACAATCACTGTGTGTTAATTTGGTTAAACATGAAATGTGACATTTATAAAAATGATGGCACTTTTCGATTCATACGAATCTTAATTTTCCATGTTAAGCCAAGGAAATGAATGGAAATTGAACACTTAATTTGCATGTGTTTTCCGAAGAAATTTTACTTTAATTCCAAATCAACAAGACATGCAACTCATCTGGCAGTGCAATAATCTTTTTTAATGTTTTCTAACTAGCAGCATTGCTATATGTGCTGACATCCTGACAAACATCCCATTCCATGTCGTGGGAGAATTCAGTCGATCGGAAACATTTCCCATCAAATCCAGTCTTACAAAAATCAAAAGGATGTGCATTTTTGTGTTACAGTTCAGAATAATCTGATGCTTTCTGAGTTGATTAAAATCAGTTCATTCATACACATTCACTTATGTAACACTTCCCATTTCTCCTGCCTGAGAACATTTCACTCTTTGAACTTGTGGGAGGATTCCGTGTAGCTGAGACACTATTCTCACACTCCTCATTATTCTCCTCATTATTGGAAACTTCACATTCCATCAGATATATATTGCTTATGGGACAGTAACATTGCACTTCAAATGAAATTGTAAATTGTTTTGTGGCACACTGAGGCAAAAGATTTTATGATGATTCAAAGCCATTTTCTTACTTTTTCAGTCAAGTATGGAAGCCGTGTTAGTTTCTGCTCTGTTGTTGTCTTGCTTGGTCAGAGATATTGGGGCGGCAATACTCTGGAGCAAATACTATGTTTCACATTAGTGCTTTCGGCAAAAAAACTCTAATCCACCCCCATTTACAAGAACCTTTTTTTCTGTGGGCCAGTATAATTGAGAGATTTAAGAAACTCTTTTTGGCCCGGCAATGCCAAGCTGCATTTTAGCCATCAATACTGATTCTCGCACGTTTCGCCCATTTTAGCTTGTCACTGGGGCAGTGATGGATTGGAAGGTCATGGGTTCTAATCCCAGACCAGTAGGTTTCCCTGAGTTAACCTTGAGCAATGTACCGTCCCCACGACCGCTCCCCAGGCGCTTTAAATAGCTGACCCCTGCTAGGTGAAAAGCAGAGGTTGCATTTAGCTGTGTTTCACTGTGTGCTGTGCTGTGTTGCAAAATGACAATTAGTCACTTTCACTTTCACACATCAGCATTATTGATGTTAAAACTCAGACTTTAACCAGGGATGGATGGATTAATTTTTACTGATGAGTAGAAAATCATTTGGGTAGGAAAAAAGTCAAAATGTGTGCATGAAAGCATTAAAATGTACTTTAAGTTCTATGAAATTGCTTCCTGTGTCATTGCAACATAAAACAATCAAATCGTTCATTGAAAAAAAAAAAAGGAATCATTAAATGGTAGCAAATCAGAAGGTTGAGCTATAAGCTACAGAAAAAAAAATAAAATAAATTGAATTATAGGATGTTATGCCAGATATAGCCTACAACCCCCACTAACCCTTTGAGCAGTCATTAGTCATGATTTGTCAGAGTCAGAATAATCAGTGAAGGATCAGATGGTCATATGTTAGAGAAATGCATCAAACGAGCAGATAAAATCAAAGTCAACTGCATCACCTTTTATAAGGAGATTGCATGTGCATTGAGGCTGATAAAGCACTGTTGTGCTAAACTCTGCAGCCTTAGCTCATGTCTGTTTCAGTTCTTTAAAGGCACACATGTGTAATAGGTAATCATGGAAGATTTAATAATGCATAATCTGCCTTTGCTTGATTGCATTAAGCTCTAACCTACTATTCCATTCAGCCATAACCCCAAGGAAGCCACATGTTTTCAGGAATGAGGTCACCAAGCCTGTCTTTTTGGGAAGCAGCACTTTCTCAGCAGAGGTGCTGGAGTGATCCATGTGTAAAGTGGGCAAGTGCTAGCGACTTACTGTCTACAGAGGTTACCTTTTGGCACTTTCACACATGCTTCTTTCACCCAAAACTGGAACACTTCAGTTTGGTTGCAGAGACTTGTAATCAGGGCTCTTAATACGATGCTAGTATTGGGAGGACAATAGTCAAGACAGCTGTAGAACATCAAATTGAACTCAAACAGCTGTATGTGAAAGCACTTTGTCGTTGTGTGTCGATCACAGTTTATTCTAACATTTATTTTTCATGCTACAGTTCAGCTCTTCTGTATAAAATCTTTCATCTAAAATGACGTGTTGTAACTGACCGTTCTAAGCGGCCGAACAGTGCTGCATGCACTGCTGTAGACCTCTAGCTGTATGAAATGTCATTTATAAGAAATGTTGTGATCTTGTCACCAATCACCATGCAAACATTTCAGCTGTTTAAACTCCCTTTACGTTTCAATGAGCGTTAATAAGTGGAAGAGGAAACCGTTAAATCATTATTCAGGCAAAATCACCTCTAATACCAAGGGAGATGACCTTGAGGCAGGGGTTTTATAAATGAACCCAAAGCATTAGCAAGGTTGTGACTTGAGTTAAGCTAGCGTAAAAGGAAGGTAAGGCATCCCAACCTTCTCTCTCTCTCTCTCACTCTCTCTCTCTCTCTCTCTCTCTCTCTCTCTCTTGTTCGCCGCTCTCTCTCTTGTTCGGTCATTTCTTGTTTGCTCGCTTTCTCTCTCTCGCTTTCTCGCTTTCTCTCGCCGCTTTCTCGCTTTCTCGCTTTCTTCGCTTTCGCTGCTTCTCTTCGCTTTTTCAAGGCTTTTCTTCTTCGTTTTTATTTCGCTGCTTTCTCGCTTTCTTCGTTTTCTTCTTCGTTGCGCTTTTCTTTCGCTTTTTGCTTTTTCGATCCTCTCTGTTCGCTCGCGCTCTCTCTCTCTCTCTCTCCGCCTCGCCTGCTCTCGCCTCGCCTCTCGCTCTTCCTCGCGCTCGCCTCGCTCTCTCTCTCTCTCGCCTCTCGCCTCTCGCTCTCTTGTTCGCTCGTTTCTTCTCTCGCCTTCGCCTCTGCCTCTCTCTCGCGCTCGCTCTCGCTCTCTCTCTCTTTGGCTCTTCTCCCGCTCTTCAGCCTTCTCTTCTCTTGTTCGCTCGTTTTCTCTTGTTCGCTCGCCTCTTCGCTCGCGCCTGCTCGCTTCCCGCTTCTCTCGCTCTCTCGTTTCTGTTCGCCTCGCCTTCTCTCTCGCTCGCTCTCTCGCTCCCTCGCTCGCTCGCGCTCTCTCTCTCTCTCAGTCTGCCTGTCTGTCTCTCTCTCCTCTCTTGTTTGCTCTCTCCCTGCCTTCTTGCTCTCCCTCTCTTGCCTTTTGCTCGTTTGCTCTCTCTCTCTCTCCTCCCTCTCTCTATCTCTCTCTCTCTCTCCTCTCACACTTTCTGCTCTTCCCCTCACCTCTCGCTCTCTCTCATACTCTTGCTTCCCTTTCTCTCTCGCTCTCTCTTGCTCTTGCTCTTGCTCTCTCTTTCTCTCACGCTCCCTCTCTCACTCTCTCCCTCTCTTGCTCTTGCTCTCTTTCTCTCCCTCTCTCTTGCTTCTCTCGCTCTCTCCCTCTTTCCCTCTCTTGCTCTTGTTCTCTTTCTCTCCCTCTCTCTCTCTTGCTCTCTCTCTCTCTCTCTCTCTCTCTCTCTCTCTCGCACTCTCTCTCTCTAGCACTCGCTCTCTCTCTCTCTCTCTCTCTCTCTCTCTCGCACTCTCTCTCTCTCGCTGTCTCTCGCACTCTCTCTCTCTCGCTGTCTCTCGCACTCTCTCTCTCGCTGTCTCTCTCTCTCTCTCTCTCTCTCTCTCTCGCACTCTCTCGCACTCTCTCAGAAAGGACTCCTCAAAGTGTGTGCCTCACCAGTAACACCTTCTTTATTGCAGTTTGTGTTTGCCATCTGTCAGTGAAACCTCTCCTCAGACTCTGCATCAATCTTACTCTTTCTCTTTACCTGCTGAAATTACTGGAACAAGTGTCACTTTAGGTATCCAGCTGTTTCCCAGCTGGCATTACCGCCATGGTACACTCATTTTCTTTTTCTCTGCCAAAAACACAAATCCAAGAAAATGGTTTTAGAATGCGTCTTTGGGAGAAAACATCAGTGTAGATTGGAGTGTATAGTCAGTAAAAATCATTCCAGGAAGCTTGCAGTCTCTATGATGGCTTTGCAACTTAGCATTGTGTCAGCACACAGTTCAGTTTTTTTCAAAGCAGCTGTTAAATGATAAATACATTTTCAAAAGAGTTTCTCACTTTTCCCTTCTTTGTGTTTGTTCAGACTACACTTCCTTGTGTTCCATACTGAGGAGGTGCATGATGTGTTGCGGATCTGGGACGGGCCTCAGGATGGAGGGGTGTTGCTGAGGGAGCTGAGTGGCTCCACTCTGCCCCCAGACCTCCACAGCACCTTCAACTCCATCAGCCTGCAGTTTACCACCGACTTCTTCACCAGCAAGCAGGGCTTTGCTTTGCAGTTCTCAGGTAAGACCATGTATATGAGAGCAGGGTGTGTAGGGGTGTCAATTTTTGTATGTTGCATATGATTTTACCTATCATATAAACCACCCTGGCTCTTAGCCACCCTGCACTTTTTTTCACCTGTTCAATTTCTTATATGTTGCTTAATGTATTGTTGTGGGATAGTCCTTCAGTCTTCCTGAAGAACAGCCTTTTTGCCTCTTAATTTTGTTCTAGTCATTTTCTTAACACCCAAAAAAAGGCATTTTTTCTTAACAATCGTGGAGATCAGCACAATAAATCACATCGCTAAATGACAGATTTAGTATACTTTATTATTTGTGTGGATTTTTTTGAAAACTGGCGAAACTCTCCTTTCATTATATTAATGTTGCTTACAATAGGGTTCCCATTACAAAAGCTGTGTGTGTGTCAGTTTATCTCGCTCTCAAAAGAGAAATGTTATTCATCCTTCATGGCGTGTGTATCTGCATATCAGAACCTCACAGACATCTTCATAAAAGAGGCCTTGGAGGAATGGCATTATCTAATAAGGCGATCTCGTCTCTAGCAATCATTTCCGCAGGAACAGCTGGAATTAAAGCAGTTTCAATCTGGAAATAGTCTCGACGATGGGCATTGGACTGCTTTAAGCCATTACAAATGGCATAAAGGCGGTTCGAGTGACACTACTCTGCCTTTCAGTCGATTTCCATCTGTTCATTTCTGGACCACACCTGTGCAGTGTTGAGCTGTTACAATGCATATGGCTTTTGTGTTTAAATCTTTCATGGATTCTCAGGAGGGAGAAAACCGGCGCTGTATTGGTGGAGCACTGAATCAGAAACATCTAGATGTTTCAATATAGTGACACTAAAAACGTGCAAAACCCAGGCAAATTTTCTTGGAAAAAGGTGCTAGGATTTCTAGATGAGGGGAAAAAAATGACTTTCATTGTAGAAGAATCTTTCATACCCAAGCCAGTCCAGCTGAGGCATAATCTGTCCTGCCATTAAACAAAATCTGTAACCAGGGCAACCAGTTTTTTTTTTAAACTTTTGCAGCATGGCACTGCTGAGCTGTTCTGAATCCTCTGAATGAAAAAAAAAAAAAGAAAAGTTGCTTAATCACAGGAGGCAGGAAAAGAAGAGCTGCATTCAGTGCTGCATGGAGGGTAAAGAAAGTAGCTGCTTCTCTCTGCATGGTGTTTTTGTTCCAAAGCCTTGTTATATTTTTAACCCCCCCCCCCCCACCCCCGTCTAAAGTTGAGTGAGTGTGAGGCGGCTGTGAGGGAATCTGCACAGATGTTTGAATAAATAAGAATATGGATAAAACTTTCCCGAGTGGAACTGATGTGCGCTGCTGTGCTGGAGAATCACAGAGCTCAACACAAGTCTAATCTGTCTGCTCTGTAGGGGTATGATCCTCCAAAAACGGCAACAGCAATCTGCACCCTTGGGGTGCCGCTTCTTTCATTGCCCTCCCTGCCACCCCCTCCCTTGCCTTATCATTCTTTTTTCTTTTCTTTTCAAATACTTCACATCATAGTGCAGTCTCTTCAAGTTTAGCAGGTTCATGTTATCTCAGTGTTGAAGGAAATGTTTAGTACTATTAATGACTTAACATTTTTTTCCTGTTTTTTTTTTTTACCTTGTGTAGTTTCCACAGCCACCTCCTGTAATGACCCTGGCATGCCAACTAATGGCACTCGCAATGGGGACAGCAGAGAGCCCGGGGACCATGTGATCTTCCAGTGTGATCCTGGTTATGTCCTACAGGGGGCGACTAAAATCACATGCACAGAGATCAATAACCGCTTCTTCTGGCAGCCAGATCCACCCACATGCACAGGTAACAACTTCCAGCCAGTTAACACCTGTGGCTTTGTATACTGGTGTGCACCTGTCTCTGAAAACTGCAGCCACTCCCCTCACAGTGGAGTAAAACAATTTTTATCACATGCTGGTTGAAAAAGAGATTTAACTGGCAAACACCAAGACATCAGTTGATTTGAGCAGTGCCTGATTTGAACAGTGTGGACTTAGCAAAGGCTTGCACACTTGCATCCATGTGTGCTACCTGGATCAGCTGACTTTTGAAAACGTGTGGCACCACCAACCTGTCAGGCAGTGAAAGTAGTCCTTCTGATATATAACTGACGGACACAAAAGTTTTGTTCAGAAACTGCTCTATGAGCTTAACAGCTTATTCATAAAGATTTTATTTTGATGCAGCTGTTTTGATCTGTTTCTGTTGCATTTAAAAAGCTTTAGCGGTTAATTTAATCAAGTGTAACTTCCTGTGTCTTGTTAAAGGCAGGGACAGTGGTATTTATTGTAAACTGTGATTGTCTGACATTAATTACATCACATTTTGAGATATACAAGTAATTAGCAGCTTAAATTAGTTTCAGCACTGATGGAAACCCATCCAACCATGTATCCAAGTGTACACTTTGGAAAAGCCCTACTTTAGAATAGCCAGTGAACGGAGCTGTTTACACTGGTTAGCACATAGTGGTTGGACTGCATATGAGGGACCTAAAGGACTACTTACCAATTGATTCCATTTTGTAGACACAACAGAGTGCTGGTATTTTCTAGTGCATATACAGTCAATGGTGTAATTGAGTAAATCGGTGCTTAGAAAACGTTTTAATTTTCTTTCATTGTGTAACAATTACGGCACTTCTGAATGGTTAATTGGAAATTATCTGATAGCACCAGCGGTGAAAAATGAGTCTTTTGACAATGTTTGTTGACTTTTGTTAATTTTAAGTTTGTTCTTGCTGAAGTGATGGTAATTAACAACAGCAATTAAGAGCCTGTAATTAGCTGCCTTGTTCCATTAGGGCCACATTGAGTTTTCCTGAGAGCGTAGCTAAACCAAAAGCAAAAGCAAGGTTATAAGAGAAAACCCAGTGCTAAATGTCAACAGCCATTAGCATTCTTCACAAAGAGAGTGAACACAAAAGACCTCGTGTACCAGCAGAAGCTAATAAAAGCATAGTAATTTGCTGTTATAACTGATCAATATTTGATCAATTCTAATGTGAGATTTTATCCTTTAGACTTTTGAAGCGAAAACTGGGCGTGAAAAAAGATATGGTGAAGATGGGTATTAAACGAGGAGAAAAAGTCAGTGCTAGATGAGTCACTGCAGACTAGGGAGGGATTACTGCTTTAAAACATAACGAAAATATGTATGATATGGGTTTAATTCAAATTAACCTGATGCAATTTGTTAATCTTTCGTTTATGTAAATTTGTGCTTTTGACATCACTGCGTGATTTAGAGCAGGTAGGTGGATCTGATCAGTACAAAAGTGAACCATAAAAGCGCTCCAGCTTAAGTTCACTTTAAAAGCAGCAATAAGCCCTTCTAGTCTGCAGAACATTTACCTTTTAATACATTTTTCACTGGTGTGAATTCCATTCCTTTTTTATAATAGTAAAACACAAGCTCCCGTGGTTTATTGCTGTAATATGTCATAGTTGTTGTCTCTCTGCGTGATCGTAGAAATAATTTATTTTACTCACTAACTGCTGGAAGGTGCTGCTGTGTAAGTCTTTTTGGTTTTATTTTAAAAAAATGCTTTTCTCTCCTTGTTCTTCCAGCACCATGTGGTGGGAACTTGACTGGTCCAGGGGGTCTGATTCTGTCCCCTGAGTATCCAGAGCCCTACCCTCATGGTAGGGAATGTGATTGGACGGTAACTGTAACTCCAGACTACATCATCTCCCTCACTTTCAACCAGTAAGAAAAACCTTTATATATTAAACCATTATGGCATGTTCAATATGCATTTATGGTTTGATTCATTTTCTTAGACCATCACCATCCTTATATGTTCATGAACACACTGTACCACTGATCAGGGTAAATGGCACTTGAGATTGGCTAAACATCACTTTTTTCTTCCTTCTAGCTTTAGTCTGGAGCCTAGCTATGACTTTCTTCATATCTATGATGGACCTGACTCTCTTAGTCCGCTGCTGGGCAGCTTCTATGGTACCGATGTCCCCGAGCGCATTGAGAGCAGCTCCAATACGCTTTTCCTGGCCTTCCGCAGTGATGCCTCACTAAGCAGCAATGGCTTTGTTCTGCAGTACACAGGTATGCCTAAGAATTCTGGCAGTAGGAGTGAATTATTTTGCGTAATTACTCTTTCAAATTGGACAGGGCCAGTGTGGTTGGTGTGTGTGCTTGTGGTACAAACTACTTGATTGTTGCAAATTGTTTGTGACATGGGGTGATTATGAAAGGTCAGATAGCTGCTGCAGGGCAGCATGGATCCTGCTATTTCTACTCACCATGTATCGACTATGTTCATTGCCTTTTCTCCTCTTGTTTTTCATCTGTAAGGGGACAATATTAGCCCGCCATAAATTGGTCGTCTTGAGAAGCAGGCTGTTGGAATGTTCACTTGATTCTCCCCTCCTTCGCGCTCCACGTAATTATCGACCCACTGTACTTCACGCAAGAAACTAGAAAAGAATTATGAATTATTAGGAAAATGAAAAGCCGCTGAGGCTGGGGTTTGATCAATGCTTTGCTGTCACACCAAAGGCTCATCACAAATGAGAACAAATGCCTGTTTGTAGTCCCCATGCACCCCCGCTGACTGCACTCTGTTTGCTTTAGCTTGTTTGCTCATTCAGGGTTACAGTGCAAATGGCAAATATGTCTGCTGCTGCGTGCAGCACACGTAAATTAGCCACGTTGACCGGAGTCTGGTGGATCTAAGCCAGAGTTTGTCTCTTGTTTGCTATGCATGAGTGTGCAATATTTAGCCCAAGTAAATTAGACCAAAGGTGCTGGGAATAAAACTGAGACCGGTTGGGGTACAGCTACTTTAGGCCCTTATACTAAACACATCCTTTAGTGCCAGTGAACTCAGAGTGAACCGCACTATTAAACCAGTTGCTGACTGAGATGGGCACTGGCCTTGGCTGGTGGGCACTGGCCAGTGTGAGAGAGAGCACCCTTAAGCTGTGCTTAGCGGAATGGGGAACAGTATTCTCTCAATCTGGTGGAGCAGATGGACTCAGTGTGTGGTGCACCGAAAGCTCCAACTCCAGACCCCGATCGCTTCACTAATGAATTACTATGAACCAATAACGTGGAAAACAGTGTAAACATGCATACTTCAGCTTGTTTGTTTATCTGTTCTTTCTTTCGGGGCCGTCCTGCGCTCCCGCTTTTGGCCCCAGCTACTCTTGGTCGCCCTTTGCATGCCAGTGCAGTTGGATCAAGCTTCAGGCACCGTCAACCTCTTAACAGACCAATCAGCTTTTCACAAAGCCCCCGACTGGGTCTGATTGGCCTCCGAGGTGCAATATGTGGGCCAAGATTCTGCACGCTTGACCAAAAGTTGCATAAACACCACACACCCCATACACACTAATGCTCTCAAATGCACTGTTATATCTTGGTGCTTCCTGCCAGAACAAACACTTGGAATGTATGAAAACACTGACCCGCACACACACAAACACTCGCTCGCAGCTGTGCATCTGAGCTACTCCTCAAGGCCCGTTATCACCCAGTCTTAATTACAGGCCAGCTCTAGGCCTATCGTGTATTTGCCTGTTCATTGGGGTATTGGCTGACTTGGGAAAAGTGTATTTAAATCTGACACATATTGGTGAAACAGGAAATATACTTTTTTTTCACCAGATAAAAGCTTTTAATACTTTTCTGTACTCTGTACTATGCATAGTTCTCTATGGAGTTATTATCCAACACAAGTTAACTGAGAAAACAGCCTCGCTACAGCAAATCTCATAGAACAAAGCAGCTGTTGTATCTGACCATTGAGTTTTTTCATGTGAGAAAGTACTAAATGCTTTGTTGTTTTGCTGACATAGTTCAAGTTTAACAAGACAACAAATAAATCATGCCATGTACATTTTGATATTTAATTTGCTACCTATATGGGGCAGCGGTGGCCTAGTGGGGGCAGCGGTGGCCTAGTGGTTAGGGCATTAGCCGCGTGATCGGGGGTTCGAACCCCTTCCCAATAGGTTGCCCTGAGGTACCCTTGAGCAAGGTGCCGTCCCCATCACTGCTCCCCGGGCGCTTTCAATAGCTGCACAGTGTTTGAGTGTGTATGGTTTAAATGCAGAGGTCCAATTTCATTGTGGTTCACTGTCTGCTGTGCTGTGACCTCGCAAGGACAAGGGTTGTCACTTTCACTTTTTCATATGAAAAATAAAAAAATTAAAAATGGAGCGGTATAGGTGCTAGTCGGTGCCTATACATTTTGGTCAGCAAATAAAAGCAAAACAAAAAAACATTGAAGAAAGCTCACAGGGGCACAAAGAGAAGCTTAAATGCTGTTCTGTTTTTCTCCGTGCATGAGGCCATGTAAGAATGGTGATTGATTTCTAATCTGGGCCCAAATCGTCTCTCACAGTACACCGCACAGAAGCCCAGTCCGTGAGTGACTGTTCTGTATAGTCAGCAGGCCTCGATCCAGCATAGTGTCACTTTGAATCTCTCCTGTTTCGGCCTTGAGCAAAGGCCTGTCAGTACACTGGTTGGAGCAAAGAGCATCTGGAGTATCTCAAAGTTTCAGTTTATACGAGTGCGTATTTTCCCGTACAGATGTTTATCCACTTTAGACAAGGAGACAAGGTGTCTCTTGCCTTATTTAGGAGCCCTTTCTGTAGATGATCAACATATTTGTTTGTGCATTGACCTTTAGCTGCCTTTGGAGTGGTGGTTGCAGCACGACCAGTGCAAGATCATTGATTTCAACAAAGAGCAATAAATCACCTACTTTCTGTCACCCTTTCTGTCTCCCTCCAATCCTTCTTCCCTTCTCTTTCTGGCACAGAAAACCCCAGAGAGTCATGCTTTGAGCCAGGCCTCGTTCGGAACGGAACACGCATTGGCACAGAGTTAAAGCTGGGCTCCACGGTCACCTACTACTGCGATAATGGCTACACTCTGGAGGGAGACGCCACTCTCACCTGCATCATGGGGTCAGACAGCAAGCCCAGCTGGAACAAACCAAAACCTGTGTGCATAGGTACATCTCCTTTTAAATGAATTAAATGTGTGATTTTAGATTATTACAAAACATAATCATGGAGTTACTTGCCATAGTAATTATGTTAAATACAGTAAAATGTAAAACTTAGTATTTTAAACTAGACATAAAGGTTCTCTGTTAAATTAAACAATAAACCTTTCATTTGTATGACCTGTATGTTTTGTAAGTGAATTGTTTGGCCAAAGCACATTTTAGTATGTTTATACAGCAGTAGTGTCATTTTTGAGGATTTTTCAATGGTTTACAAACAGTAACTACATAAACTGCTAGTAAATACAAAAAAATAAATAAATACCTGAAAATTTTTTTATTTTTTTCCCAACATATTTTATTCAAGAAATGAGAGTAAGTGAAAGGGAGAGGAAACACAATATACCAAATATTTTGTGTGTGACCTCACACTTCTTGTGAAGGTCACACATCAGTATACCTGAGGAAGTTTGATTCTTCAAGAAATAACTGCAGCTTCAGGCCTGTAACACATACGGAAGTCCATACGGAAAAAAAAATAAGGTGCTACTTTATTTGGTTACGTTTTTTGGCACTTAAATTGATATGAAACTGTGAGGGCTTGCAACACTGCAGGTTTTAAAAGGCCAATAAAAAAAGTAAAAAAAGAGTTAACATTTCCACCTGAGGCAGTCTGAAATGAGCACATGGTGGTGCCTCAATAAGCATCACTCTTCCACAATTAAACTTCTTTTGCCTCCATGGTATACCAACTTTTTAGCCATACAATTTGCACTGAATCTTTTTATACCCCATAATTTTTGTTTTCCCAGACATTACCTGCTTTCCCTTTCAACGCTTTTAGCTTTGTTTATAATGCCAGGCAGTTCAATCTTTGCATAATGAATAGCTGCATCTATCATACTGGACACCATGGCTTGCTTTTATTTTATTTAAGATAGTTTCTAAATTCTCAAATGGTCATGTGCACTCTTCATGTTTTTTGCAAAAGTGCATGCATGGCAGCTTAGTAGTAGATGGACCTGTCATGTGCACTTTTCCCTCCGAGAGAGAGGGAGACTGCAGACTAACCTGCAGAGACACTTTGAAAACATTGCAATTTCACTTCAGCAAATACTAGAGACATCCAGAGGAGCAGCTCAGCAATCAGACAAGGAAAGTAATTTAAGATCAGCGGAATGAGGGAGCACTGCAGAGGAGATGGGGAAGACAGAAAATTAGTGTCTAATTCTCTCTCTCTCTCTCTCTCTCTCTCTCTCTCTCTCTCTCTCTCTCTCTCTCTCTCTCTCTCTCTCTCTCTCTCTCTCTCTCTCTCTCTCTCTCTCTCTCTCTCTCTCTCTCTCTCTCTCTCTCAGCCCTGTGTGGTGGTCAGTAATCTGGGCTGGAGGGAGTAGTGCTCTCCCCTGGTTATCCTGGAAACTACAGCAGTGGGAGAACATGTCTGTACTCAGTGACTGTGCCCAGGACTACGGTATGCATACACTTCCAACTAAATGCTTATTGGATTTGGCACACGCACTGCATTACATTGCATTGCTGTGCAGTTTTTGATGGTTGTTACTGGTTAAAAACTATCTCTTAAAACTCTTGTTCTCATGGACTTTAGTATTACAATTAAGGCTGGAAGGAGGGTTAGAACTAGAGTTTGAGTCAGATTTGCGTTAGATTAAAAGAGAAAGTGTGTTTCATGTTTTAGGTTAGGGATTATTCTCTTAGTTAAAGAGCATCTACTGTGGACCATTCAAATAAGCCTCCCTTCTACTTCTAAGCATCGCATCATATGGCATCTCTTGCTGCTTCCCTCTCACTCCGTCTGCTGAAGAGGGTTAATGAGAAATAAGCTGCTGCTGGAGGGCTTGTGATTATTGTCATCCTCATTTCACCCCCAGCAGGTGCTACTTGACCACAGGATGCTGTTGTCTGATCCATAAAAGGTGGAGGTCGTTTGGGCAATTTGGAGGTCCCTGCAGCATCCCAGCATTGCCCAATTCAAAACAGGAATATTTTTTCTTTGGGCTGAGTCGAGCAGTGTGGAAATATAATTAAGGCCCCCATTTTCATGGGCACAATGTAATGGCTTTGATCCACAGGGAGAGGCTGAGAGCTTTGTCATGGGGAACTACAGAACTGGATTCATTTCTGTGGTTTGTGTTCAGAGAATAGCTTTGCTGAACACCAGGGCGTAGAGGTTACAGGTGGTTCTGTGTTTTTAGGTATCAAGTTACGTTTCAATGACTGTGTTTCTGGATTCTGTGTGTCACTATTGTATTTCTCATTTAAGCTTTTTTTGTTTGATGATTTTCTCTCTCTGTCCTCCACAGTGGTTTTCAGCCAATTTGCCTTCTTCCAGACAGCACTGAATGATGTGGTGGAGGTGTATGATGGTCCAACTCAACATGCCCGCATCTTGAGCTCACTTTCTGGGGCTCACTCAGGTAAGCAGATTCTCTTTTCTCTATAAGGTAAAGGAGTGTTTCCAGCATTCCTGTCTATTTGACACATGCATCTGCCATGTCTGGGTTTCATCAAGGTTTAATGTGTTTCAACTAGATGTTTTTGGTAAGATTCTGAATTAATTTCTGTGAACATGCTGAGGGGACTCTGAATGGTGCAGTCTTTTAAGCTTTTAAGCTTGTCCATCATTACCTTACCTTTATCTCAGCATGAGGACTGGCATGGGCATCTGGTAGCTGATGTGCTACGACAATTTTTTATTACCTCTAAACATGGTGAATGGTCCAACAACATCGGCAGAAATTAGAAACACATTATTGGTTTAGACTTTGCAGGAAGCATGCTTGCTCTAGACTTACATGTTCAAATTGTCTTACTATATAGACAATTACATGTAACTAAACTTTACATGTACATGAAAACCACAGAATGTGTAAATGTGACTGAAAAAACAATGGATGGAAAAGATACAATCCAAGCATATTCAGCAGTGGAAATTTGAGTTTAGGACCTGCCCAGGATTGGGAGTGCACCCTTGAGCAAGGCATTTCCCCATCACTGCTCCCCCAGGTGCTAGAAATGACTGCCCTCTGCTGCACAGTGTTTGTGGTTTAAAGGCAAAAGTTGCATTTTGTTTCACAATAACAGTCACCTTCACTTTCACTATCTTGATTCTTTTGTATTTGAAAATGGCCAAGAGAAACGAGGGCCATTAAACTGTTAGTCATTTACATTTTAAGCCTGATGGAAAAATGTGGCTGATTTCTTGTTACTTAGTAAAAAAATAATAATAATAATAACAATTCAGAGCCTATGCATAGTCGCCAAATTCTCTAACTGAATGTCTTGCGGATGCTTTTGAGAAAGGTTATAAATGATTATCATTTATTTAAAAAAATCGAAATAGCTGTTGAATCAACACTTTGAGATCAAAGCATAATGCTGGATTTTTGCACCCCCAGCAAAAATGCATGAATAATACATTAAAAGCAAAATTAGAGACTAAATTCATAAGGTGGATTTATTTCCAAAGTGACAGACGCTGAGCTTGTATATATTTGATGGTGCGGCGAAATCCTGCAGCTTTTTATAACATTGGTCTCCTCGCAGTTTAGCTAGTTGAATGGGGCCTTTCAAACTTGGCTTTTGGGTCTCCAGCTGTTTAGCAGCAGCACTAAATGTGCGCGGATGATTCTTTCTTAATTATCCAGACTCGTTGTAGCCGAAAGGCGGAAAACACTGGATGCCGGTAGTCAACATAACTTAATGACTTATAGAAGCAGAGTTAAGCAGGCATCTTAATGCAGAGTTAAACAGTTCTGGCCAAGGAAAAAAGTCAGACAAAAACCTTGTTAGCATCAACTCTGACGCATTTTAAGAGCCCTGTAGTCACAACACTCATGTTCTGTAGTGGCTGATGACGCAGAGCATCAGATCATTCCTTCTTCTAGGCTTCTGTGTTGTCCCTGGTGACACATTCTCAGTAATACTGCTGTTTCTTCTGAAGTCGCAGTTGTTGTAGTTAGTAGAGTTGTGTTTTATACTCCACTCAGGACTATCTTCTTCATTTAGACAGCAATGTATTTAATAATAAGGTCTTAAAATATATTTCTATGATAAGAAAAATTCAGGTGTGTCTTTACCAGCGCAGCAGGATGCCCCTTGTTAAGATAAGTGATTAAGGGAACAAATGATGAATGTATATGTGATTAGAAGTGGTACATTCGAAATTAATGCCTAAAGGCCTGGTTGAAAAGAATCTGTGTGTTTAAAATTATTATTATAAGAAATTAAGTCTGGCAACCAAAACGATTCAGCCAACAGCAGACCGGGGGTCAAAAACCTAGCCAGCGATGAATGAGAGAACTGATCAAATCAAAACCAGAAATTAAACATACAGAAATTAGACATGGTTCTGATCAAAATGTAGTTCCAGCAGACCGTATGTCGCTGCCTCAGTGCCTCATCCTCTGTCTAGGGTCCAGCGTCTAGGGACTAGGCCCCAGGATCACAAGGTTGTAGGTTTGAATCCCATACCAGTAGGTTGCCCTGGACTAACCTTTAGCAAGGTACCATCCCCGTACCACCCCCCTCCCCCCGAGCTCCCAAGTGTGCCTTAAATTGTGTTTCACAATGACAGTTAGTCACTTTCACTTCTTTCTTTTTGCCAGATTCATAAACCTGAGTTTGCAGTTTTTTCTGCTTTTTCAATATGTTGTTTATACTTTCATTCTTCGTCATCTCATCTTTCTTTTATGTTGGATTGTCTCTTATATAAAATGCTATAAATCATTTAAGGAATAATTTATAAATGTGCAGCAACCCTGAGTAAGCAGGGAATTGTGCGCTGATGGTCAGGAAAAGAGTTTCATAAAGCTTTAAATAAATCGAATGTACTTATGTGCAATTAAAAGAAAAATATCAAGCAGTGGTCACAACAACAAAATGTGTTTCTGCTGTCACCTGGGATGTACATTACATGCTATATAAATGTGTGTGTATGTATGTGTGTGAGCATATATATATATATATATATATATATATATATATATATATATATATATATATATATATATATACACAGTACTGTGCAAAAGTTTTAGGCAGGTGTGAAAAAATGCTGTAAACAAAGAATGCTTTCAGAAATATAAATAATGATTGTTAATTTTTATCAATTTACAAAATGCGAAAGTGAGCACAAGAGAAAAATCTAAATCAAATCAATATTTGGTGTTACTACCTTTTGCCTTCAAACCAGCATCAGTTCTTCTAGGTAATACTTGCACAAAGTCAGGGATTTTGTGATTATAGTCGGTGTATGATCAACCAGTTATGATCATCGCGTCACACGAGGTTGAAACACGTCATGTTTGGAACAACCGGATTCAGCCGAAGTTCTTCACAAACCAGGTGCAAGTGTACCTAAAGAACTGATGCTGTTTTGAAGGCAAAGTGGTGGTCACAGCACCAAATATTGATTTGATTTAGATTCTTGTTCATTCACTGCATTTTGTTGATTGATGCAAAGAAATGATTAACACTTCCATTTTTGAAAGCATTCTTTGTTTACAGCATTTTTTCACACCTGCCTGAAACATTTGCACAATACTGTGTGTGTGTGTATATATATATATATATATATATATATATATATATATATATATATATATATATATATATATATATATATATATACACTTTTATTTTCATACCCTCTGCTGAATCCCTTGGTGAATGGAGAATTAGAAATATTATGTTGTCGTCTGTGATTGCATCACTGTCTGTCTATTTTAGTCCTTAATACCCAGGACAGAGACCGCTTAGCATTATGATGTTATAATAATAGCCTGGCTGAAATAAGCTGCAGGTGTAAATAAATCTGAAGTCAGGGTTTCCCCACACCTTTCCTCAGTCCAGATTATTAGCTGTCATTCTGACAGCTGCCCACACAGGCCTGCTCTAATAACTACCCAGCGTGCCACAGGCTCAGGCGGCATTGCTGGTGTAACCCAGTGCATGCCATGGCTGTGAATACTGTGTAGCTTTTCTTGTCTGTGGTCACTGCAGGAATCTGTCAGTGCAGAATCCAAACTAAAAAAAAAAATACTATCATCATGCCCAGCAGAGCCCCAGGGAAGAATCACATCCTCTGCACAGCACCTCCCCTCAGTCCTTTGTGTTTGCACATATGCGCACACACGCACAATGAAACACCCAGCATATGTTGAGTAATGAGATCCGCAGGGGAGTCTACCTGATGTAGGAGGGGATTCGGTAAATACCTGGCAGCAAAGAAGAAAGTAGGAATACAAACAGCTCTGAAGAGTTTAGTTTTTGCTCAGAAGAACTGCATTTTTTTTTTTTTTTTTTTTTTTCTTGTTTCACAAATTTATGAGCTGGAAAGATTAACCATGAACTCTTGAGTGGAATCTCGTCAACAGATTGAGGAGCGGTGGACTTTTTATTGCCCAATAATAACACTGATGGTTTAAGGAGCTCGGTTTTTATCACATCACCACTTATCACATCATCATCTTTCGTAGACAGTGGAAATAATGACCTAACAGATTTGAATGCTTAATGACTGATTAGAATCAGTCAATAAGGCAAACTTGGTCAAATCAGTGAAATGTGTGTATGCAAAAATGGTCAGTACGGAATTCCAGTAATGTAGATTTTTACACTACTCTCACAGTATTCAGACTTTTTCCTTTACTGTGAAAGGTGTTCACTGTTTTCTTGATTTGTTTCCTGAACCCCTTATTTGTAATGAACAGGAAGATACACAGATAGATGGATAGATGTTTAGCTGGGTGGAAGAACAGGCTGGCATGCGGATGGATGGATGGATGGATGGATGGATGGATGACACTGCATTTACTCCTCTCTGAATCAATATTGGATGCACATGCTCCCATTAAATTCACTGGAATACAGTGTTATTCCTGCAGCAGATTTTACTTTTTAGTTTTTAGCTAATTTTGGCTGCACAACAGAAGTGATTTATTATTAATAGTTATGATTTAATTTGCTTGCAGGTGAGTCCCTTCCACTGGCCACTTCCAACCAGATCCTCATCCGCTTCACCACTAAAGGACAGTCAACCTCCAGAGGCTTCCACCTCGCCTACCAAGGTATTCCTGGAAAATCAGGTGGCTGTGTGTCAGCCTTTATCTTACCCACCACCCTTACACCTTTATCATAGCAGCCACCCACAGGCTGGAGATACTCATCAGCATCAGTTTATGGGACTGCAGTCCCTAAAGAGAGAAAAGGGCTGAATTATTTAAAACATGCTCACTTACCTTCACACACACACACACACACACACACACACACACACACACACACACACACACACACACACACTGAGAAAGAGAGAGATTAACAAATGACACAGAGAATGTGTTGCACCTTAGTGGCTGCTGTGGGGCCTCCCTCACAGCATGTTCTAACTCGATCTCTATAATAGATGACCTGGCTTTTAGGAGATGAGGTGGTTGTACTGTTTCACCTCTTCAGCCTGCTGTAGCCATGGGCCTGCACATTTCCCATTGTGTTCTTAATGGAAAAGTGGGGCAAGGTGTATCAGTGTTCAAACCCTTTTTTATAGGGTGTCACCGTCAGCCTGGTTCAGCTTGCACCCTGCTGTTAGTTTCCTTTAAAATCATTAAGTGGTACTGATGTCCTGAGAAGGTCTCAGCACCTGCATAACGCTAAAGTCCTTGCTGTGAGTTTGAACAGGTTTAAATGTGCTGCTATCTAGAGTTATTGTTGTTTGGCTATTCATTGGATTCACATTCTAATTATATGTACATAATTATATCATTAATTACACAGACAATTTAATAAAGTGTTTACATTTAGTGTATATGGTCTAACTCTGCCTTTTTGCCTGTTTGTTTCTTTCAGTGTAAAGAATTGATACAATTTTGTTCAAAATTGATTTCTTTCTGAAAAAACGACTGTACACACAATAATGGATTTTTACTCTAAAATCATGACAGCATTGTAATAAAACTTCAAAATCTTTATTCTTTAAGTTTTAACCAAGACAAAATAGACTGAAGTTCTGTTTGAGTTCATCTGACTCGCCCTTATTTCTTCTAGCCGTTCCAAGAACCAGTGCGACTCAGTGCAGCTCAGTCCCGGAGCCTAGACATGGAAGACGCACAGGGAACAACTTTGCAGTGGGTGCTGTGGTGCGTTTCGAGTGTAATGCTGGATACACACTGGAGGGTCCCAGTGCCATCGAGTGTCTGACGGTCCCCAATGCCCTGGCCCAGTGGAACAGCACCATTCCCAGTTGCATTGGTGAGAAAGCCACTCTAGCTTCTTCATCCTCACTGCAATGCACACATGTACAGCCACAGGCACTGCTGCTGAGCCAGGGGTCTTGCAGAATGTGCATGTCGCCCTCAGTGTCCTCACATCCTCAGTGTGCTTCCCAGATTTAATGTCACATGTATGTTGAATGTGTCACGCACACAACTATTTTTCTTCATTATATGACATAAAAAAAGAATGATTTGACAAATGCATTTTCATTGAAGCCTGCTTTTATATAATCATATATAAAGGTTTGAACATTTTTTGACTGCAGTTTTGTTTACAAGAAACACACAGTTACTGCTCATTCACTGATGGCAACAGATTGGAAAAAAAAGCTATTTTTAATAAAGTCAGGAAATGAGTATAAATTGTGTATTGTTTATGTTAAGCAGTGCTTGAAAGCTCTAAACGTAGATAAGCAGAACCCAAAAGACAAAATCATTTTAGTAATCTGTTTATTTAATTTACAATCTAATATTACACATCTATGAGTGGCCAAAGTGTGTGAACCCTTGCTTTCAGTGTTTGAGTGAAACTGTGGTACAGCATCTAAATGACTTCTGATCAGTCCTGTAGTTTGGAGAAATGTTAGTCCACTCTTCTTTGCAGAAAAGCTTCAATCCTGGGATGATCTCTGGGATGTTCTCCTCACATGTATAGCTCATTTCCACTCCTTCTACAAAAATAATTAGTCAAGGTCAGGATTTTGACTTGGCCGTGCCAAAAAATTAACATAGTTATTGTCTTTCTACATGACTTTTTATTGAGATTTATTTCATGGGCAGCTGTCCTTGCCTTTTTCTTTAGATTTCAGTGGTATAATTCACAATTAATCCATCAATCATGGCAAGCTATCCCAGGCACACCATTATTATTCAGTTTTCTCCTAATGGTGGATTCAATAACCTTAGTCAATATAAAAGAAGCCTTTAGTTGCTAAGAAGTTACCCGTGATTCTTAAGACCTTGCAGATTATTTCTTGATCTTGGGGTCTTTGTTGGTTTATGGCTCCTGGGGAGGGAATGGATTGTCTTGAAATGTTTGGACATAATCTGTCTGACTGTGTATTGGCAGATTTCAGACCCTTTAGAGATGGTTTTGTGACCTTTTTCAGCCAAAAAAGCATCAACAACTCATTTCTAAGGTCCTGAAAATGTCTTTTGTTCATGCTATAAGATGTTCCACAAACGTTATGAAGATCAGACATTGATAGATCCCTGTTCTTTTGATAAAACAGGATATTTTTAACTGGAGTGTATGTATTATGTGTTGTATTATTTGAGTGGGTAAAAAGTAAAAAAGAGTAAACCTTTTGGTAGTGTAAACATTTTGAAACAATTTGCTTGAGTAGCTAAGAGGTTTGCACATTACTGTGTATACAACCAACAACAAAGACGACGCCATGGCTATCATCCCCAGTGGTGACTGAGGTAGTATATGAATGTTGTATGGAAGTCTTTCATCTTCCTCTACATCTGCTTCTTTAGCACTTGCACTCGAGAGGGTTAGAGATATGCAATCCTTTAGCTGGCAGATTGTTTCACACTGTAGCGCTGGTGATGCTCCTGGAGGAAAGAGATGGTAAATAGGCTGGAGCGTTCTCCTCCTCAGAGGCCCCTGTCTTGCGTGCCTTCTCCTGGCTGCCTAACAAGCAGCGGCTCACAGATGTGGGCCAGCAGCCATGGCCTCCAGTGCTATGCACTCACACAGGAAGGTGCAGATGCTGCTGCAGGTATGCTGTGCAGTGGCCTGCACACACATACATTAACAACACAGATGCTTACCTGTGCGCTCCATTGCAGCCACCAGATGTTTGGCCAAAAAAAAAAAAAAAAAAAAAAACACACTAGATACCTGAAGGGAGTGTGTGTATGTATTGGGGTGCATCACTGCAACATTACATGCATCATAAAGTTGGAAAATTAACTGCCTCAGTTTTTAAGTAATTTGAAGTAATTGTCAATGTATTGACTAAAATATTTTATTCTTGTATTATGTATTTTAATGTTTTTATTCTGCATTCTATTAGTATGTAATTACTTTCTTCAGTGTAATCTGCAATAAAGACCACATCAATTAATATTGATCCTTTATCCTTTTATAAAGGTTCCAATGGCCACAAATTCTGTAAGAAATTAATAAAAACGACTGATCTTTAATCAAGAGACCACAGTATACTCAAAATTTCCAAACATGGTATTTATTAATTGACCTTATTATAATAGATATTTCCTTTTTAATTCATTTTTTTTTTATTTCATAATTTTTTTTAATTCACCTGAACAAGATGCATTAGTAACTGCAGTAGTGAAGGTCAGATAAGGCCAGATATAGTGAGATTCACACCCCTAGCATCCATTCATCTGTATGATCCTTGTAATTTACATGTTTTTCTTTCCATGTTTCTGTGCTGCAGTGCCATGTGGGGGGAATCTGACCCAGCGCACAGGCACCATCCTGTCTCCCGGTTACCCTGAGCCCTACCTGAACAGCCTGAGCTGTGTGTGGAAAATCACCGTGCCTGAAGGATCAGGGATTCAGGTACAGTACATTCTGCTTCAAAGCATATTACATCTTAAACTTTACCCCCTCTTTTCTCTTAGCTTTGTTATGGGGACGACACAGCAAATAAGACTCTCTTTCAGTTTGTAGTCTGACATTTCTGGGTCTTTTAAGTTCTGTTAGTGAAGGGCTATTAACAAGTCTGATGTGCTTCCAAGTTGCTTCCTTTTTACTGTGTCAATTTTTTACTTCACTGCAGACTATGAAAGTTTAGAATCTCATGGACAAGATAAAATGCTCTCCATTCTGGGATTTTGACCAGTATCTCTTTGGCCCTTAATTCCCGCCGTCATGCCTCATAACTCTGTCCAGTATTACCTCTTTGGCACCTCCAAAGCTTGGCTATAAAGAGTTCTCTGAGCTGTCTTGGCAGCTGGGTGGGATCATCTATCCCTGCACAAAACATTTACTTCCTTGCCTAGATTAAGCACATTTTGTCTCATGTAAGCAGTTGCCTAAAACAAATTTTACAACCTATGCTACATAGACTACACACAATAAAAAAAAGTCATAATTTACACTGTTTTATATACTATTGAGTTGAGCAAATAGGTACTGATGATCCAATATGGAGCTAAATGTGTGTGTCTGATCGGGCTAATTTGGCTAATCTATGGTGTTTACTAAGTGTTGTACCAGTTCAAAGCTGAAATTTGACACATTCTGTCCTTGAATAGCTTGTTTGAGTCATAGACTTAAAACAAAATTGCAATTGACTTTTTTCTAATATATATTTGAGAGAGGACCATGCAAAACACACCAAAATTGCTCAAGAATGGGAGAGGTATACATGCAGCTGATTGCATATTGCAATCGATTTACTGAGGTTTGAGTAAATTGCAGTGGCTACATGGATTTTCCTCTGCTTTTTAAACTAAAGTGTAAATGTGCAGTTAGGGGTCTCTAAAGCCCTGTTGTTGAGAGACTTGCTTTAAGAATTGCAGCAACCATTATAGTTTGACAGAATTGCAAGGCTCAAACATGTACTGAAAGAAATTCCTCCAACAGAATAGCATTATTTAAACTCTTGGGATCAGATGTACTTGTAAAAAAAAATGTGGAACAGGAAATGTTAGGATGCAGCTGTAAAAATCACAATTCTTTAATAAGCTTTATTTTCCTAGGCAATATGGAATGCCACACTGTGTGTAAAATTATCTAATAATTAAGTTCATTTATTCAGTTTATTATCAGCATGTGTGTGTGGGACTGTGTGTAGTTGGCGTTGTAAGCAACAGGAAAAGTCAGGAAAATCGAATGGTAAAATGATAAATTCACATTGTGACTGGATATTGTGTCCATAGATTTTAACAGATTACTTTATTGTTATATTTTAATAGATTTTCTTGTATTTTTTTGTTAGCTCACTGTATTTATACCCAAGCCCGCCTAAAATCAAGGTAGCACACTCACTGAAGGAAAATAATCTTTACAAAGTTTTTTGTCTGTGTTGTAACCATCTCTGTCTGGATTTTACTTGCTCATCTTGAGTCTGATATTCTGCTGGTTGTTGTCCGACCTCATATCTGTCTGATCAGTTTTTCCCTTCATTCTGCCAATGGCAATAAATGCTCCGCGCTCCCACATGCAAACAGCAACTGCAGGAAACTGGAAGGCAACACTTTCAAAACATTAGGCAGTGATGAAGTAAAGATATATGCTTTAATCAAGTATTCCCTTTTCACATTCTCAGATTTGCCTGCCTATTAAGAATCTCATAATTTCTGAAATAAGTCATAATTTTGTATTTTACACAATGAAACCTCAGATTGTCCACTTTCTTTCCTGGAGCAAACGTGGACCTAGATGTTAAGGACTAGGCCTCAGGCAAAAAAAGTCATAGGTTCGAATCTCAGACCAGTAACTTGCCCTTAGGTAGCCTTGAGCAAGGTACCGTCCCCATCACTGTTCCCTGGGTGCTTTTAATAGCTGCCCCATGCTGTATGTGTGAAAGGCAGAGGAAGCATTTCACTGTGTGCTGTACTGTCACAATGACAAATATCGCTTCTTTCACTAGAACATATTCTTTGTTGTCTATACCAGTCTTGATGGCTCTACACTCTTCTCCTTAGTTGTTTGGATTTTTTTTTTTTTTTTGCATTTTTAATTTCAGCAATTTTCAACTTGTATCTGTAAATTAAATTAAAAATAAACTGATTAAGATTCTGAACAGGGAGTAAATAAATAAAAGTATGATGGCAAAAGGAGTGTTTTCTTGTAAAATGTTCAAATGACTTGAATATTGGAAGCTGGGAAAAAAAGATTAACAAATTTAATTGTCAAGTTGCCTGCAGATTAAAAAAAAACATTCAGTGAGACAATTAAAACAACTTACACAACAACTCAGTGATGTATTATTTAGTTTCTGTATTGTCTGTTTACTATAATGTAGCCTATTCATTTAGGCTGTAATCTATATAACATTCAGGACTCACAGTACACTCAAAGCAAAAGGTTTTTATTCTACACTTCTCAGGCCCTGGATATATCTTGTCTGATCTGATGGAAAAGATTGCATTCCCTATGTTAGCAACATAACATGTCACTTTTTAATGATATAAAGCATGTGCAAATATTAAAATAATAGGCTCCAGCACCCTCATGACAAGTGTCTGTGGGAATAAGTGAGATTGAAAAACATGATACATAAAGCTTTGTTGGGAAAACTATGTATGTTCCTGTAACCTTTATGCACATAGTAGTCTTGGAAACCAATAATGGTCTAATATACCCTGAGCATCTATAGCTGAACTCCAGAGCACGTTTGCTGTGCAGACAGAAATGTAATATGTAACAATGGAAATTGTACATGTACTGTGCATGTCTTTAAATGCTTACTGTTAATCTCAAAATGAAGGGTGTGAATGAAAAGTAAATTATCAAAAGATGGTGAGTCATTCAGGATTTACTTAATTTTTTATTAAAGTGTGAAAGTGAAGGAAATACGCGGTGCTTTATTCTCATGTTCATTAGCACTTGTCAAAGTGAAAGTGACTATTCTTGTAATTGTGAGAATGCACAGCACACCACAATGAAATTGGACTTCGGCATTTAACCCATGCACTCAAACATACCGTGCAAGGGTCAGCTATGAAAGTGCCCAGGGAGCAGTGACGGGGACAGTACCGTGCTCAAGGGTACCTCAGGGCAAGCTACTGGTAAGGGGTTTGAACCCAGAATCTTCCGATCCTGTGGCCAACTCCCTAATCACTAGGTCACCGCTGCCTTTTTTTTTTTTTTGCCAGTTTTAGAGTTTGACCGTTCTTGAGCTATTTAATGCGTTTCCTTTTTTTCTGACAAATGCATGAACTTTTTTTTTTCTTTAAACCAAAAATTAAGTTTCAGCCATTTTTGTTCCAAAAATAGATTCTATGCATCAAAAGTGATAATGGTAATTCCGGGACCAGAATCTGACTGTTCAGTGTTTGTTTTTGTACACACTTCTCTTAAGCTGAGTTCACTTCGCTGAGTAATGTGGCAGATTTGAGACAGTCCTACTAATATATAAGGCACAGC
Organism: Hepsetus odoe; assembly: GCA_017165825.1. Lineage (NCBI taxonomy): Eukaryota > Metazoa > Chordata > Actinopteri > Characiformes > Hepsetidae > Hepsetus > Hepsetus odoe. The sequence continues at coordinate 9,445,887 of CM029368.1, forward strand.
AAAGTCAAATATGTGATGTCCTCACATAAGGATCCAGAGTCTTGAGAGGCTAAAATGTATAATGTATGATTTTTAAAATAGTATTAGAAGTAACTGCAGCTATTCTTGCAATCTAAGGTAATTTGGGACTCAACATGAAAGAGAAGCAGGGCTACTTCAGCAGCTTTTAGGAGTAAAAGTAGAACCCATGAGGAATCCATCATTCAGAGCGAGAGGGAAAGGGTTGCTGTGGAGTGAGGGGTTCAGAAATAAGATAATTGGAAGTGTCTGTTGATTTTGCACACTCATACACATCATCTGATGAAGTAGTTTGTCTGAAGGGAAAAAAAAAGAAAACATTTTCACCAGAACTAGTGAAGGACAGAAAGAATTTAAAAAATGCTTGAATTGCACAAGATTAGCTTAAAAACCTTACTTTGAGCACATCTAAGACTCCAACAAAAAATCTTCATATAGAGTCCCTTCATTTCTTGAAGCTCCAATTCAGATTGCATGGCGAGCACAAATAAACGTAGCTTTTGACTGCAAGGCTATCAGATGTGACAATCTCCCAGGGAAAGTCGTAGCCACACCACTGTGACCGTCCAATTTTTCAGCCTGTTTGAGGGTGAGGCAAAAATAGATACCTGCCATCATATTTACTGGGCTGCACATTGACAAACGCAGTGGAAAGGGGGGCTTCTACAGAGCTTATGTGGTGCAGAGAGTTTGGAGGGAGTCTGTTTTTAGATCTCAGGAGCCGAGGAGAGCTATAGCGAAGAACTTATTATGGAGTTTAAAGCTCTCTGTCTGTCATTTTACCAAAAACTTTATTCCATACTGAGGGATGATTCACATCAAACTCTATGACTCCTCAGTGCTAACCAAGGTTCTTTCTGTCTGTCCCAGATCCAGGTGATCAGCTTTGTGACTGAGCAGAACTGGGACTCTCTGGAGGTGTTTGATGGGGGTGACAACACAGACACCATGCTGGGCAGCTTCTCAGGTGGGCTGCCCTCGCTCCATGCTGGATGATTCATTAGACACCGCCCCTTTAAGTTTATTGAATCCCTCTGTGAATGCTGAATTGAGTTACCAGCCTAGTTTCTAACTGTACATTTCTTTTTTTTTTCTTTTTTTTGACATTTCTTTTGTTCCATTACTATCATTTTTAAATAACACATTTGCCCAGAGTTTCAAACAGCCTATCAAATGGCCTTGGAAAGATTCAGCTGCATTTTTAAAAAGGTTACCATGCCTTGTTTATAGATGAAGTGCAGCTATACTACTATGTCTCTGGGTTGCTTTTGTCGTGAGCCAGTGTCACTGTGGAGGTTGTTGTTTTCCTTCTCGACTGGAATAAAACCAAGCACAAATGTTACAAGTGCCCTAGAGAGAGATGAGTGAATAATAAATCAGCAATTAATAAATTACTGCAGTCTGAGGACCTTGCACTTCAGATGCAATGTTTGTGTGCAGTTAAGCTCGGGCTTGGCCGACTCCTGGGCTCCTACCCAAGATGTGTGCCTGTATGCGTATATAAGCTAGTATCTTCACATGTTAATATTGAACATAATGGAGAAGTTGGTGCAAGCCTGGTGTGTATCAGTATAAGAGTGTCTTTGACGTAGTGCACTGTGTACTTGTGTTTTTCTTGCGACACTGATTTTAAAAAGGAGCTGTTTATCTGCAGGGACTTCTGTTCCAGCACTCTTGAATAGCACCTCCAACCAACTCTACCTGCACTTCTTCTCTGATATAAGCGTGTCAGCGGCTGGTTTCAGACTGGAGTACAAGAGTAAGTGCACCCTCAGCCTCGTCCTACTATCATGCTGTTTTAAACCTTTGATATTTAAAGGACGCACTGTGGGATCTGCCATTTTATTTGCGCCTGCACCTTAAGTAATTTAGCATAATCTGTCCCCTGCACAGTCTGACATTTTGACAATTAAGCAAATTGAACTGAGTGACACTGGGTTGAATTGTTCCTGATTATTTTTAAAGAAGGTGTTTTCTTGCTTAAATGCAGGTTCCCTGACATTCACAAAAGAACTGTTTAGCAGAAAAATACCTAAAGCTTTTAAAAGAATGATTACTGATTAACGAGAAAAAGCTCCACGCTAACCTAGACGGTGTGTCTAGACAGTTTTTGAGTAATCTTGAATTACACCTTAGTTGCTGCAAAAAGCTGTCTCTGATTTTTTTGGTACAGAGCCAAGTGTTTTGCTATTTTTCCATCAGATGTTTGTCTTCACTGTATTCTTGCACAAATTTGTGTCGATTGTTTCAAATCTTTAAATTAAAATTTGACATTAGATAAAGGCACACAATATTCAGAAGTCTAATGGCATAGTCAACATCCTAAGACCCCATTAAGATACTGTGGGGAAAATCATAATACTCAAAAGCCCTATGACCCGGTTGAGTTAAAGCAATTTTTCAAAGAGGAGTTTCTCAGTGATGTGAAATACTGGTCTCTAATTATTGGAAGCAAGTGGTGGAAGCTGCTGGTGGTGGTGGTCTAATGGTAGGATACTCATCTACAGATCAAGAGGAAGCAGATTCGATTCCCATCTCCAGCTCTACCACCATTGGGTTCCTATGCAAACCCTGAGTTGCTCCAGGGGGACTGTCCCTGTAATCAGGAATTAGAAGTTGTTCTGGATAAGAGTGTCTGATAAATGTTGTAAAAGCAGCTAGTAATAGGTTTTGACTTTTTCTTTTGAATAAATATTATTCCAAATGTGTCTTTTTTCCATGACATTATTCATTTAATAACCATATTTATTGTTTCCTCATATTCTGGTTGTCTTGTGTATCTGTGATTGGGAGTAAAAACACTGGAATCATTGCCAGCTCTTCAGTATGCTTATTGGTTAGTTACGAGTGGTTGGTTGATTGGATGATTGATTGATTGATTGATTGTACAAATCTGTACACCACTTATGTTAATGAAGTGATAAGTTGGCATGTATTACTTGTGCTCTGAACTCTGTTTTTCACCCCATCTCTCAGCTGTGTCTCTCACAAGTTGTCCTGAACCAGTTATACCCATGAATGGGTTCAAAGTGGGTGAGCGGTTACAGATGAACAATGTTGTGTCCTTCCAGTGTGATCCTGGATATAATCTACAGGTGAGCTTGCTTTAACAGCTTCATAGACTTTTTTTTTTTTTGTATTTATGTTAATGACAGTATGATGCTTTGAGGGCTTGCCTTTCAGTCTCACTTCTAAGAGGTTATCAAAAAGGAGAACAAAGTGCAGTTTGTAGTGTATTATAAAAGAGGTGTGGATTTAAAAGCTCTAGAAAGTAAACTGGCAGAACTGTGGCAATATTAAATGAAGAAACCAATCAATGAATTAATGAAACACTTATTCATTCATTTATTTATTTATTTATTTGTATTTTTTTGCAGGGAGTGTCACACATTACCTGCATGCCAGGAACTGTGCGGCGTTGGAACTACCCTCCACCACTCTGCATTGGTGCATATATTTTAAAAATACAAATTGCGTATTAAAGGTTCAATGTTGTGATGATGTGAATGAGGTAATCATCAGGTTACATTGGTTTGATTAAAGTTAATTCTTCTATTTGCTATTGTAAACTGGCAGAGCAGCATTAATTAGCCATTAAGCAGGGCAGTTTCAGCTTTAGTGGCATTGGCATTATTGACACACTACATAAAGCGAGTTCCACCATCATCCCAGCTTAAAAATAACATTGTTTTGCCTTTTTCTAGTTAAATGGAACCTATCTATGAGTTGGTTAGTGCTCAGTTCCACAGTAACTAGCATGTCTTTAAAGTGATCTCAAGGCCACATATCTCTGTCTGTTCTCAGGTGGGAGCCTGAGCCTCTCCCAGCAATTACAGCATCAAGGCCTTGTGCAACAGTAAATTCTACTCAAATCATGGCCATTGTAGATTCACTCCCACTATACTGCATGAAGCAAGCATGTTTTACACTCAGAGAGAAAGAAAGAGAGGGGAAGAGGGGGAGGTAGAGAAACTAGCATGGGTGCCACAGTCTCTGCTCATGGCCCTCGACAAACATGAGTAATGGCTGTGACCTACTCTATCCTAATTAGTTCCGTCTCACGCTACGATTGGCGGAACTACCGGGGAGATTCATGGCTTGTACCGGCATCAGCAGTTTCCTGATTGCCCCTGATTGTCCGAGCACACAGTGCATTTTGAACCTTTCCGTTCTCTGTTGGGGATCCGAGGCTTTGTAGGGCTGTATTCACAGAACCTCGCCAAAGCTTTAATCAAAGTGACGTTGGAATCAATCAGTGGGTTCGGCTCAGAACTCTTTCAACTCTGAGAGAAGAGCGTGAGAAGGTGTGCACCTCTCCCAAAAGGAGAAGTGGGAGGGCTTTTGAAATTGAAAGCTAAAAAGCTACTAAAGGCCTTTGATGCCTATGTATTGGGTCAGTTAGTTCTTTTTCATTCGTATCCCCTTTATGTTGTTAACAAAGAATACATTATAATGCTTTCTCTTCTGAATCTAATGCCTTTAGATTACAAAGTGATGATCTAAATGATCTCTAAACATTAAGAACTCAAGCAGAAGGCATGATTTGGCACCATACAACAAATAGTTTTTCTTTTTTTAATTTCATGCAGCACAATGTGGTGGGATCAGAGAAGAAATGGAAGGTACCATCCTCAGTCCTGGTTTCCCAGGAAACTACCCTAGCAACAGTGACTGCACCTGGAGGATCTACCTACCAGTCGGCTACGGTGAGAACACAACCTCTTAGTAATATTTGAATGTATCCTTGCAGAAATGGAATGATGTATGATCATGAAGTTATTATTTTCACAATTGTTGCCCGTTATATTTCTAAAGGAGCCCATATTCAGTTCCTCAATTTCTCAACTGAGGCCAACCATGACTTCCTGGAGATCAGAAATGGCCCTTTCGACACCAGCACTGTGATCGGCAGATTTAGTGGACAGGATGTCCCAGCATCTCTTCTCACCACATCCCATGAAACCACTGTGTATTTCCACAGCGACCACTCCCAGAACAAGCCAGGATTCAGATTTGATTACCAAGGTAAAGAAATGAACTTTTGCAGTGAATCACAGGAGCACAGATCTACATTAAGTTTAATTTAATTAAATTTAAAACCTTTATAATTAACCTGCCTTGGCCAGTCAGTCAGCTAACCACAGCAATTGGGTCTACAAAGCTGTCTATGAAGTTGAGCAGGTGGAGTTATATATTCACTGCATCCTGTGCCTTATATGTGTGCCTCTCAAATAAAACTTTATCTCTCAAGAGGCAACCGTAATAGGTGCTGAAATTTATATTGCAATTCAATAAACGTTTGTGAAATTGAAATGCTCTATCAGTATTTACATAATTATGTGAACATTAGCATATAAATCAGGCCTTATATTCAGTGCTGCGCTCTTATGCAGAGCCTGCATGCTTTATTTCTCACAAAGGATGCCGTGATCCATAGAAACTAATTCTTCTTTTCGGATTTATATCCCTGGGCTTTCTGCATCTCTGGATGTTTGCTTACTTTCTTTAGCCAATGGAAGAAAGCATTGTAGGGGTGCAGTGATTTTCATTCTGAAGAATCAGATCAGCCTCTGCTACACTTGTTTTCAGACATCTTCGAACAGTACAATTCGGCATGGATGAACCAACAGAACCTTAGAGGACAGTTGATGAGTGCTCTGAATGTCTACTATAATATTTTCAATCTCCAAAAATCAACAGTGACAACTTGCCAGTATAGCCTCCATTTCGAAAGTCTTGCAAAGAGAAAATAACAATTTTCTCTGCATAAATGTGTAAAATTCACAATTTCAATAGGCTGTGACGTCCTGAATTATTCTTAGAGTCTTACTATTTTTGACGGTGCCTTAAGTTGCTTTTCAGATCCTTGTGTTCAAAGCTCTTCTTTACTTCTCCTTCAAGTTGTTTAGATGTCTTCTGTTAAAGATACTCACTGGAAAACTTTAAACTGGATTCAACTTCTAAAAGGTGTAACTTATCAAAGTCGGGCATCTGTTCCTTTTGGTTCCAGGCTTCATATCGATTAGGGTTGCAATCACAAAAAACATTATTGTGGGCTGCAATCCAATCTTAGTCTATGACAAGCTATGTTTTTGATGAGCTTCTGAGATTGAGTTGTGTCTGCCTGTCTTTGTCCTTCAGCCTATGAGCTCCAAGAATGTCCAGACCCTGAGCCCTTTCGTCACGGTGTGGTGGTGGGTGCTGGCTACAATGTAGGACAGTCCATTTCCTTCGAGTGCTACCCAGGCTATCAGCTCATGGGGCAGTCCATTTTAACCTGCCAACATGGCACAACTCGCAACTGGGATCATCCCTTTCCTCGCTGTGAAGGTAGGACATATTAATTTGTTTACAACCATCTCAATCGGCGTCCCTTCCCTAAAAAGAAATTTTTGCTTGGCCCATAATCATGGAAAAAACAGTTTTGTTAAAGTTCCTTAAGGTACCACTCACTCCACAGGCTGTGTATAGAAACTTAACTTAAAAATGGGCAGATTTCACCGTCATGAACACTACTACATACATAAGCCTACACATTCAGCCTACGCCTGTTAAGCTCGCCCATTCACATTGAAGTGATATGGAGTGTTTTATTACTGCAGACAGTCTGTAATTATTGAAGCATAAGATGTAGTTGAGAACAAAAGAACATTGTTCCAGACTGTCTAGAACAAAATGTCATTGCTGACTTTCAAAGCAGATTAATTCGACATGATTTTTCTGAAAATTTCAGTTCAAAATTAACTGTGTGTTCTTCAGTTCGGCCCAGGTTTAATTTTAATATTTAATCATTCTTTCCTGGACCATCAAGTACAAAAACAATGCATGCCTGGCATCTTGGCATAACAAGACTACTGGGCCAGTCATCATAACCTGGCCCTTTTCAGAGCTCCTCTGAATCTTCTACTGCTCTAATTTACAGGTTTTTTGCTTTTTTTTAAATGCATTACATAGTTAATCCTTGCTACTTTGGTAGAGTAGAGTAATCTTTTATTATCCCACGAATGGGAAATGTGGGTGTTACAGGGCTCTTATAAAGGTGACAGAGAATATAGAAAGGTAGATGTACAGAAAAAAGAAAAGTATATAAAAATATAAAGAATGAGGAACTAGTACAGGAGCTATAAATAATAAATTATATTTACAAGAATAGTAATAAATACGTTTTAAATAAATTATAAATAAACAAGTAACAAAAATATAAATGTAATAATAATAATATACAATATATACAATAATAATAATATATCATATAATATATATAATTATAAACAAGCGGTGGAGATACTTATTGGGCGTTTGAAAGTTAAATTCATATCAAGCAAAGTTTACAACTTTCTGAATTTAGTTTTTATGTCCTGATTGTTTTTTCTGCCCTGAGTTTTAGCTCTTGGCTGTGTGGAGGCAAAACAATGCGATGGCAGAACTATGCAAATATATTCACTTTAACCACCTGAATGTAACTGTGTACTCTCCTCTCACGCCTCAGGCATTGCAAGTTCAATACTTTATGAAAAGTGTGATGGAGGGTAGAGGAAGGGAAATGGGCTCTCATTCATATGCCTCATCCTTGGCCTAAATTCGTCCCCTCTCATTTTCTATTGCTTCAATACAGCAAGTAAAATAAACAGTGAGTCATGTGGCAGAGCGTGGAGGTCTGTGAATGAGCACGGGAGAGAAAGGATGTTTCGGGACATGCTGTGTGGGTGTCCGAGAGCATTTTCTCCTCGATTCAGGTGGATAGGCTTTGGAGCATGTTTGAGGTGTGTTAGCATAAATGAAAAGATTCACAAACAATGCATGCAAAGCCTTGGCCATGCAAAAAAAATGTAATATTTTGCATAAAAGTTTTTGCCCTGCTCTGATCATTTTAATGGCCCTACTGCCAACATGAGCTTGGACAAGATGGTGTGAATGCATGGTGGTATAAGGTACAGTCTCTTCTTAATGAAAGCCATTCTGCTCCTGTGCGAGCCTCTGCACTGGGCAGAACATGTACATTTATGGGTTTGGAGGTGTTTGTTTGCATCATTAACCACCGGGGTATTTGTGCACCTCCATATAATTAAAATCTGAGAAACTGTTTCTGAAGCAGTGAAACATTGGTGCTCAAAGTTTGTGTATTCTTTTGGATTTTCTATAATTCTGCATAAGTATTGTCTCAAAGGTTCATCTACAGCATATTTGTTGTATGTTTGATATGAGCATTCTTAGACATTATCTTTATTCTTCTTTAATTGTTATTTGAATTAAAATGCCTTTTTTTTCTTGCTGCAGGAGGCTCTTTTTCTTGAGATTCAGTTTAATGGATTTATTAAATAGTTGTCTTTGTTCTTTGAAGCCTTTGTGAAGGTGTTGAAGCACTGGGTCATTCCAGCTTGCCAGCATCATGTAGACAAGTCAGAAAGCTATTGGAAAAATGTTTTATGGGCTGATGAGACTAAAGTTGAAAAGCCTTATGTTGGAAAAGGGAAAAATATAGCACTCTTGCATGAGACCCTTTTTCCCATCTGTTGAACATGGTGATTGTTGGATCACGGTTCCAGCCTGATTGGCTGCACCTGGGCCCTGCTGGCTTACCATCCTCCATGGATTGAGGTATAATTCAGAGTGTATTGTTCAATCAATGATGGCAAGCTATCAGGGCCCAGGTGTAGCAAATCAGGTCACATGATGCTGGACTTCTGGAATGACCTGGTGCTTCAACACCTTTACAAAGGCATTAAAGACAAGAATGTTCGGTTTCATGTCCAAACTTTGTTAGGTGTACAGTCTATAATCTCAGTTGAGCGCAAGTACGCTAGACAATTAGACTAGTGGTGACACCCTCATGCCTATAAGGTATTCTGTTTTTCCTTATTTTATTTTATCCACCTGATGGCTTGGTCTCTATTGCTATTTTACACTATACCACCAAGCTGGCAGAATTGCCATGTGAGTTGGGACTTTTGTGAAGAACAGCTCAATTTTCTTGGATTATTGTTTTGTTAACCAGGATCCCACTTAACCGTTGTAATAGTAAAAAAAAAAAATAAAAATTTGCTTTGATAAATAGTCACACACAAATTGAGATAAAAGCATATGTTCAGCGACCAGAAAGTAATAATCAACATCAGTTGACATGGTCTCTGAATATTGCGCAGAGCCATCTTTAAAGTAGGTGTGAACTCTTGAAGTGATTGGCATTTTTGATTGCAGTGTCATCAAGCCAACTCTCCCTCTCATCTCTTTCTGACTTCAGACATACATTGATGAGCAGGAGTGCATCAATGTATGTCTGAAGACAGACGCTTCAAAGGACCTTGCTCTGTGTGTACTGTCATGTACGTAGATTTCCTCTTCCCTGTGTTACAAGTGTGGTCATGTTCACCACCATCTAAAGCTTTCCTCTCTCTCTCTCTCTCTCTCCTTCCCTCCCTGTACTTATCTTACACTCTTCTTTCAGTGACTTGTTGACCAAAGTCAGCAAGTCAGCTCAGTGCCTTCCTTGCACTCCTCCTCCCCACAAACACACACAGCTTTGCCCCAATCAATAGCATCACTGCACATTTCTGCTTGGTAGCGTGGTGTACTTTTAATCAATGTCCTGATCAATACTTCATTTAGCAGGTGAAGTATGGGGAGAGGGCACATATGGGATTAACAAAGAAATCAGAAGGATGTGAGAGTGCGTGGTAAAAACTCATGAAGGAGAGGGTTCCATCAAGGCGAGAGAACGTGGCAACTGCTCAGAGATATGACATGTGTCCCATGTAAACCTATGGGCCTCGGTTAAATTGAGCTTTAACAATCCAGGACAACTTTCCAGAACATTCAAGGATCATATTTCCAAAACCTGTCCTGGAAACACAGATTATTCCAGCAGAATTCCCCTGAAGATGTTGTTAATGTAGCTATAGTGATATGACTCTAATCCTTACCCAGAGCAGGGAAAATGAAAAGGGTGAGGAACTCCTGCTCCTGCTAGGTAAAAAATCTAAAATAAACGTAAAATTTTCTAATGTTCTGATTCTCTAATGTTGCATGTGGTGTGTCTGAACTATCAACGCAATTTGTTTGATCTTACTGAATAAAAGTGTAGATTCAACTGAAAGTTGATTCAAATGGTAACTTAAGTTCCCCGTACACCTAACTAAACTTCTAATGATATACAGTACCGTCAAAAAAGCATCCAAAAATGATGAAGCCATTCATCTATTAATGCCAGTTACCCTGAATGTAGATATTAAAGTGAGAAAAAATTGTTTGATATGAGCATCAGAACTCACTGAGGTGAGATTTTCATTAAAATGGGAGCTTTCTTGTTGTTTTTTGATAGAAGAAACAAAAGGAATCAACTAGGTTTTCAGTATATGACAACATCTTTTTGCACTGGTAAGTCAGGAAACATACCTGTATTCTTCTAAATGTACACCTCTAAAAACAATATTGTACCCAATTTGTTTTTGTGAACCTTTCAAGCTTGCTGTTATGATGTGGGCTGTCCATTAATTATCAGTCTCCTCCTTCATCTACTTACAAGAGTTCCACTGCCTTCAAAATTTCAATTGATCCCCTGCCTGAGTCCAGCCCTGGCTGTAATGTGAGTGCTGAATCACATTGATTATTTCCCCATGACTCCAGCATGACTGAATCAAGCAGCTGCATGAGATTAGTGGGTGTGGGAGGGGGATTTGATTTCTGATGGACAAGGAACATTTAAATAACCACACGTTTTGCAAAAAGGCTGTGAATTGAGAGCAATTTCTGGTTGAGGGATGCCAAGAGTGGAACTGGGTGTGGAACTCGCTAAGTGGAGGTAGTAGAAGCTCTGCTGGGTGGAGTTTGGGTCCTATTACCCAAAAGGTTCATCTGTAAATTGAGTATACGTGTCACTCAGCCTCTGTCTCAGTCCCACCATCCTCTGTTTTCCCTTCTAGGATAAGGTTGTGCCCTTATCTTGCCTGAACATACGAACCCAGGCCTCGCTTGCTAACAGGCTTTCTTACTTAATCTTAGGCCTCGGTGAGTCGCATTAAGGCTAGAGCGGCAGAGAGTTGGTTCTCTTTTTTCCTGATTCCCCTGAAATCTAGTTTTATGGAATCGCTATTCATAGTATGTTCCTTATTTTTCCATTTTGTCCTCACCTCACAGTGCCATGTGGAGGGAATATTACATCAGACAACGGAACTATCTTCTCTCCTGGTTATCCAGAGGACTACCCCAGCTCGGTGGACTGCACATGGCTGATCACAGTGGCACCTGGCTTTGGCATTCGTCTCAACTTCACCTTGTTACAGATCCATGGACCCCATGATTTCATCACTGTATGGTGAGCTAGTTGACAGTGCCTTAAACAATTTTCTTACCACAGTCCTCAGGGCCTACTAGATGATGTGCATTTCTGGGCTGACTTACCTCCCAGTATACCTGTACTAGGTATTTATTTTGCTTAATTGCTTGATTTAGGTGTGCAGGGAGCATCTTGTAGTATCAAAGAACTGGGCTGAGAAACATTGTTTAAACTCAATTTTTTAATCTGGGTTCTTAAACAGCATCACAGTATCCTTTAAGAAAGACTGCAGAAGGATTTTTGTTTTTTTTTTTTGAAAAAGAGATGATAAAAGTGGCCCTTTAAAAGCTTAAAAAAATTGACATTAACATTTATGAGAAGGTACTTCAAACTTTAAAAGGATTTTTCTAAGTCATACATTCTCTCAAAGTAAATTTTGTTAGAAACTCTTTCGGGCACTTTTTTTTAAGTTTTTTTCTTACTAAAAACAAAAAAACAAAAAAAAAAAAAAGTAGTTTCATTGTCTTGTCTGAGTAATACATGGTACTTGATATTAAGCCTCAATATCATGACCTGTATAATAAGCCTAACATTTAAAACTTGAACATTTAAAATAAATGATATCTGTCTTTTTCACTTAATTTAGCCAAACTGTTCTGCAGAAATTTATATTTAATTTGCAATTGAATGTGATGTTTATCACATTTGTTACCCTATCCGATATGAGTTCCACTCTCTGGACAATTGAGCGGCTGAACTTCTGCTCCAGGTCTAATTCTTTGATCCTTTATGTCTGATGTTCTTTGAACTGTCACTACTTCAGTTATTTCTCTAAAATCAAATAACTTTCAGGTTCTGGAAAGTGTAGAGCAATGCTGCAATTTACGAACCTCTCTCTCTCTAGCTAGCTCTTCCTCTCCATCACTCTGCCTCTTGAAAGGCCACCAAACCAGTTTCTAACGGTATCTAGTCAACCTGGTAGAAAGTGATTGTATCGGTATACAGAGGAAAGATTAATCCCTGTGACTTGATTTAGATTTTTTGTAAAATTCCATTATACACTGTTAAACTTCTACTAAGTACCTTTGTTAATCACCTTTAGAAAAAACTGATCTACAGCATCATTTAATGGACCATTCCCCAGTGGTGATAGCGTTTGCAGCATCAGCCAGGAAAAGCTCCATTCTGGCAGCTTGGCTGCAGCTCAGCCAGCCAGTACTTCCTCAGCCAGCCAGCCAGCCAGCCAGGCTCTTTTTCTGAATGGACAGGACAGGGTGTAATCTCTAGTGCATGCTCAAATGATACCGACAGACGGTTTTTAAGCTGAATGGCTATGGTTGAAATTGGTATCATGAAGCAGCCTAATTGCCCCTGATGCACCATGGGATGGGCAATCTGGGGGCAAAGCCCTAAAGTGACTCCACCTGTTTAGTGCTCATTTACAGAAGGAGATTTCAGCACAGCAGACGCTGAGGCTGGGACTGTGATGGCTGACGGTTCAAAACTTGGCTATATAGTTTTCAGCTGCATGATTGATGAATTGCATGAACAGCTGCATGAATTTATTTTGTTTATTCATTCATGTTAATAAGTTAAGCATCTTGCAGGAGTAAGAAAAACTATTTAAAAGCATACATTCTCTCAATGTAAATTTTGCTAAAAACTCTTTTTGGCACTTTGATTTTTAAGTGTCTTACTTAAAAAAAAAAAAAAAAAAATGTAGTTTCATTGTCTTGTCTGAGTAATACATGGTACTTGATATTAAGCCTCAATATCATGACCTTGAACAACTTGAACATTTAATATAAATGATATCTGTCTTTTTCACTTAATTTAGCCAAAAATTGACATTAACATTTATGAGAAGGTACTTCAAACTTTAAAAGGATTTTTCTAAGTCATACATTCTCTCAAAGTAAATTTTGTTAGAAACTCTTTCTGGCACTTTTTTTAAGTGTCTTATTAAAAACAAAACAAAAAAAAACAAAAAAAAGTAGTTTCATTGTCTTGTCTGAGTAATACGTGGTACTTGATATTAAGCCTCAATATCATGACCTGTATAATAAGCCTAACATTTAAAACTTGAACATTTAATATAAATGATATCTGTCTTTTTCACTTAATTTAGCCAAAATGTTCTGCAGAACTTAATATTTAATTTGCAATTGAATGTGATGTTTATCACATTTGTTACCCTATCCGATATGAGTTCCACTCTCTGGACAATTGAGCGGCTGAACTTCTGCTCCAGGGAAATCTGGGGGCAAAGCCCTAAAGTGACTCCACCTGTTTAGTGCTCATTTACAGAAGGAGATTTCAGCACAGCAGACGCCGAGGCTGTATAGTTTTCAGCTGCATGATTGAATGTATTATTTTATTCATTCATGTTAATAAGTTAAGCATCTTGCAGGAGTAAGAAAAGCTATTTAAAAGCAGTCAAAAGTATGGGCTTGCCTTCACACCGTATTGGCTAAGAAATAACCAAATGTATCCATACTGTCCATTTTAAATTCTTCAAAAAAGCCAATCATGGAGCCTGGGATTCTTTTCTAACAAAAAATGTTTATAATTGTAACTTGGGACTCTTGTTCTGGACTAGAGCAGAAAATGATACAGTGTTGTATTTTAATTCATTTCACATTGACACATTTAACATCAGCACATTTTGAGCATCATAAAACTACTTTTAAAATCTATAGCATTTGTTTTATTACTGATTCCGAGCATATGAATTGATGTAAAACACTATCACTGTTTAGAGCGTCCTTGTTAGAAACCCTCCTTTCTTGTCACTCCTGACCAGTAGTCAAACATGCAAAAATGACTGATACTCCAAGTGAACAGTTATGACCTTTTTAGTATAAATGCCCCAACTAAATGATTACATCAGGGTCATTAAGTACTGTAGAGCTACCTAAATCTTTAGTTCAAACTTTCTTTCAGATCTTTTTGTATACATAAATGCAAACTATAAAACCATACATATATTCCATCAGGTATATCCAAAGTTGTGACTGGATGATGTGAATTGGACATATTTCTTTTTTTTCCCCTCTACCTCCAGGGATGGGCCTCAAGAGACTGCCCGCAAGCTGGGCGTGTTTACAGAGGGTGAGCCCAATGAGCCACCCAGCAGCACGTCTAATCAGATTCTCATCCGTTTCCGTAGCAACTCCGAAAAAAGTGGACTCTTTAAGATCAGCTACCAGGGTACCCCTGCCTTCCTGTCTGCATTCATAAAAAGCAGATTGTTGCTTCAGTGTAAATACACTGTATCTCTCTCTCCCTCTCTCTAGCTTACAGGCTCCAGTTCTGTTTACCACCTCCCATCATCCCTAATGCAGAAATTCTGATGGCCAGCAAGGAGTTTAAAATTGGTACGTGCCAATATGCATCTCTATCTCATACAAACGTGCACGCACACAATCATGTGCACACGTGCAATCTGCAATATCCAGCATCCCGTGCTGCAACGGGCATGTGTTGTATGGATACGGTGGCCTGTGCCAATGTAAGCGGAACGTTTTGAACAGAGACGCTGGCTGCCAGTTCATTTTCAGGCTTGAGTGCCTCTCATTAATAATGTTCCCAAAATAGCAGAGGCAGCCACACACCCACATACACACACATAAAGACACACACACACAGTCGCACACCTCCCTCAGCACTAACATGCTCCTTCTTCCAGAACTCACTTTGAGGAGCGAAATCTGCTTCACAGCCAGGACAACAAATCCTGGAGGGATGAGTGAACGATATGCTAACTCCTTGCTAGAGCTGCGTTCTCTATGGAGCATTAGGAAAATTAACAATCAAAATGCTTAACACAGAATTTAAAGAAGGTGCTCATTGTGTTGAATAAATCTGCATGATTATTCGTTATTTATTTCTTTCCTGTTTCTCACACTTTTTTGTGTGGGATTTCATTATCCACATTGCAGCACAACATACACATTCTGGGATATTTTTCATATTGAAGATATCCAAAAATAACCTTTTTTGGTCTTTACTGCAGAAAAGGCAAACTTCTGCAAGATCTGCAATTGGTCAGGAGTCGTTATCGCTGGGTTCTTAAATCCAGTATTAAGTCTGTGTCACCGCTTGGCTGGCTCTTGGCGGTTCCACTGGTCTAAACCGGTCTAAGTGGTTTGCTCTGGGCCAGTGGAGAGCTGAAATGCAACGTGTAATCAGGACTCCGTTGAGGTTTCAGCGGCATCTAGCCCTGGCTCTAACCCACACTGATTCACTGATGTTTTGATCATTGATTATGCGCCACATTAGCTTAATTCACTGCTTTAGCAAAGGCTGTTGTCTTTGTAGTAAACACACAACACACACAGACAGCCTCTGAGTAATTAGGTATGCTCTGCATGTTTGTTTACTATTCTTATATTAAAGGCAGAATGGCTAAATTCTAAAAAAATGGTCCTGTCCTCCCATGTCTTAATATAATGATGTACTATTAGTTAATTTATTTGCTATATATAGTAGGGATTGTCATTGTGTGTGATATTTTTACCCTCTTTGCTTTGTCACCAAAGCTTAATGCAAGCAGGGCGAAGCAAAGCTCGTTTTGAGATGCAGTCTCAGGTAGAGATTGACAGTGCTATTAGGGTGAAAAGTCTGCTGTGCTGCTTCCTTAATTACACTGCAATGCAGCCTGGGCACGTCAACTCTTCCTTTGTCTCCCCCCTCCCTCACCCACCCTCTGTATCCTTACTGTCAGCCATTAAGTCAGACAGTGAAAGGAGATGCCCTTTATCGAGCCTTGAGCAAGACAGCGGCAGAAAGTGTCGGCCACTGCTCCCGGGGATATGCACACTCCAGAAAGATTTTCAATCCATTTTTGGAGTCTGTGCCCTCCGTAATCTGTCATAAGGCTTGGCATGTGCCAGACCTGCATTAAAGGGTGTATTGATAAATCAATGCAGAATTTCAACACTCTCATCGTCCACTATCCCCTCCCTTCCTTTTCTCCCTGCCTTTCTTTTCTCCCCATCTCTCCACAGGTGACATTGTGCGCTACAGGTGTTTGCCAGGATACCATATGAGTGGGAACAACATTTTAACCTGCCGCTTGGGTACACATCTGGAGTTCGAAGGACCACCACCTTCTTGTGATGGTAAGCTTCGGATCTATGGTGTCGTGGACAGAATTGCTTCTCATGCAGTTCTGATGCTCTCCTATAGTGTATCTATAAATGTCCTACCTGAGGATTCTAATTAGTGATACAGATGGGATTAGGACCAGATTTAGGGTTAGACTCAGGTTTTGAGTAGTAACAATAACTTCTGTATTGTTTCTTATGCTTTTTTGGCCTCTTTTAGTGTTTGTTCAAATGTTCTGCATGGGGATGATAACCACTGATAAGGGTAATATTAGAACTAGGTTTAGGGTTTGGTTCAGGTTAAAGGGGATTAGATTTAGGGTTAAGATAAAATTTTAGGGCATAAAGGAAGCAACTGTAAATATCTAAAGTGAAGCATGACTTTCTGTGATCATGCAGTGCCACAAACATTTTAGTTCCAAACACAACACAGGCCTGGTCATTCACTATACAGTATTCTCATGATTTCCTATGGATTCTGTCAATAAAAATGCAAATAGATTATAGTCATTCATTATCTGATCTTGGGAGTTAACTAAAAGCACAATACCTGGCCATATCCAAACACTGCTTCCTTGGTTTCTGTTCCAGACTGCCATTTTCCTTACTCTATCTCTTCATTCTACCCTCCCTGTCCCAGGGGCAAAGCCTCAAAGTTGACTAGACTTGTGACTCATCTAGATGAGAAGAAGTAGAATGATGTACTAACTGTGTAGCTCTCCCTCAAATGCCAATTTAGAGTGCCTCTGGGCAGCAGTTACTGCACCTCAACCATTCTTAATTAAACTTAAAGGACTTTTTCACGGTCAAGAGTGCTTGTATTTAGTCTCCTGTTTGTACACACATTTGCACGCACACTCACATTTTAATTATCAGCATTTGGACCATTTTTGAGCTGTTTTCCCACTGACATTATTATCTTTTCATCTTCTTATAGTGTCATTTAAGTCTGTTGTCCTAAGGAAGATTGTGATTGCTATTTTATGATTATCCACTAGGCAGATATGTTATTGCACTTGTAAAGAACACAGCATTTGGGACACTAGCTACTGCAGTAAAACTTGTGCATTCTAATTATATTATTGTGTGTGTTAAACCTCAGAAACAATTGTTTGTTTCTCTGCATTGCAAACTTTCCACATATGAATAAAAATCTACTTTAGACTTGAACACTTTCTTCCAGCCAGAAACTTTCTCTCCAAGAAGGTAAGAATGACGCCACAAGGGAGTTTATAGAAAGGGAAATATATACAGTTGTTGGCTTATATCACTATTTTTCGGGTTGGCCTTATTTTATTTCTTTCTTTCTTTCTTATTACATAAACTTTTCATGATAAATGGACCAAAAACCTACATGTGCAAAAGTCCTTATCTTCCCATGATTTCTTTTTCTTTTTATTCCTCCCATGACTCTATTTGGTTTCCAAATCGCCAGACTTTTGTGTTTGTTTAATGTGTTGCTAAGGGGCAGTTCTCCCAGCTTCCTGATGGTCAATGTTTTAGGCTCTCATTTTCAGTCCAGTCACAGTATCTGACCAGTTTCAGTTTATTATTTTTGTTGGTTAGACCTAACTATGAACCATTCGAGCAGAACAAAGCTTTCTAACTTAAGGTATGAAGAAGTGAAGAAACAGGAGCAGATGATCAAACTGGTGGTTAGTTTACTGGCGATGCTGAATGCTGAGTGGCTGGAACACCTTTATCTAGGCACCTTGTATCTTTATCTGTTCCAGTAAGGTTCCCATGGTTCCTACATGTTTTTCTTTTTACTTAATCTACTTAATTTGCTGAAGGTGTAAAAATACTTTTTACTGTGTATAGCATACACGTTGTGTATACAATATATATTCATGTATAGGTAGTATAGTCTATATATGTATAGAAATAGAAAAAATGGTAATATAGTAAAACTTCAGAAAGAAACGCTTTAAAATCAGCATATTTTGTCCATCCTTAAAATAGCAAAGCTATAACGTATTGAACATTCTATCCCTCCTACATTCACAATATGCACACATTGCACATGCACACATGCAGAGCACAGGTCTATACTGACATGCAGAGTTTCTCTTCCTGTGTTTATCCTCGCTCAGCGTGTGAGTAAATGGTGATTGGGCTTTCTGTTTACTGGCAGTGTATGGTGGGAAGAATTGCAGCTGTTTTTCACACTTTGATGAAAGCCTGCAGAAGAGGCACGGCCTAATAAATGCAACTAATTATAGACAGGAAGTGTTAACGCTTCCAGCATATGCAAGTATCAGAGAGAATAGAGGGAGGGAGGAAGGGAGGTAGAGAGGGAGGGAGCAAGAGAGCAGAGAGGGAGTTGGAAATGCAGAAAAGCCTGATTTGCGCGCCTTTAGTGTGGTGAGAGGCCAAACATGCACCTCCTCACCCTTCACGGCAGAGTGCTAGCTCTGAACTGGTGTAATTCATCTTAGCATTAATTAGGTGTCGGCGGCTAATCGCTCCAGCTATATGAAAAGGCCTTTATACTGAGGGCCAACATAGCCAGCTGACACCCGCTCCATTTGGTTGGGGTGCTGCCACTGGCTGTCACTCATATTAAATAGGCCAGGCATGTCAAACAGCAAAGAGGGAGAGGGAGTTAGAAAGAAAGAGGTATAAGGATTTAGAGGTTGGGGGTGTTCGATTGTCCTTATGTGGCTCCTTTGCCCAACTACAGATGAAATCTTTCATTTAGGAGAGCAGTGTGAATAAAGGAGACTTTTCAGTTTCAAGGGAACATCAGGAAATGATGTACGCCTTTGAACCTTTGAAGTTAATTTAACGAATTTCGGTGTGCATAGCACTTGCGTGGGCTGCTTCCTGGTTTAACAAAGATTGTGTGAAAAATATTTTTCAAACTTCTGAGAGAAACAATAGTGAAGAAGGAGCATGACAAGCAGTTGGGATGGATGAAGAAGGGCTTGTTCTTTTTATAAGACCTGAAGGTTTGAATCATATGGGTTAGGGAATTACAGAGAAAAGAGTGAGAATGGAGAGAAGAGAGGGCAGTGAGGGAAGAGTAGAGCTCATTGAAATGCAAGGGATATACAGGCTGCAGCTGCACCACGAATCAACCCCCCCCCCCCCCCCCTCTCTCTCTCTCTCTCTCTCTCTCTCTCTCACTCCCACACACACACACACACAGACGTGTGCATGAGAAGGACAGTGTCTCTCCTGCTGTTTCTCATGCACATCCAACATCATTCCCATCCCCTTCTTGAACACACTGTACCGCTGTAATCTCTTTCACTGCCCTGCTCGCTCATCTCCCTCTGGGTCATCCATGCTTTCTGTTTCCTATCTCTTCTTGACAGAAAGGACTCTCCTCTGACACATACAGTGTACACACACACAGGTTCACTTGGCCGCACGCTTGTCTCTTCCAACGGGAGGTTGTGCATCTCCATCTCATCCCCATGCCAATTTTGCCATGTCTCCAAACTCACCGGGCGCTGCTCTGCTGGGCAGCCAGGCAGATCCATGAGTCACATCATCGGGCCGGGTAAAGAGTTAGTCAGAGGAAAAAAAGGGTGGAAAAAAGACTTGCTGAGTTAGTCAACAAATGTATTTGCAATAATGTTCCTCTTTATGAAAAAAGAAGACGGCAGAGAGAAATTAAAGGGCCAGTATCATTATAAACAAATGTTCCTTACTATTTTAACCCTTTAAGAGAACAGTTTAAAACAGTTATACTTCATTTATAATACAATATTAGAATTAGAACAGTTAAACAAATGTATCATTTATAGAATGTATTACTTTGTGTTTTATGCTTGTATTTGCTACGATCACTTAAAACGTTACACTGACATGCAGAGCTGATGTTTACACTGCTGCTTTGGGTCATGTCAGGTATGCCAAATGTTTGTGCAAAACTGACACATTTTGTTATCCAGCACTTGACAAACTGCAAGTATTTTTCTTTGTTGTTGTTGCAAATGCTACACTGTGGAGTACTAGGCGGCCTTGGCTGTGTCTGTCATGCATTAAAAAAAAAAGAAATAAAAAAATACAAAGGCTTTGAGTGTAAAATGATCTTGGGTGAATTTGAAAGGGCCTCTTACTCCATGTAAGTTAAGAAATTTGAATTTCTAAACCCGTGTAGTGCACAGTATATTCAGCACGACACATGATTACATCCCTAAATAGCTTCTGTTAGGGATTCCTGCACTGTTGGCTTGAAAGACTTGATATTTTAATTTCAACATTTGCATGATATGGAGTAGAAGGTCATATTACTCTGGTAATCTATTGATGTCTCCTGTTTTGTGGGCCAAGAGGTTGCAGAGGTTCAAATCCCACCTTGCACAACCACCACTGGGTTCCCAAGCAAAACCCTTAACCCCAAGTTGCTCCCGGGGGTCCCTGTGTTTAGGAAAAATGGAAATTGCTCTGGATAAGAGTGTCTGCTAAATGCTGTACATGTAAAATGTAAATGTAACTGGAACGTTCAACTTTCCAGGTCATGCTGTAGGCTCGACAGTAGGCTGACTCAAATTAGATTAAAATAGGTTGCGTTTTTGAAGGAAGGGTGAAAACATACATTTTTTGAATTTCTTTCAGTTTTGTTACAATAAAAACATATAATATATGTACGTGGCATCGGATTTTCAGTCAAAGCAGCTAAAAATTGTCTAGAGAAGGATTTTGGTTTTACTTTAATTGTTTGTCCATTATGATTCCCAGAAATCATCTTTTTCACTTTGGTTTTAAAAATGCAATATTCTCATAGCTCCCATTCTTAAGCTGCACATAAAATGAACACTTTCCAAGCAATTGGAAAACAGATTTAGTGAAACGGTTTTATTCCAGTGGACATGCTTTGGCGTAAAAATGACTAAAAAAGACCATTTATTGTCAGACCATGTTAAGGAACTCACAAATGGTGCATGATACAGACATAGACATCGAAATATTTAGATAAGCATAACTCCTTTATGCTGAATACTATCGGTCACTAAGTTAGAGGCTACGGTCTTTTGTGTAGCTACAGTATGAATGAGTGTCTAACATCTATTCTCAATCAAATACACCAGTACACTGATATTTGTTGGTAAAGTCCGTGCATTCAAGATTTGCTTAAGATTTAAATGTGGGTGAACTATAAACTAATTGCAATTTCCACTGTGAAGCACCATCCGCATATAGAAAGCTGTCACACTATAAACCAACAGACAGAAACTACCTAACTGCACTGAGTCCATGACATTGAACAGGTCTCCTGCTACATATTGCACATTTCCCTCAATCACTTCTGCTTTTACCCACTTCACGACTGCGACTCTTTCAAATTCCGGTTCTGGAAGACGGACAAAAGACTGTGTTGGTGTCATCCACTATTATGCAAAGTATCTCACATCATGATGTTATTACATTTCATCAGCATGGATCAGTTCCTGCCAGTGTAATCCTTTTTCTCTTTTCACATCCCCTTTACAGTCATACATTTAAAATTCATACAGCTTTACATGCAGCAACACACACTGTTCTCTGGGTGTTTAAAGGAGCAGCCCACGCAAGCTTGCATGTTGGGACAACATAAATTATGTCAGGCGGGTGTTTATGAATAGTGTTATATCTGTAAAAATATATAGGAGGTGGTATTTTTAGGGGAAAGAGAGGTTGATATATACTATTAACACTTTTTAGATATGATTATTTAGTGATACTATGGTAAGCAGCCCTATCAGAGCAGCCAGGATCTCTTGCATTAATAATAGAGATAAATTGCGTCAGCGTAATACTCCTGTGGATGTATCACAAGTCTTGATCTTTGAATTAAAGAATAGAATCAACAGTGTCAGAGTGCCAGAGCTTTCTCAAAAATGCTGACAGCTGCTGGCAAACGGAACAACTGATGGCTGGTTCTCTCTCTCTCTCTCTCTCTCTCTCTCTCTCTCTCTCTCTCTCTCTCTCTCTGTTCATGAGTGTGAGCAAGCTGCTGCATTTGTGTGTGAATGCATTAACATTTTCATGGCTATTTAGTTTGATTCTATCTGTTAATATCCTGATTCTGTACCTTAGCCAGAAGTGCTTTGTGTTTGATACATTACTGTAGTCTGCTGTTTCAGTGCTTTATTATCTTTCAGAGACAGCACAGGGGATCTAGTTTAATGCTTCAAGGTAAAGAAACAGCCTTGTTCAAAGTTTATAGGGACTGAATTTCTGGAATAAAAGGCATTTATGTAATTTGAATTTTATTCTAGAGAACAATTAAATAAATACAGACTGTTCTTTGGTATGAATAACAGTTTGACACATTGATCCTCATTTGTTGGCTTCTCAGGCTTAATTTGAGTTCTTTTGAGTTCACATTGCCAATATATATGCAATCTCTAGAAATGTATTTCCTAATAATTGAAGGTCAGAGATTTTTCCTTGCATTTATTAAGAGAACCTTTTTGACAGGCCTTCTCACCAAAACGTATGTACATTGAGACACCATTTTGAAATGACTTGGAGGTTGGAGATTTGTGGAGAGCATTGAACTCACTTTGCAGTCATATTGAATGAGCAGTGAGGATGAGGCTGCTGAGTTCATGGTCCAGCTCTCTGTATTTGTGCTAGTCAGAGCCAAATATTCCCTGCAAGCATTTCCCAGCATGTATGATTAGCATGATTTTCAAAATGAATTGTTCAGAGAAATTTTTAATGTGCACAACCCGTTCCCCTATTCTCCAGATGTATGTAGCTTTTACATGTATAATGGGTGGCGGTGGTCTAGTGGTAGGATAGTTGCCTATGGACCTATGGCTCAAGTAGTCCCAGGTTCTAATCCCACCTCTAGCACTACCACCACTGGTTCCCTGAGCAAGACCCTTAACCCTGAGTTGCTCCAGGGGGACTGTCCCTGTAATTAGGACATGGAAGTCGCTCTGGATAAGAGCGTCTGGTAAATGTACATGTATGGCATGATTACAGGGGTAGTCCTATTGGAGCAGCTTGAGGTTAGGTTTTTTGATCAGGAACCCAATGGTTGTAGTATGTAGGTTGTGGGGCAGCAGTGGTCTAGTACTTAGGGAGTTGGCCCTGAATCAGAAGGTTGTGGGTTTGATTGCCCCGCCAGTAGATTGCCCTGAGGTACCCTTGAGCAAGGTACCATCCCTGTCACTGCTCCCCGGGCGCTTTCAATAGCGGCCCCCTGCTGCACATGTGTGTATGGGTGAAACACAGAGGTTGAATTTCATTGTGTTGTGCTGTGCTGCGTTTCACAATGACAAGGGTTGTCACTTTCACTTTCTCTTAGTACTGGAGGGGGGATGTGATGCTGCAGCCTCTTGGCTCATAGCCCGCTAACTTCCCTGTGAACATTTAAAATGTGCAGTGTCTGTTTTCTTTTGGTTTTGCATAAGTAAAATTAGTAGTAATAATAAGTAAAAATGGCCAAGATTTGTGCAAAATGATCACATTAAGATGACTGGTGCAATGTTTAATTGCTGTATTAAGTACTTTTTCCAGACAGCTTTATATCATGCAGTGATATCTTTTAGACAACTTAACTGCTTGGAGTGAGAGAGGGTTCTAGTTGCAATTCCCAGCTGGAGCAGCCTAGGTTCTGTGAGTGAGGAGTGTTCTCCTTGTGTCTGCTTGGGTTTCTTCTGGGTAGTCTGGTTTTCTTCCCACAACCAATACACATGCTTTTCAGGGGGACTGGAGATGCCAGATATCCTGTGTGCTGTTTGTGCACGTGTGTTTTTCTGTGTGTCTGCACCGTGATACTGGTAGCTGGTCCAGGGTGATTATTTGCCTTTCACACTGCGAGTGCTAATGTAGACTCCAGCAGCCCTGCAACACTGGCTAGGATTTAATTAATGGATGGATGGATAAATGGATGTTAGCCATATTATTGTTGTAGCTTTAGCACAGAACTACAGAAGCAAACATTAGACTTGAGACTATCTTGAATAACTGCACTTGCAATTAGAGGGAAATTTGATATTTGTTGGTCACCATACTATCCTTTTTTTATTGGCAGTACTTTCTGGAAGTTGTCCAATAACCTAGCTAATTGGGCATGTTCTGTTTGGTGGTGGTCTAGTGGTAGGGTACTTGCCTACAGACCTATGGATCAAGTAGTCCCAGGTTCTAATCCCACCTCTGACACTACCACCACTGGGTCCCTGAGCAAGACCCTTAACCCTGAGTTGCTCCAGGGGGACTGTCCCTGTAATTAGGACCTATAAGTCGCTCTGGATAAGAGCGTCTGCTAAATGCTGTAAATGTAAATGTGTTGCTCTGTTCATGTATCATCTACTACTTTCTGTGCATCTGGGTCACTGCACATTTAAACAGTAAACACACACACACATACTGTAAGTATCACTATGTCAGGTCGTATAGATGGAGTAATAAAAGCTTATTTTACCTGCATGCATTATTCTTTATGCAGTAATGATGGGCTACCGTGAGCATTCGTATGCAGCTGTGATTGTTTGTCTCTAAATGAAACGCTATGCACATTTTATATCCCCCCGGAGTATTACGGCAGTTCATAGGCCTCTGTATTTTACCCTCATAAATGAGATGTGTCAAAGTAAATCCTTACTATACACTCGCCCAGGCACGATATTTGCCCAGCACACACATACGCTCAAAGACTGCAGAGATCTGTTCAAAGCAGAATCTTAATATACTTTCTCCTTTATGGCTGTATAATCTGTTCATTGTTAGATGTAACATTTCATAGCTGATTTGGGTTTAACATCATAGCTGTTAATGTTACCACAGTTATTGAAAAGGCTTGTTCATCAGAAATCGTCTATGAAAGCCATTTTTGAGCATATGGCAGTCTGAATAATAGACAAGTGTTCTTTAATTGTTTATAAAAGGCATCATGTTTTAACAAAGGCACACACTTTTTGGGGATGTTTCTGAGGTCAGCAAATGTCTACACAAAGTACTTGAAACTTGGCCTTCAAAGAAAATACATCAGTTTAATGCAGTTTAGGTTTGTCACCAAAAACTATGTATTTGTGTGGATTTGTCTACAACTATTAGTCAATGATAGGAATGTTAAGCTGAATTAAGCTTTAAAAAAGCTGTAGAACAAATTGAATAGAAATCTAATCCCTGTAGATCTTTTATAAAGTTTATAAAAGCATAAAGTATGTGAGAGTATTTCAGGATATGTATGAGAGCAGTGTGATAGAGGTGGGGCTCTGCAGTAGGAGTGATGGATGCATTTGTAGTAGAGGTTGAATTACATCAAGGATCAGCGCTGAGCCCATTCTTGGCTGCAATAGTAATGGACAGGTTGACGGACAAGGTTAGACAGTATCTGTGGACGATGATGTTTGCTGATGTGATCTGCAGTGAGAGTAGACAACAGCTTGAGGAGAACCTGGAGAGATGGAGATATGCTCTACAGAGGATGTGCTCTAGAAAGTGATTAGGTCAAAGACAGAATACATGAGTGTGAATGAAAGGGAGGAACATGGAGTGGTAAGGATGCAGGGAGTGGAGGTGACAAAGGTGAAGGAGTTTACTGGAGTGGAGTGGCTGGAGTAATTTGTGACAGACGCGTACTAGCTAGAGTAAAAGGGAAGGTTTATAGGACAGCAGTGAGACCAGCTATGTTGTATGGGTTGAAAAATAGAGGAGGTTTATGGACATGGTGCGAGAGGACATGCAGGTGGTTGGTTTGAAGGAGGACGATGCAGAGTTCCAGAAGAAATGGAGATGGTTGATCCGCTGTGGCGACCCCTAAACGGGAGCAGCTAAAAGAGGACGAAGAAGTAGATGTAAAGTTTACAATAATTTCTATGCAGCTACACAGAGTATAGATCCTATAGTTCTTCATCATTGGTTTCTGTAGAAAACTGAGATATTTTTGATTGGTGATCTTTTCGCAGCCTAGCAGAGGCACTAAGGAGTTGAAAAACCTCATGCTGTGTGATCCAGCTGTGTGATCCAGCTGTGTGAAGTTCAAACACTCTTAACACGTTGCTGTCACGGCTATGCTGAGAATGACCCATCAGCCAAATAATATTTGCTCGCTGGTAGTACTGTGGAGGTCCAGGCCACTGATGAGCAGCATCAAGACACTAACAAAGGCTGCAGAGAAACAAATGGGCTACACTCTGTAATTTAGCTTATAAATTGCACTAGTGGTCATTGAAGCTGATGAAATAATGAAGTAGTGTAAGAACAATGAAGTTTGTAAGCAGTATGGAATGTAAATATGCCAAAGACTCACATAGGTCACTTACTGATGTGCCAGTAGTTTGGCACTCTGGAGTTATAGGTATTATAGACTGCCTTTCAGTGCTTTTCAAAGAGATCTACCTTCTGTGTTTTCTGTCAGCGTAACAAATTGAAGTATCTGTCATGTTCTGACATCCCTCTGCTTAAGCTTGACTGCACTCGGCATGCACAGAATGTGAATGAGGGCCATGGATCAGTGACTAGATGTGGGGCTTTGATTTTAACAAATTAGTAAGCCCGATACATTTCTGTAAAGTAAATTGCTGAAAACAAAGCAATTTATACCACGTCATGTCATTTAGTTGGGTTTAATGCATTTGTTTCCTCCGCAAGCATTCTTAAGTCAATATTCACATCAGTCACACTGATTAGTGGAGGTAAAAGATAAGGGAATATAGAAGACAAGAATGACGACTCTGCTGCAAACCTTCTGCAAACATTTCATAATTGCATGTTGATAACATTAGCCCAGTCGCACCACCTGAGCTCTGCACCATCAGCGGATTTATATAGCAACTTCAGGAAGTAGAAAATCCATATTTCATATCCAAAATGTGAGCGGCATGAATATTTAATAGTAAGATTTTTTTTCTCCTGTCCGACCTCTGCTTGTGGTCTGCTCGTAGTCGGTGCTCTGCAACTTCTCATTCATGGCATGAAAGAAGAAATGAGATGGAATAATAGAAGACTGTCAAAGGTGAAACTTTATCCTTTCATGTTGTCATTTGAGTTTGGGTTATCATGGCACGTGCAAACAGCTAGTGCACAAATAATAGAGGGGCTTTGAGACAGGGCACCGCAAAAAGCTGGGTAATTCAAAGGAAAAGAGTGAGAAAATGTCATAGCCTCACAGGAAAACTGAACGTGAGCATTGGCACCTTCTCTTTGCTGTACCCTCTAGCCTGGGGAGTTATGTGTGCTATCATAGGCTGATATTATACCTCATGTGTTTACACACCATGCACATTCACTCACACACCCACACACACACACACACACACACACACACATTGCCATGCTGTAGAATGCCTGAAGTTAAATGTCAAATTATATAAAGTCTTTATTTCATGTCTGTGGTCCTGTGTTTTGTGCTTTGGATTCAGTAGCGATGGGACATGAACTGCTCTGACCTCCGGTTGCTCAGTAGCTTGAATTGCTTGCTCTTTCCTATCGTGTCCTCAAAGCACAAATGTTGCATTGATCTAAATAGCTTGCACAAATTCTCTGACCAGTGTTATAGCTGGATAGGGTATTATAACAGGAGTATTATATAACAGGATAGCTGAAGTAAATGCCAGTTAAAAAGGTGGACCATCCCAATGGTTTGTGCCTCTGCCTCATAAAGCGAGCTCAGAATGAAGATTTTTTTTTTCTATTTTAATCAAACATTTAATTTAGTTTTAAAATTAAACATTCTAATTTAAAAACATTTAATGTTTTAAACGACAAAACATGTATGCCTTCATTTTAAAAGAGCAGATGAGCAAAATATTCTTTAAAAATTGGTTAACTTAGCTCAGAAGTGGAGAAGTGGAACACTTATCCGAAAAGTAGTTGACAAACAGCTCAGTAGTCACCCAAACAGCTCAAACCGTTTCCATAAAATGCATCTCTAAAACTGCTCTCAAATTGCTCAAAGTGCATCCAGATCTTCATTAAGATGAAGCAGACTCTGGATGTGGTTTAATACTTTATCTCTCCAGTTTATTACTGCTATGAGGAAACCAGCCTTGGAGTTTTTTTTTTTTTTTTTTAATAGCTGCATGGAGTAGCCCCACAGCTGCTTAAATGTCTGATGGACTAAATCTCAGTTTAGTGGCGCATGTGTAAATTCTTTTTTTTTTTTTTTAATAAATGTTTTAGTTTGCATCAATGAACATCTTATGCCTGTCAGAACAAGACCCCTTATATCATGCTGTTTTTTTCTAGATCCAAATCACACACTCATCACACACTCTGAAGCACTTTATATTTAAAAGCTGCTGCAGTGTGATGATCTTTTTGACCAAGTGAAGACTACTGAAATGTACTAAGTGTGTCTGTGCAGTCGTGGTGATGGCCATAAACGTTCTCCATCAACAAGAGTAAAAACAAAAACAGAATCTGCTGTTATCTCCTGCAAACCTTTTCACTTATTAAAGAAAGAGCAGCAGATATGCAGCGGTGGCCTAGTGTCTAGGGTCTCGGCCCCCGGAACAAAAGGTTTTCGATTTGAATCCCGTATCAGTGGGTTGTCCTAAGGTACCCTTCCAAGGCACTGTCCCAATCACTGCTTCACAGGGACTGGATGAAGTAGACTACTGCTGCACGTGTGTGTACGAGTTAAATGCAGGGAATGTATTTCATTGTTGTTCACTGAGTGCAGTGCTGAGTGCTCATAAAGATAAATGCTCAATTCCACTTTTTACTTTTTCACTTTCTGATCCCGGTTTATTTGGACAGCCCTTTATTATCTTTTCACAGATATTTCAGTCATTCACAAACTGTTTAAAAACTGCTCAGGCTTAATGTAAGGAGCAACATTTAGGTTTAGGACCAGGTTAAGTGTTAGGAACAGGTTGTGAGTTGAGGTTAGGGTTACTGTTAAAAGGAGTGATTAGTTTAGGGTTAGAAGAGAAACAAAGATGAACTTGATAGTTAGTGCTTAAAGTTGCTAAATGCATAAAAGCTAGAAGTCACATTAATTCAGTGTCATTTGAATAATGCTAATTTGTGAATATTTATTTTCAATCATTGTTAGCCACATTGGCATTATTGACTTAAGCTTGTGAATTCCAACCTTGCCTTTGAAAGAATGCTTATGTCGCCATTTTTCCTGCCTGAAGCCTTTTAGAAATGAAGTAAAATGCAGTGTGGATCGAAAGAATAATTGTTCACCCTTCACAGTACATCGCACTCATGTCGATGATGTGATTCTGTGTTAGGGAGTCTTCTTCAGTCACCTTGGCACTAGGCTTGCTCATTAGTTGTGTGGACCTGAAGTTCTGCAAAACAGATTCAGGTGTAGTTTGGTGAAGCTATGTGGACTACAGTGCAGTCTTCCAGATCCAGGAAACTTTGGCTTCAATTCCCTGCCTGCTTCTCTACAGCAGTAGCAGTACATTTTCTGTAAATTACATTTTAGGTCACTATGAAGAATCTGAAAAATTCATATGTGTAAGGTGTAAAGCAGTTATTGGATAGAATTTATAGAGTTTATTTGTACAACTAAACAAAATTTTCTCTAACCTTTCCAGTGACCTGTCCCATGAATGAGGTGCTGACAGCCTCTACAGGGGTCATTCTTAGCCAGTCTCCAGGCAGCGGCTTTCCCCACTTCGAGTCCTGCTCCTGGGTCGTGAAAGTGGAGCCAGGCTACAACATCACCTTCACTATTGAGCACTTCCAGACAAGTCGGCAGTTTGATGAACTGGAAATCTTTGATGGTGAGTGCCTCAAAGTGGGTTTTAATCCCAGAGATGTTTCAAAGCAAACATTTCATTTTAATTTGTGTGTTTTTAATTTGTGGTATTACCAAGACTTTCTCCTGAAGAAACACACCTGATGATCAGGGGTTCTTCAGCAATGGCCGGTAGCCGAAGAAAGTTCACATATACCTTAGATGCAAGACAGACATTTGTGGAAAGACCAGCAGGACAGATACGTGCTCTTTCACGTAGGTCACGCAGTGACAGCTATACTTGAAAAGGTGATGGAAATTGCTTTAGTCTGCCAGGATCACATGGGGCAGCTAGCGGGTCGGCGGCCGCACTGTGGGTCAACAGGCTCCCATTTAGAGCAAGATTAGAAACTGGATTACAGGGCCAACAGGTCAGTGAGCATACATGGTGGGTCACCACGTTTTAGATACCATTAAAGCCAGGAAAGATCACCACATGGTGGAGACACTGTTATACAGCGAGGAAGACATTCAGGAAGCTTCTTTATTTCTTCATAGAACATTTCAGGATGTTTCTAGAATTGAATGGGACTAAGTAAATTTGCCATCTCAACATCAGTTCCATTTTAATTCCTATAAGAACATTTTCCCAAAAGCATTAGTTTGAAAGAGTGCTAGTTGTCAGTTATTTTGATTTTCTGAATTTTATTTTAATGTCCAATTTGTATTAATGCTATTGCACATGTCAGCCTCAAGCTATAAGAATTCAAAAATAGTGTTAACGTCTGACAACAAATCCAGTGTTATTCCCCTGAGTTCAATTTATTTTCATTAAATAGTTTTAATTAAATATATTTTTGCTGCCCAATTTCTTCTTGGTTTTTTCGTGTTCAGCTCCACTCACTTCCCCATCACTTGATGCATGAGCCATGAAGACTCACATGGACTTTCATGTGCTGTAACATTATCAGAGCTATCATTAATGCACCACGAGAGAGGACTATGCCACTAACCCAGAAAAAGGGAGTTTGAATCCACCAGTGATGGAGCCAACGCTTAGCTGTGCTTGCTTGTGTGGTTTAATGTAGATCAAACAAGCAATAATCCATTTTAGTTTAACCTCTTTCTAAGCTATTTTTATGCCTTGGAATTAAAAACAGTTGCTGTATCTTAGATTGTATGAGCTGGAATGTGAATAGTGCATGTTGAATTGTTGACATTGTTTACAAACTCCATGAAATTCACTCATTATCTTAACCACTTATCCTGAGTAGCGTTGGATTGGTAGTGGAGTTTATCCCAGTGCTTTTATGGCGATAGTAGGAGTAGCTCCATGAACAGGACCAGTCCATCACAGGGCAGCCACATAGACAAACTCACACCTAGAAGGCAATTAAGCATCTCCAGTCCACATGATGGGCATGTCTCACATGGAGAACATCTACTCTCCACACAACCTGGGAATACAACCCAGGACCTTCTTGCTGTGAGGTGTCACCGCATCACCCTTTCTTAATACTCTTTCAAATTAAAATGTGAGTGTAAGAGAAATTTGGTCAACACATTTCACAAACCCCAACTTCGAAAATAAACATCTGCTACTGCGTTAAATGGATTTTCCAAGCTGAAGCTTCAGTGATTTGACATGAATCGACCTGCCCTAGAGAGGAAACACTAATGCAGGGTAAGCTAACAAGAACTTGCCAACCTTTGTGAATAAATTAGTATTCATAAGTGTACTCTTTTGAGTGGGTTTTTGCTGTGGCACGCATTTAAACACGCCTTTTGAAACAGTAGTTCCATTTTAGAACACTTTTATATGCCGTTTCAGAGTCTGTTTTTGTTTTTTTGAAAACAAAGTGTTTAATTGTTTAAAGAGCTTCGGATTGACTTGAAAAAAATCAACCTGGATCGTTACGAGAGAAACTAAATTGCACTCAAATTGAATGGTCAACCACTGGAACATAATTGGGATCAAATAGCTGTTAGGTGAAGGATTCACATCCCTGCCTGTTTTGCATTCATTTCAAAAATGTATTTGTATTCAAGCCACAGCTTGTACGTGCTGCTTAAAAGCTGACAGAGCATGAATGATCTATGGGCTGCATTTCATACCAAAGAGAAAGTAAGAGAAGGGCAAAGGTAGAGTAAGTGGCATTGGCGGAATGCTTGTCTGGGAACAACATGCTCTCTCTTTGCAGCTGACAAAGCACTGCTGCTGTTGCGTATGTGTTTGCATGTCATTTGGGCGCCGTGTGAGCTTTTCCTTAGGGGAGCTGGCATGCTTGCTACTGATTACAGTGTTTCATCTTCCATCGAGCTGAAGAGCAGGCTACTTTCATCATGTGCTGCCAAACATAGCTCTCTGCGGAGGTCGGCTTCCAGTCAGCAGCCCGTCCCAAAATCTAAAACGCACACACAGGCACACTCACAGGAAAACCCCATGACGTAGGGACAGCCCTGGATTCCTCTAAGGCCTTCTGTTTTCAGTGTGTCTGAGTGCAAAGTGTGCTTTTAGGACACTCAGGAGCAGATGTTCACATACGCAAAGGTGCTGCACAGGATGTTTCTTGATGTGTCCCCAATATGGGCTCACAATGTGCCTGATTTTTACTGTCAGCTTTACTAGACTGCAGCTGTGCAAGTCCCGCCCACTAACTGCCCCCTCGTGTGGCACTGGGTTTGAAAGGTGCAGTAAAATAGCAGAGTCCCCACAAGCTCAACATGAAGAGGAAAATGAAAGATATGTGATGAATAGTTGTTAATATATTTTTTTTCTCTTCCCCCACATTAGAATGTTCTACAGGGGTGTTATTTTACGCTGGTTTAGAAAATTGCATGCAGTGGCCACACATTTTACCTATTTCACTTTCAACCACATCTGCCATTCATCTGATCTTGAGAGTTTAAACAGTGTTATTGTGGTGCTTAACATTCAGCATGTGTTAGCTCATGCCTCCATCTAACTGCACTGTATCCTACAAAAAGGAAGTTTCTCAACACATCTTTCAACACCCTGGCAAAGAACTGAAGCAAAACCGTCTGCTGCAAGCTGCTCAAATGTTAAGAACTCAAGCGGAATATGTACCCAGCCACACGTGTAATATTTTCTACCACTGTTCTGCACAATCCTCCCATGTTTTGTGTGATCCTCACATGGTTTGTTCAGCTTTTTCTTAAAAAAGCATATGTATGTGGAAGAGAAAGTTGCATTTTCTTAAGCTTATAGCTGAATACCTCATACTTGCACTTTAAACTGATGCAAAGGCTCAGAACATTGGTTCCTTGGTATTAGCTGAGACTAACAGATGGGCCATATTGTAGACTGTAAACTGTAAGTAGCAAATTTGACCAAGAACTAGGAGAATGATACCATGTAAAGACCTTATACCTTAAAAGGCTTTCAGGACAAATTCGGCAGTTTGAAATCTTTATCCCACTTTATCCAAAGTATCCAGACACTTCGCGACTTGTACTACTGATGGTGGGGTATAAAAAATGCTCATAATCAAAGCATGCTCTTTTTTTTATCTGATCATTTATAAAAATATAGAGTGGCTGGGCATTTTACAGTTCCCCAGAAATAAAATGCTGCATCAGAGCAAGAAGGTCCTGGGTTTGATATCTGTGTGGAGTTTGCATGTTCTCCTAGTTTCTCTAATTTAAGGGTGGCGGTGGTCTAGTGGTAGGGTACTTGCCTACGGACCTCTGGATCAAGAGGTCCCCGGTTCGAATCCCACCTCTGGCGCTACCACCACTGGGTCCCTAAGCAAGACCCTTAACCCTGAGTTGCTCCAGGGGGACTGTCCCTGTAATTAGGACATGTAAGTCGCTCTGGATAAGAGCGTCTGCTAAATGCCGTAAATGTAAATGTAATTTTCCTCAGGGTACTCTGGCTTACTCCCACAGTCCGCATGCTCGTCAAGTTGATTGGAGATGCTAAATTGCTCCTATGTGCGTGAGTTTGTCTGCCCTGCAATAGAATGGCAACCTGTCCATGGTGTTTCTTTTCATGTGTGGGGTAGTGTTGCTGCGTTCTCTGAACTTATGAAAGTGAAAGTGACTATTCTTGTCACTGTGAAATGCAGCGCAGCACAGCACTACGAAATTCAACCTCTGCATTTCACCCATACAAACACGTGCAGTAGGGCGAAGCTTTTGAAAGCACCCGGGGAGCAGTGATGTGGATGGTACCTTGCTCAAGGGTACCTCAGGGCAACCTACTGGTCTGGTATTCAAACCCATGACCTTCTGATCCTGTGGTCAACTCCCAAACCATTAGGCCACCATTGCCCCATATGGTTATATGGTTTTTGTTCAACACACTTAGGATGAGTTGGATCTAATCACCCAACACCTGTCACTAATGCTTTTGTGGTTGAATGTACTCAATGTCGATCGATCTCAGAGGAAAAGCTGGAAGAGCAGCTGTCTTACAGTAAACCTTGACCATTGAATTTAAATTTGTTTTGGAGAAAAACAAGGGTTGAACAAAAGGGGAAAAAAACCCACAAAATATGCTGAACCACTTCTCAGTAATAACATCAGAGAGTCGCACACAGATAGGTGCAACTGAATGGTCGTTAGCCAACCATATACTTGCCATATACATACTTGCATATGGACCTACGGCTCAAGAGGTCCCAGGTTCGAATCCCACCTCTAGCACTACCACCACTGGGTCCCTGAGCAAGACCCTTAACCCTGAGTTGCTCCAGAGGAGACTGTCCCTGTAATTAGGACATAGAAGTCGCTCTGGATAAGAGCAGCTGCTAAATGCTGTAAATGTAAATGTTAGCCTTGAAGCTTTAACCAATGACATTATAATGCAATAAACTTTGTTTAATGCATTGTGCGTCAATGTAATGCTGAGAAAGGATCAGTGACTTGTCTGTGTGGTCTTAAGGACATTGGGAGGGAGCGTTTGAGCATTTTTTTCTTTCAGACAGTCCACTCAAAATCTGTGAGGTTAAAATCAGAAATGCCTATGAGTGGTAATGACATGTCCCCAACATCCCCATGTGTCCCCAGTATAAATGATGTCATTCATTGCAGCATTTTGTAATCAGGTTCTTGTCTGTAACTCACAGGACCATCACGACAGAGTCCCCTGCTCATGAATCTAAGTGGCAACTACTCGTCCCCTCTCAGCATCACCAGCTCCTCCAACAAAGTCTACCTGCATTGGTCCTTTGACCACACCTCCAGCCACAAGGGTTTCCGGATCCGCTACTCAGGTGAGTAGCCAAAGCAACACCACCATAATTTTGAAAGTTGTTTTATAAATCTTTAAAAGTTTCCACGTACTCCTTATCATGAGTCCTGCAGAGAAATGACTAATCATTTCCTGCTCTCACAAAGTGAGGTCCATGCTCTTCTGCCACCAGTGTCCTCGCTGTTGTGTTCTGACTCCATGTTTGATGGAGTTTTGACAGCCGGATCAACGACAGTGTGAGTTGCTGGCAGTTCTGCTTTCTCAGTATGGACCCTGCCTTCTGGAGCAGTACCTTAGTGAGAGAAAAACAGATGGCGGGGCAGATTCAAAGCATTCAGCTGTTATCTTTATCAATCTATCTTTTCTCTCCACAGGCTGGCTCTCCGTCACCATTATGTGGCAGTTTCTCTCCCCTTTTTGCACTCTCTCTCTCTCTCTCTCTCTCTCTCTCTCTCTCTCTCTCTCTCTCTCTCTCTGTGTGTCTTTCTATTTCCTTCACTGGTTCTTTACATTCACCCCTCACACACACACACACAGGTGCATTAATGTATTCTGAACAGAGAGTGACTAGCTGTGATTGGTTTGGAACCTTATTTTTTTTTCCCCCCCTCTCTCCTTGGTTCTGAGAGGAAGGGGAAAAGGTGAGGTGGAGAGATTGATAGCCAGACACGTTTTTGCTACCAAGAGGAAAGAAAGCCATAATGGAGACACAGATTTGTTTGCGTTTTGATTTTATCGAACACGAGGCCTGGGGTGTTCGGTCTTTGCCAGGTGAGGGAATAAAGCATGTCTGGATGTGGTGCAAATGGAGAGGGTGAAGGCTGAATTCCCTTTAAGCCCCCTCTCATTCTCCACTCTCAATGGCCCGGAGCCAAGGCCCGTCTCAGCAGCGTCTCCGGGTCCAGCAGCACCTCTATCGGACAACAGCGCAGCGTCCTCCCAGCTATTTTAGCACTCCGTAGGGAATTTTACTTAATGCTTTAAAATGGTTATGAGCTGTAAATTTTCAAATTGGTCCCTTATCCAAGAGTCCCAGCCCATTGCTGCAAATGGATGAGTAGTTGAGCCCCCCACATTTCCTTAACGGCACAATTTGTTGAATAGCACCAAAACTCGTAAAACCTGAAGTGATACCCACGCTTTCACTGCCGTAACTTTTTTAACCATTTTTTTTTCTTGCAGTGGTCTAGTTTTATCTGAATGTCTGCAGGGTGCTGGATCTCCTCAGCCCTGGCAGATAAAAACATGGCTCGCATGTGGTGTTTGCTTATTAGCATTTTTATAGAGATGTAATGTGGTCATAGCGATTAACCATAATGGATGGAACGCTTCTCTCTTCCTATCCCACTTCCTGGCTCAATACCTTTCCTTATGTCATTCTTTCCCTCATCACCCTGTTTCCTCCTCAATCTTATCTGTGCCACAAACCTTGTATCGCAAAGATTGTATCTAGACTGGGCAAACTCTGTGAGAGAGTTTGTAAAAAGAGGTGAAACATCCTGCACAGACTGTTTCCATTCAGAACAGTTCACTTGCTCCTATGCGAAAAGAATTACATTTCTGTTATTCTTAAGCAGACAGTTACCAACAAATGTACAGAATCAGATTTGGACCCTGTTGTGATTCCATCAGTTTTGCAGCTTTTTTTGAGTATCCATGTTTTTATCTATAATATTCTTCTCAGTAGCTCTTTTAAAAGATGGGTGTGTGTGTGTGTGTGTGTGTGTGTGTGTGTGTGTGTGTGTGTGTGTTACAGCGGCATACTGCAGCCCCCCAAACCCACCAGTGAATGGCTCAGTGCACAGCCAGACAGGCACAAAGCTGGGCAGTACCTTGCGCTTCAGCTGTGACCAAGGATTCCGCCTGATTGGCCAAAGCAGCGCCACCTGCACCCGCACCCTGCAGGGTATCTACCAATGGAATGCTCCGGTGCCCCTGTGCCAAGGTGGGTTAAAAGCACTCATCCAGAACCCCTTGGTATATGTCCTGAAGCCATTTCCTGCCTGTCTTCCTGTCTCTCTTCGCTGCAGCTGGGCCACTGCAGCTCATTCCTCATTCTGTCAACGTTCAGGCCTTGGCTGCATCCGTCCAAATTGCACATCATAATAAACAGTCCAGCCAGCAGCCTTCACTCAGACACTTTTGCTAATGTGCCATTCCGCGGGGAGAAACTCTTCACATTCCAGCAGTTGGCTTTCACTAAAGCAGGCTTGGCCATCCAGTCGGCCATTTTGAGGTCTCCCATGCGCAGTTTTGTAGCGCTCCTTAACTGACTAACAAGGCTTTTGTCTGCGAGCAAGGCAGATTTTAATTTGACTAGGAAAGGTATGAGGCGCCTCAGGCCATAAACCTCACAGGACTCCCTCTGTTATATTAGAGTACAATGAGATCCACATTAAATACTAGCAATCACTTGTTGGACAGATTGAAATGAACAGCCCCATGGCTCCTATACAATCAGCAAGATCAATAAATCTGTGTGTGTGTGTGTGTGTGTGTGTGTGTGTATCATCTGTATCACCTTTGAATTAAAGGTTCTTTAGAGTTTTGAATCTACTCCAGGTTTCTCCAAGTCTGCACTAGCTTTAAAAAGTTTAAAACTAATTTGTCATAACTGGTCCTTTTATATTTAATTTTATCTCAAACCGTGTAATCTTAAGCTAAACACAAATATCTCTAAAAATGTTTTTGGGGGAGTATAAATTAGCTCTTAATCATTTGAACCATAATAGAATCACTTGCAGCTTAGTTCATCATTCTCCACACAGTGTTATTAAAATGAGCTTAAAATCAATTAGTTTGGACACATCTAGGCTAGATTACTCCCAGCCCTGTTGATTTTAAATATCACTTCAATAGGGCC
Source organism: Hepsetus odoe (assembly GCA_017165825.1). Taxonomy (NCBI): domain Eukaryota; kingdom Metazoa; phylum Chordata; class Actinopteri; order Characiformes; family Hepsetidae; genus Hepsetus; species Hepsetus odoe. Next base: position 9,483,951 of record CM029368.1, read on the forward strand.
TTTCCAGCCATGTGAAGCAAACATAAAGGTCTTAACAAGCAGCACCCTGTGTTGCAATCAAAAGAAATACCAGGAGATGAGAAATAAGTCAGACTGAAAAGGGTTACTGAGCTGTTTCTGTGGCTCTTAAACTCAATCAATGCAATGAGAGAGCCATTATCTCCAAATGAAGAAAGATAAGTGGAGAATCTTTCTTGATGGATGAATTATCACAAAAATTCCCCAAAAATTACAATAACTCCCTGCATGAACCTACAGGCCTCATTCTTCTCAGACACAGTCCATGTTCATAATTCCATTATTAGAAAGAAACTGTGCAGTTTGAAAAATAATGAAAAATATTCATTTGGAAATGAAGATGAGGATATTCCTTTTCACGCCCCTCTCTCTCGCTGTCTCTGAAGAGTTAGGAAATTATGCACACTCAATAACATCAATGTCAAAGATATTTTGTCATTACAGCGATGGCTGTTAAAATTCAAAGGGAAATCTCAGCAAACAGGGCTTCACATTTAATTAGCTTGCAAGCTAGTTTACTCTTCGTCATGAATGTAGCCCAATAACTTTACGCGGCATACTATAAGCTCAGCTGTCTGTATCCTGATTAGATTAGAGTTGAGTGCTTGCTTTGTCACTTTTGATCACCTCTTGTGTTCAGGACAGTCAGAGATTGTTACAAGAGTTAGTAATAAGTCGTACCATGTCTTCTTTTCTCTCCTAAGTGGTGTCATGTGGGATGCCCATGGTTCCAGTGAACGGTAGTGTTGTTGGCCAGGATTTTACTCTCGGCTCAAGGGTCTCATTTAGATGTAACCCAGGATTCCGATTGGCCAACACTGCACCGGTGTCAACATTGTGTCAAGAGTCGGGGAGATGGAGCCCGTTAGAGACCCCACCCCGCTGCATCCGTAAGTTGAGAACATGTTCAGGCTGAATATCTTTGAGCCATCTACTAGCTTTTAACTTAAAGGCATCTTATTCAGGTTTTAATCTTTAGACATATTATTCATCAATTGCTGTGAATTACTCATACTCTTGCATCTGCCATTAGCGCTTTTAAGGGGTTAATCCAATCTGTGTAATATCCAATATATAAATGGTATATTTAACCTTTTGCATTCAGAATTCAAATACAGCTGATTGTTTGACTTGATAAATTCTCACAGCTGAGAGCTTGTGACAGGTATCTAGAGCTAAATGTAAAGCATGTTTACTCTCCAGCTGTCACCTGCCCTGACATCGGTCACTCCGCGGTGGAGCACGGGAGATGGAGGCTTATTTATGGCATGCAAAATCAGTACGAGGCCATGATGATGCTCACCTGTGACCCTGGCTACTTCTACAAGGGTCAGAGGGTCATCCGTTGCCAGGCCAACAGCACTTGGGATTATCCAGAGCCAAGACCTGCCTGTGAAAGTGAGAACCCTTTCACTGCTTATAATTGAGAACATTTTAAACAACCTTGGATTTTCCTGACATCTGTCTCGAAAGCTGTATGATGGTCAGGAAAGTGACATTATGATAGATTGTCATGGTTGGTCACAATGTGCTTTTCCATGCATTCTGATAGATAAAATAAATAAATGATTCTGTTTTATTTGGATTTGGTCCAGTACTGCATGTGAAATGTGAAATGAAAAGCACAGAATTCATAAGCTCTCAGAATTAATAAAGCTGAGTTGGGGTAGTTGTGGCCTAGTGGTTAGAGACTCGGCCTCAGGATCGGAAGGTCATAGGTTTGAATCCCAGACTTGTAGAATGCCCTGAGGTTGCCTTAAGCAAGGTATTGTGCCCTTCATTGCTCATTGGGTGCTTTAAATAGCCGTCCCCTGCTGCATGGTGTGGGTGAGAAGCAGATGTTGCATTTTGTTGTTTCACTGTGTTGTTCATTTAAAATGACTAAAAGTCACTTTCATAAAGGGTGTCTGTTTTCACTCAATGTTTCACTTAGTCCTCACTGCACTTTATTTTTGACCTTTGGAAAAGTAATTTTAAGCGAAGGATCAGCAGTGGACATGATAAATTCTTGCAACATGTGTTCCAGTGGAATCCCCCTCCCCTCCACAGGTCAACAAAACCTTTTTGCCAAACTCCCCATCCACCCCCCCTACACTGACATAATAGTATAGCAATCACCATGTAACAAACCCCACGGTCAGTACTTCAACACCAAGTGGAAGTACATCTGAATTCATGCTTTTTGCTAATTACCACCTACAAACACTAATCTTGCTACTCGCTTCTAATTTAATGCTTTATTTCTAAGTAGCTCTAAAAGCTATTTAAATCAGTTAAAAGCACAAAAGCAAACCTAAACCAAAATTATACAATTTAAACTGGAAGCTAATGCAGTTCTTCTTTCTTGTGCAGTTATCTCCTGTGGGGACCTTGGAACCCCTCCCAATGGAAATAAGATCGGAACTCTGACTGTGTATGGAGCCACAGCCATTTTTTCTTGTAACACAGGCTACACTCTAGTGGGCTCCAGGGTGAGGGAGTGCATGTCCAATGGTTTGTGGAGTGGATCCGAGGTTCAGTGTCTTGGTAAGACAGCAACACTTCCCCTAACAACCATTTTCAGCCTCTGAGAATGTTATGGTACTAAACAGCTTTGTGCTGTACTTGAAGGTCATCCTCTGTCCCTGTGCTTGCATGGGTGTTTTTCTCCTCAGCTGGTCACTGTGGCTCCCCTGACCCCATAGTGAATGGTCAGATCATTGGAGAGAACTATAACTACAGGGGGAGTGTGGTTTACCAGTGCAACCCTGGCTTCAGGCTGATTGGCGTATCAGTGCGTATATGTGAGCAAGACCACCATTGGTCCGGAAAAGCCCCAGTTTGTGTCCGTAAGTACCGGTTTTGCCTTCCTAAATGGCACATGTAAAAGAATGTATACCCAAGGGTATGTTACATGTCCTGGTGATTTGAAGCACACAGTCTATATTCTGTCATTTTGCAGCGATCACATGCGGACACCCTGGCAACCCTGCTAATGGCGTAACCCAGGGAACTCAGTTCAACCTCAATGATGTTGTGCGATTTTCCTGCAATACCGGATATGTGCTACAGGGGGCTGTCAAATCTCACTGCCAACCCAATGGCCAATGGAGCAACGCCCTGCCTAGATGTAAAAGTAAGTCCTATGAGGTGTCAGTTTGTGTGCTGACTTTGTTGGAAAGCTGGAGAAAGATATGTCTTGTCATTACCAGCATACAGATCCTGACTTTGTAAAGAGATTTTTAACCAAATTGTATTCAAACAGCAGTAAATGTGCACTGAAGATATCACCTTGAGTTTTGCAACAAATGGAAACAACCACTTTATATCCCCATTATTTATTTGCATTTTTTGTTACTTCAAATTCAAACTTTAATGCAGCTCTGGAAAAAGTTTGTCTTATCATTGAACCCGCTTAACCTTTCATGCTGGTTCAGTCATGGAGCATGGTTAGGTTTTATTTAAACAGTTCCAACTACAATATTCAGAAAACCATTTCAAGCAATTAAATAATTTAAAATGAAATGTGACATTTTGCCCTGAAACCGCTCAAACATGCAGTCCTAATCTGCCATGTTTAGTACTGGTTTCTTTATCATAAAGTTGGTTTAATGTGGCACATTAGCTGCAGTTTATCGATTTTGCTCTCACTGAGTGTAAATGTATAGTTCTAACTAGAATAATTTTACTTTTTTATTTTTTATTTTCAGGAGATTCAGGAAAAATGTCAAATCTGTGTTCACTGCAGTTCAGGGAGCATCTTCCCTTCCCCAAACAGTTCATGATCTCAGACCAAGTTGATGCATGAAATGTTTTGTTGAATTATAATATTGAATAGCATAAAATGTGGCATATGCATACAAATGGGGCACCCTTTCAAATAGGAAGACCCTCTTTGGCTGAAACCACACTTTTCATCTTGAAAATAAGTCTTTCTATTCTTTATTCAGAATTCTTCCCACTTTTAAACGCAGAATGTTAAAAATATCACTGATTGTCTTTGCATCTAATTTTCTAAATGTTGAACTTCACTTCATATCTTCATATCTAGCAGTACTGAAGGTTTGATTTTGATTATATATTTTCAGTTATAATATTCTTGTAATATCCAATTGGATTTCCAGCTCTTATTCAGTTCCTTCAGTTCCTTGACATATAACCTTCCAATATTAGTTAACATTTAGTAGATTCCTTTTGTTTTTTATCCCATAAGGTTTCCTGTAGCACCTATTGTTTCACTACTCCAAAACATATGTTGAAAGGTTGGCAAGACATTATTTTCATTCCTTTTTGTCCATATATATGGCCATGCAAAACCTCTGATCTACAAAATGTTAATTTTGCAGGAGAAAGCGAAAACAAAACAATGGTTAGTATAACAAGTGACAATCTGACCATTTTAAACAGCAGTGTGCGTAGCATCCTAACCCTCAGAAAAACCTGTGTTGTTGTCCTGAACACAGTTCCTTACCTTAAAGGACCTCTGTGTTGTTCTGCACAGAAGAAGGAGAACTGGCTGTGAATTTTGTTTTGTTTTTGTATGCTAGAAGAAACTAAAGTGGAAAGTCAAGAGAAAATTCATTCTTGTAATTAAGTCTTTGACAGGCTGCTGTGAGCTGAGACTGTAAGTAGCAAATGGTTTGCACGTGACTCCTTTTCTTTTGTTATGGTGAAACATCCCTCAGTGCTTGGAGACGATGCTGTCTGAGATCAAATAAATTTAGCACTTAAGTGCCCTTTAAGTGATTGGTGGACCCTCATCTGTGTAGGAATCAACCCCCTTGTGAGATCTCTACTGCATTCCTATATTTTGCTTTCTATTTTTGTTCATTCCTTTATTTATTTATTTGTTTTAAGTGAAGTGAGTCATTGAAAAGCAGAGGAGCGTTTGGCCGGGTGGAATTGGAAGGCTCCAGCTCTAGGACATGTTTAGATTCAGTGAGAGTCTCAGTGGCAGCTTCTGAAAAGACTGCAGGCGGGGTCGTGTCCCCACTCTGACAACCGAGAGACACTGAGCCTCAGACGCTGACGGCTGCTGCCACGCTAAAAGACTTGACCTCTCATGGATCAGCAACATGGTTATTTGAGAGGCAGTCTTAGAAATCCACAAGATTAAGTACATGAAAATATTGACTTTCAAGTTTTCTACCTAGAGGAAGAGATTCTTGTAAAATTTCTGTTGATGAGTGGTACACAACTACAAGTTCTGGAAAAAGTTTCCAAATGTCTCTTTAATTGGAGGCACATTTGGGAAAACCTTATCATGTAGAGGTTCCTAAAAGCTTCTTCACTCAAACTTCTTATTTTCAAGAATTATATTTCAAGAATCACCCTTTCCAGGGAACGTTTATGGCACCATGTAAGAGAACCTTCTTTAGTCACTTAATTATAAAGGAACATTGTTTAGACTTTTCTTCTTCTGTCAGCTGCTTCCGTTTACTGGACGCCACAGCAGATCATCTGTTAGCATTTCTTCCGGTCCTCTGTATCTTCCTCCTTCAAACCAAGCACCTGCATGTCCTCTCTCAACATGTCCATAAAACCTCTTTGGTCTTCCTCTTCTCCTCTTTTCTGGCAGCTCCATCTTCAGCATCCTCCTCCCAATATAATCATGGTCTCTCCTCTGGACATTTACAAACCAACACAACCTTGCTTCTCTAACTTTCTCCAAAAAGTTTCTCCAAATTGCCCAACCTGAGCTGTCCCTCCAATATAATATATTCCTAATCCTGTGCATCCTCATCACACCCAACGAAAACCTCAGCATCTTTAACTCGAAGAGTCATTTATGTCATTTATTGTCATTAATTCCTTTTAACAATGCTTTAAACAACCCAGCCAGCATGGACATGCATTGTGCATTGGCATGGTGGAGCAGTGGTTAGTGCTGTTGCCTCACAGCTGGAAGGCTATGAGTTTGAATGCTGACCAGGGTGGCCTGGCTCTTTCTGTATGGAGTTGCATCTTCTCCCAGTGTCTGCATGGGCAGGAGCTGTGATTTCATCCCACAGTCTAAAGACATGGATGTCTGTGGATTGGAGATGCTTGCCTAGGGGTGTATGTGTGTGTATGTGAGAGCACTGTGATGGACTGGTGACAAGTCCAGGGTGTTTCTTTGCTTTTCACCGCATGATCACTGGTAAAGGTTTCAGCACCCAGATAATAGAGGGCTGGATGGTTGTTCAGCCGTGTCGTTCTTGTTACTATTCCAACATTGTCACAACTGTGTGTTCATGCTTGCGGAGGTGTGTTGTGCAGGTTGCGAGGTCGATAATAAGCCCAGTTACCTGATATATAAGCGGATTAGCCCCATTTTTTTTTCTTGTTTTATCAGATCCATCATGTTAATTATAATGGTTAAAGTTGCTTTGTCCTCCCCCTCCATCCTGTCTTGTCTTTGTTTTATAAATGTGTGTTTACCCTGGCTAAGGGAACTTGAAGTGGTCTGATGCTCTGCGCTCACTCCGCCACCATCTCCCTTCCATCATGGCCCATCATTAGCACTGAGAGCAGCAGAATCACAGCTAATGGCACGAAAGGAGCTCGGCTGGAAAGGCGTAAGCTGTGAGCTGCATCAATAATTCAGAGGGCCCCCACACAGCCCCGCTAATCAGCACCAATTTGTGTCAGACCAAGCCACTACCGTCTTCAAAATGGCCTCCTAAAACCACACTGATAAGTCTTTGGTCAGGCCAGAAAATGATCCATCTTCCCCACCAAATGGCCAGTGGCCAGAGGCTGAAACGAGTCTAATGTCCAATTGTGTTTGGAATCAGATAAATTGGATCTATTTTCTCTTCATTTGGGTTTTCTCTTTACCCCTCTACCAACCCCCCCCTTCTATCTGTCTATCTGTCTGTCTGTCTGTCCATATATCTGTTTGTGTCCTTGTTGTTGGATTAGATTAAGCTTTCTGAAATTAATATGTCGATGGTTTGCTGATGAATTACAGTTACCTTGTTTTAAAAATAAGGTTGAGATCATCCAGAGTGTGTTACTGGAACCCTGCATGAATGAGAGACTCCAGCGAATTATAGGGAATACCTTAAAGCCTTGCATGAATTCCAGCTAGAACTTTCTTCACAAGAAAATGTATTTCTTTCATTTATTCAGCAAATATGCCATTGCAGTCATAAGAATACTTTCCACCATTTGAAAATACCAGCTGCCCTTTACATTCTGTAAACAAAGAATGGCAAAAAATGACATTTTCATGATGTACAATGTGTACTGTGATATTTGGCTTGCACACTTTTAAAGCTAGAATAGACTAAATGTACCGGCCAAATAGGAATGTGCAGTAAAAAAATAGAGCTATAATAAACTACATTTAATTAATGTAATTGAATGGTACTGTTGGTAATTAGCTCCAACTCAAAATCTAACCTTTAATTCAAGTGAATTTAAATAAAGAGCACATACCTTTTACCCCCTCCTCCCTTTTTTCATTCTGGAATTGCCCTCTGAACATGGGGAAGATTAGAGAATACACAAATGCAAGGTATTGACCTTTAATAAGGCACATGCTGTAAAAAAATGACATGCTGGAAAATGCTCATATACACTGCTGCAGCAACAAGTTTAACCACAGACCAGCCCTGTAGTGAACCTCTTGAAATGGACACAGGCTCCAGGATTGGAAGATCATGGGTTCGAATCCCAAACCAGTAGGTTTCCCTGAGCTACACTTGAGCTAGGTATCGTCCCCTTCACTGCACCTCGGGCACTTTAGGTAGTCCCCTGCTGTACGGTGTTTATGGGTTAAATGCAGAGTTTTTTGTTGTGTTTCACAATTGCAAATAGTCACTTTCACCTTCACTTAACAAAGTGTTCTCCATTCATTTTTCAACTTAAGCTCTGCAGGCAGAGTAAGCAAACAGAAAAAAATGCCCTCACTTCCGCCATCCATTTCATGATTAGTGGGTGGGAACATGGGCTGAAGCAGTGAAAGTGGCTGAAAGGAGTGAATAAATCAGCGAGCTGCATGAGGTGGGAGAGTGGCGCCCGTGCCCAAAGTGTGCCACCTCAGCAGGCTGTTAGCTGCTCAGCGGAAGGGCGTCCCCCTCTCCAACCTATCCCATCTGTCTCCCACCGCTCACGTCTCCATCATCATGTCAAAGCAGTATAAATAGCTTGAGTGTATCCCATGTGCAAGAGCAGGACGGAAGGCTTATTGATAACATCTGTCATGAATTTTAATGGAGGCTGCACCGCCAGGGCTTGTTTCACTCCCCACTCTTCCTCTTCCTCCCCAGCGTCCATCTCTTATGCCAGATTGATCATGGCATGGGCCTGATGCCTTCAGATGTGGCACGGTTGGGATTGGGAATGGGAGGACTTGTGAGACTTGTGCGTATGCAACATGGATTGATTAGGCACTGCTAATTCTTGCCTCCAGATCTTCATCTCACAAGTGTGCTCTCTTTCACTCTTGCTACCTTCTCCCATCTGGTTTCGAACTGACAGACGTTCACTTCTTTCTTTTTGGCTCCTCTCCATTCTGCCAGACTCTCCTTTTATTACTTTTAACACACTGCACATGGACTTTCACTTTGTGTGTGTGTGTGTGTGTGTATGGGGGGGGGGGGGGGGGTCTCTTTATATTTATATGTACTCATCCTAGGTTCAAACATTCAAATATTCTAGAAATATTTATTTAAACATATATTTATATTTATTTATGACATTTAAAAATAAATTAAGCTCTACTTACTACTGCTGCTGCAGCAAAAAAATAAAACATTCGCTATAGCTTGCCAACAAACAAGTGAAATAAATTTCACCTTGCAATAGGATACCATTGTTTATCACTTGTGGATGCCTTTTGTCTGATCAATTTCTTTTTTTTTTTTTTTGTTAATTTTTGTTAATGCTTATGAATACACATTTCCCTTTATATTTACAGAACAATGAAAACATTTTAAAAATGTATACATTTGAAATGGGCTAAATTAACAAATACATTTTGGCCCTGCAGACTGGAAGATATGTGCATGTCCCTGCTCCCTGAGGGGACCCTTTTTGCCCTTACAGTAGCAGAAAAACACATTTATTGAGTGGGAATTATTTTACACATATTGCACATATTCACAAATGCACAAAGTTAAAAAACAAATCTAAAACCCACAGGATGCGCTATAAATATGTATTGTGTCTGTAAATTGGTCTTGTAAATTGGATTGCTATTTTTTCACGTTTTTATTATTTATTATTATTTTTTTTTTACTCCTTAGTTGTGAACTGCACTGAGCCAGGCCATGTGGAGAACAGCGTTAGACAGATCCTGCCAAGTGGACCTCATCGCTACAGCTTCCAGACTACAGTCTCCTACACATGTAACCCTGGATACTACTTGCTGGGTACCAGCATTCTGACCTGTCAGGGAGATGGCACCTGGGACCGCTCCCTTCCCAAATGCCTCTGTAAGAAACACTCTCTCTCAGCAGTGCCTACCATTGTCAGGAACATTGTACCTGACTGCTTGTCAAAAGAGACACTTCGGACTGTACATTTTCTGATATTTACTTTACAAACCCACGCAGACACAAAAGCAACATACAAACTCCACACTAAAAGTTTCCCAGCCTTGCTGTGAGGTGACGGGGCTAACCACTATCCCTGTCATAATTGACCTCCATTTTTTAAAAACAAATTTAAGCTTTTATATGAGAACATACTGCAGACAAGTAAGAGAAGATATAAAGAGAGAAAATGTACAGTTGGCCTCAAATTATTGACAGATAAATGCTTGCTGATAAATGTGCATCATCATCATTCAAATAATTGGAAGGCTATTAGCATCGCTGAGGTGTTTAAAGTATCGTTCTTGAATCTCTCTCTCCCTGCTCTCTCGCTCTCTATCTGTCCCCCACTATTTCTGTGCAGTGGTGCTGTGTGATCATCCCAGTATGCCTCCGTATGCTCAGATCTCGGGGGATAGGCGCACAGTGGGCTCAGTGATCCGCTACAGCTGCATGGGCCAGCGCTCCATCATGGGCAACACCACCCGCATGTGCCAGCTGGATGGCCAGTGGAGCGGCTCCCCACCACACTGCACTGGTACCCAGAGCACCTCATCCCCCACCAGACCTCACACACACTTCTAAATCAGTGCGGCACCAGTGTACTCTTTTTAAGCTCCCATTGCACTTTTTTAAATCTTTAAATTAGTATAAATATTACTTCAGAGAACAATCACTTCCACTTCCACTTTTTCTTTTTTTTTTTTGTTCACTGCTTGACATTAAAATAGATGAAGTAAACTAAGTATAAATGTAATTCATTATGTAAATGAGTTATTTAATCGCATACAACAAAAAGCAGAAGTAATCCTAGACTCCTGTGGGGTTGCATCTGCTCCCCAAGGCTGGCTATGAATCAGTAGCTGTGGGCCTTCAGCCGAGATCAGTGGCCAGTGATACAGCTGTGTGAGCGTGGGCCTGAAGGGCGAATGCTCCATTCCTCCATAAACCTCTTTAATCTACCCTATCAGCCCCTGCTACATGAACTCCCACACGCCTGCCAGGTTATGAGCTGCCCTGCTTTACTATAAAGCCATCAGCCCCTCGCAGGACTCAGATATGCTGGAGCACAGCCTCATCCCTGGCAGTAAAGCCACCCTGACAGGTTAATGTCACAATTCATGACATTCATATTTTTTAAAAATTGCAGTTTCTCACTGTCTTTCCTTCTCGCCACTCCCGAGGCCCATATTGGCCAGTTTACTACAGAGCACACTGATCTCCCAGGGATAAATATCAATTCCAAACTATGAGTTTTGGACCAAGGAAGTGGAAATTCCTGGCGTCTCTAAACATTTGTGTAATTTTAAAGAGGCAGCCAGGATTTGTGGCTGTTTGTGTTGCGGTGCCAGGCGGCCAGATGAAGAATTGAGAAGATCGTTTGTGAATCCACCAGGAGGAAACAGCAGATGAGTTAATATTATGAACAGATGAAAGAAAAGAAATGTGCTGTCCCCATCGTATTCTTATCCATAGCCTATTATCACCTGACTCAGGTATCCAAGATCCGTCTTAATTCTCACCTCATAAGCATTTGAGGACAGCAACATCAGAGAGATGTTGTATAATGCAAATCTAATTATCTACTGTTTTTATTGTTTACACAGTATTAACTGGACTGGTATGTGGGAGCCTACTTAGATTTTCCCTGTTCATTCCAGGCTTATTTACTTATTAATGACTGGGTCTTTACTTATTAACAGAGGAAGCAAAAGTACACACATTCTTTGCTTATGCAGAAGTACAGAAGTACAGATTCTTGTTAAAATAACTCTGGTAAAAGATGTTTTATTTCAGCTGCTTTATTCAGAGTGTAAAAGTAAAAATTGGACCCTTGAATTACACCACACTTTTTCTCTACACTCAAGTCTCCCCCTTCTACTCTTTTTCATTTTACATTGTTTGACATTTTGTTATCTGCAATGGGCTGGCGACCTGTCCAGGGTGTGTCCCCTGTCCTTCGCCCTATGTGAGCTGGGATGGACTCCAGCACTCCCCCGCGACCCCGTTTGGGACAAGCGGCAGAAAATGACTGACTGACTGACATTTTGTTATATCTGTGGTGTCTTATGCCCTGATGGATACACACAGGGATTATCATATCATGTGTGTCATTGTCCATTTAAGATGAAACTGGTCTTGATGTTGAGAAGGTATAGCTAATTCCCATAAATGTATTTTAGCTAAAGTAATGTTCTGAAAATACAGAGAAATGGAGTCTGGTTGGCAAGGACAATGTAGTTTTCCAATTTGCCTAGCTAGATATTCATAGATCTTCCATGGACAGAAATTCATAGCTTGACATTTGTTATAGGAATGAAGGGACAGTGATGCTCTTCTGAGGTTTCTGTTGATTCTTGTGAATGAAAATCACACATAATTTTTTATCTTTTAATTAGTTTTAAATTGTGAATCTGATGTACCTTATGACTTCTTATTCAGTAACTGATTTGAAACTACATCTCTTCATGTGAATTTGCGTGTTGCTTCAGGTGATGCCGCAGGTCGGTGTGGCGATCCTGGCCTACCTGTGCATGGGATCCGTCTTGGTGAGGAGTTCTCCTCAGGCAGTGTGGTGCGCTTCAGCTGTGAGCCGGGCTACACGCTTCGGGGGTCATCTGAGCGCACCTGCCTGCCCAACGGCACCTGGCTGGGCACTCAGCCCGAGTGTCAGGGTGAGTATGGACTGGAGCTGCAGACAATAGGCCAGTGTGGCAGCATGATTGATCACAGCACCACCAGAAGCCCTCTGCCTTTTCTGAGATTAAACGCACTATGCTAATGCCTGGCCTGGGACTTGTTTCCTCTCTCCAACTTCACACAAACACATGGGAAGAGGCATAATACAGGAGTAGTTTTTCTTCCCAGCTCCCACTATCCACTAAGCTATTTTAGTTTTTTTTTGTGGTGCAACATCACCTGGGGTTGTACACATGTTTTACTCTCACCCTGCTTGTTTTTCCCTTTTCCTACGTGAAAACTCTGCTCACTGTGAATCCAAAAGAAGGGTGCCAGACCCTGTGGTCCCTTACACACCTTGCCGCTGCTCTCTCTCTCTCTCTCTCTCTCTCTCTCTCTCTCTCTCTCTGATCATACATAATACTTTTTCTTTCTTTCCATACCTTTCCTATTTTTCTTTTTCTCTTCTCCTCAGATTTCTTTTGTCTCTTTCTTTTTCTTAGTGTTCTGTCTCTCTCTCTCTTTCTCTCTCTCTTTCTCTCTCTCTCTCTCTCTCTCTCTCGTTTCTCTCATGCTCTCCTTTGCATTGCCATTCCATCTCTCTCTCTCTCTCTCTCTCTCTCTCTCTCTCTCTCTCTCTCTCTCTCTCTCTCTCTCTCTCTCTCTCTCTCTCTCTCTCTCTTTCATTCAGTTACAAATGTACAGACATGTGCGCTTAAGCACAGACATTGCTATACATGTGTCCACCTTGATATTGATTTGACTCTCGGGGCATTGTAATCTGCACTAATGCATCAAAGTCTTACAACAAACAGTGGCACTTCAGCAGTGCACCCTCAGAGCACATGTCCATTAAAAAAGAGCGAATCGATAACAACCCAAGCTTGCATTCTTACATTTACATTCCAAGTGCTACATGCAAAAACTACGCAGGTACTAAAGAGAGGTCTGACTTTTCAATGTCATCTGTGTTAATGTGAGAAAAAAGGATGTCTGGTTAAAAACTTTTCAGCTTTAGTTTATTTCTCATTTCATATGCAATGAAGATTGTAAGTAAACCTGAGATCAGTTTATTTATGCCAAGATTTACAGGAAAAGAATGTCAGAATATAAACTGATGAGAAAGATGATAAGAAAGGGGTCTTATTACTAAGGGAATAATGAAACTGACTCCCTTCACTCGGCACAAAGTGAAGTGTTTTTAACTGTTTTGTTGATAATATGAAAGTGACAACCCTTGTCATTGCGAGGTCACAGCACACGTGAACCACAACGAAATTGGACCTTTGCATTTAACCCATGCACACAAACACCGTGCAGCAGTGGACAGCTATTGAAAGCACCCGGGGAGCAGTGACGGGGGCGGTACCTTGCTCAAGGGTACCTCAGGGCAACCTACTTGTGAGGGAATCGAACCCACAATCTTCCGATGCGGGGCAACTCCCTCACCACTAGGCCACCGCTGCCCCCTGAATATAATATATCCAGACTTTGGTGATGTACTGTAAGAACTGTAGTGATGCACAGCAGATGTTAGTTCATTTCTATCGCCACATTGGACTTCTTGCAATTCTGAAGTGACAGAAGGCTGTAATCTTGCAAACTGGCCTCAAACTAATCAGTGTTGTTGACAAGGTGACCAGTCACAGCTGCAGGTGAAAAAATACAATTCATAATTCATCTCTACATGGCTGTTTTTCAACCTCTGGGTCTGAAACACTCATTTTGCCTGAATCAGCTGGGCTAGACTGCTGTAGGCTGAATAAAGAGACTCATTAAAAAAAATGTGTTTTTTCTCACATCTCAAAAACTGATTTGAAAGTGTTAGATGCTTATTTTACATATAAGGCCTTTTTATTATATGTTTTAAGCCTCGGAGTATGTATATATTTTTTATTATTTAAGATAAGTGATTATATGGTCCATTTAATCTTTTAAAAGGCATTGAAATTGCAGCGCAGAAGTAATATTAAATATCTATTAAATATCTTGCTGAAGTAAGTGAATGTGACTAATTGCCATTGTGAAACAATGCACAGCACACAGTGAGAGAACGAAATGCTGCCTCTGCATTTCATCTGTACACACGTGCAATAAGGGGCAGCTATTTTAAGCACTCGGGGAGCAGTGATGGGGACGGTACCTAGCTCAAACCTACCTGTGGGCAACCTACTGGTCTGGGATTTGAACCCATGGTCTTAGGCTAAGCGAGTGATGTTTTTTTCAATTTTATATTTAAATGGTAAGTGAAAAGTACAGTGGAAAAAAGCAATGTGAACACTGTGTTATTTCAACAAAGCGAGGATAATCTAGCCATCACACTATTAACCCTTCAAGAGTTAATTGTTTGAGTCGTAATAAGTCTTCATGCTAATTTAAAACCAAATTCAGGAACAGCTGTGGAAGCTGGTAAAATGAGTGGCACTGGCTTAGCCACTGACTATAATCACCTTTTGGGCACTTGGGATGTTGACTTCTTGGCTGAAGATTTGTTAAGGCTCTGTCCTTTCTCTGACCGCTGCCTTTGTGCTTTTGAACAGGACTCCTAACTGCCAGCTGCTCCAGGAGCAAGCTACAGAGTTCCACATGGCCGACCTTTCTTTCTTTCCTCTTCCTCCAGCATGGTAGCCTTGGGAAAGAGCAGGCCATGCTCAGAGGAACTCTCTTGATTAAATAAAGATTAAAGAGTGGTTCATTTCCCACTAGTCATTTACATTTGTGCCCCTGATCTCCTAAAAAACCTCTGAGGCCCATTGTGTTGACCTGTGGGTTTTTAAATGGCCATTCCTTTATTACACACTTATATACACCTGCAGCAGAATACATGTACGCTCACCAAGTACAGTTCTGGATATTTGAACTACACACATCCTCCAAATATTCTGTCAAATATCTCTCGCTCTTTTTCTCACTTTTCCTCACACGTTAGAACGTTTCACAACCTGAAACTGGTTTTCTTTAGTGGTTTAGTGGTTAGGAACTAGCCTCAAGATCAGGATGTGGCTTTGAGTCCCAGGCCAGTAGGTTACCCTGAGGATCCCTTGAGCAAGGTGATGTCCCCCAACACCACTGCCTGTTAGCTGGATATATGGCTGATCCTTGCTGCACTGTGTGGATGAGTTAAATACAGAGAGGTATTTCACTGTGGTGGCAGGAGTGTTGTGCTGGGATGTTCACAATGACGAAAAAAAATAGAAACTTTCCTTTTACAGTGTCTTTGCTGACTAGCACAGAAAAGTAAAATAAGCAAAAAGCATTTCATCACTATTTTTCAAGTTCATTCATTTTGCTGTTATTGTAAACATTTAAGTTTTAATAACTTGTTAAAGTTTAATATCATTTTTGGGCAAAAAATTTAAGAGGCAAATCTGACCATTTTGGAACCGAGCGAGTTTAAGTAGAGAAAAAATAAATAAATCTTGCATTCTTACTCCTTCTCTCATCTTTTTCTCCTTCTGTCATTTTATCAGTGGTGTCCTGTGGCAATCCTGGCACTCCTCGGAATGCCCAAATCCAGTTCCACGATGGCCTCATCTTCTCCCGCTCCATCACATACTCCTGCAGAGAGGGCTACTATTCTACTGGCTTGCTCACTCGCCACTGCACCGTCAATGGGACCTGGACTGGGGACATGCCTGAGTGCACAGGTATCGTCAAACCAACACTAGTGTTCCTGAAGCCCTGTACAAGGTTGGGCAATGCTTCAACAGCTTTATAAGGGGATCAGTTACACTGCTCAGTCTTCATTTATTATGCATTCAAAAAAACTCCCAGTGCACATGCTTTCAGAGAACATATAGGCCAAGGATGAATATGGCTTTGCCCAGAGAAGTCATGGATAGTGTTGTCAAATCAGTCTAAGATATTGTTCTGCATTTTTGCTAGCCCTGGGCAAGAGCCAGTCAGAGATACTGAAATCTCCAGCATTGGCCCAATAAAATTAACCCTGTGCTTCCTATTAGCATGAGCTACCCTTGCTTTAGAAACATTATTGAGAAACCATGAGCTTAGAGCTAATGGAGGTCACAGCTAATCTTTATGACTCCAGGCACTCTGCTTGGTTTCTCTTGTATAGAACAGGATGTAGTGATTTCAAGAAGTGAAGACTGTCTAAACTGCTGACACTTTATGAGCAATGGAATTGCCTTTGTTTGAATTCAATTGGGATGAAATGTGCTATGTGTGGAAAAAGACTACTAAAAAGGATTCCTAAAACAGTTCATTAATTTAGGGGTATCAATGGTGCGAGTTAATGAAGTTTAGACTGATAAAATATCTTTTTTTCCTCTTTTTTTCCTACTGACTATGCATGAAATACTTTTCCCTCTCTTTATCTTCTGTGCAAAAATAATGTAGCCAGTCGGTCGCATATACTTAAAAAGTGTACTACCATAGGTTATGTTTATTAATCACAATACTTTCTTTCTAGTTATCAACTGTGGAGACCCAGGAGTGCCTGCCAATGGTCTTAGACTGGGAAATGACTTCACCTATGGGCGTAGCGTCAGCTTCCAGTGTTCTCCTGGCTTTACCATGGATGCTGACCGTGCATCCACCCTCATCTGCACAAAAGACCGGACCTGGAATGGCACCAAGCCTATGTGCAAAGGTAAAGGTGGCTTCTTCTTACTACTCCTTTTCTATCACAAAGTTGAACTGAAGATTCTCCAGGAGGCATGAGCAGTTACTGATTACATTTTTCTGCTAGACTACCTTTCAAACCTAAATGAACGCACTGAGCTGATATATTTTGCAAGGTGATGCAAGAGCGTTCAGATGCAGCACTCATGTATTTAAATGGCTCCCATTACTTATGTTGGGAAGAGTGCACGTAAATTAAACACTGGTAAATATGGCATTCTTACCCAACATACTAATTTTCATTTGTAGCCACCTTACATCTGACAGTTCCCATGAGCTATTCAAACAAAAGTCTTTGTTTAATTACAAAACAACCATTTAATACATGCAGGTCAGCAAAGCAATATACAAACCAGTGAAATTGTTCCTTCCCACCCACTCTGAGTGATCGGTTGTGTTCTCTTGCAGCTATTGTGTGTGGTGCTCCACCCAGTATTCCTAACGGGCAGGTAATTGGGACCGACTTCCAGTGGGGCTCCAGCATTAGCTACACTTGTAACCAAGGCTATCAGCTCTCTCTGCCTACCATCCTCACCTGCCAGGGCTCCGGCAACTGGAGCGGTGAAAAGCCACAGTGCTTCCGTAAGTCTGGAAAAAAAAAAACCCTATCTGAGCATTGGCTCTGTATTTATTTCACAGTTTGGTATCATTGTACAAAGGATGTTTGCTCACATCCATGGAATAGTTTGGAGTTATATACCTTGTAAAAGCATTTTTGCTCTGTTGCAGCTGTTTTCTGTGGAGATCCAGGGATTCCAGCCCAGGGCAGACGCGAAGACCGAGGCTTTACATACCTCTCCTCCGTTTCGTTCTCCTGCTTCCCACCCCTCATTTTGGTTGGCTCCACACGAAGATACTGCCAATATGATGGAACTTGGAGTGGGACTCAGCCTTCTTGTATAGGTGAGGGGAAAGCATGTGTGTATGTGTGTACTATATTGTTTTTCTTTTCCCGTTTTAGACCTACATGTCTATAAACCATCAAGGATGTTTCTTTTATATTTTACTGTATGAAGTCATTTAAACATGAGTACCTCCATGTGCAGTATCACATCTGAATATGGCACGAGTAAGTGTGATTTAAGACTTGGAGGAATATGTTCTAGATCCCAGTCACACCAGCTGTGTGGATCCTGGCACCCCTCTGTTTGGATATCAGAACAACACTCAAGGCTACCAGGTATCAACATGCATAAAAATATAAGTGAATTCGTCATTAAACTGGTCTTTGCATTGGCCTGTTCATGGAAATGTGTTTTTGGTTCTTAACAGACTGGCAACACGGTGTTCTATAGCTGCAGAAAGGGCTACCTGCTCCTTGGCTCCATCTCTCGCACCTGCCTGCCCAACCTCACATGGAGTGGCATGCAGCCAGAGTGCATTGGTAAGTAATCTTTTATCTGAAATAAAGCTGCCTTCATTAAATGTGCCCTACTTTACTTTGTTTTGTGATTTCTTTTGCTCTCTTGGCTTCATGCAAGTATTTCCCACACAGTTGATGAATAATGCAGAACAACTATTTTTGTATTCAAGATATGCCACTCCAATAGAACTTTGCTTGAACCCTGCATGGAGTACATTGAGGCTTACATATTCTCTCCTCTCTTTTCTTCTCTCCTCTCTTCTCCTCTCCTTCCCTCCTCCTCTCTCTCTGTTGTCTTTAATTCTCCTCTCCTCTGCTGTCATTTATTTTCTCCTCTCCTCTTACTTAGCTCATCACTGTAGTCAGCCTGAACTCCCAGCACAGGCAGATGCCAGAGCCATTGAGCTGCCCTCTCTGGGCTACACACTCATCTACACCTGTCAGCCTGGCTTCTACCTGGCAGGAGGCTCTGAACACCGCACCTGCAGAGCGGATGGCAGCTGGACCGGCAAGCCACCACTATGTGCAGGTATATATATATATATGTATATATATACCCAGTGACTCCAGACATTTAACAACACCTGCCCACTGCCAAGTCCTTTTTTGCAGACCATATTTCCCATTTGATCATCATAGTTAGTTTTTGTATTGGCATTTTATTTATTTGTTAAGAGTGTCTGCCACTTGCACAAACACAGCAGTTGTACATCTGCCTTGATATCAAATAGGTAATTGCTCAGATTTACCATGTTTTGTGCGTCTCTCTCTCTCTTCTGCTAATGCTGATGAATTGCTGAGTGCACCTGTTTCATCTCAGAAGGCTGGCTAGATCAGGGGGCTCAATTCATCATGCTATCATTGGAATTTCATACGAGTACAACGCAGGGCTAATTAGGACTTTCAAATTGCACCGATTTTACCAAATGTCCTCCTGACATACAAACGGATCCCGTTCAGCACACGGTAACTGGTGTAGATAAAAGAATCAAACCATCGTACAAACAAATTGTCGTTTTCACTGAGGAGAATGCAAGTGCTTGCAAATTGCAGTTTTGATGGATCTTCAGCTGGAAGTGGATGAAATATGGCACTGATAGTTTTTAAAGCTAAGCTATAAAGATGGAAGAGAGGCCTGTGCTGCTGGTCTTTCACAGCAGAGGGATATTAACAGCACCTGTGGGAACGCTGAGGGAGAGTCCGTCCAGGCTTCTGACAGCTAATAAAAACTCTGTCTCCACTTGGTGTGTAGAGTCTGTCCTATGCTGCAATTAAAAAAAAAAAAAAAAAAAAAAAGCTACACCATGGCAAAACTGACAAATCTACAAGCTACACGTCCACAACGCTTGTTCCTTCTAAGCTAATATTCATCACATGTCATAAAGAGTAACTAAGCTCGTTTTAAGAGGGATAACTCGGTAGTGACTGGATTTATAAATAATTAGTACATGGGGATGGGAAGACAATTCTCCTCTCAAAGTTTACTCTCATGAGTGCTGGTCTATTGGTACAGAAAGATTCTGCTTGGATGTAGAGTTGACTGCAGTTTTCAACCTAATTACTTTTTCCATTCTGGCTCATTCTGCAGTTCATCATAATCTTATATATAACAGTACACATCAGTTCTATTGCAATGGATGTTGAATGTACGCAAATGCATTAATCTTTGCTTTACATACTTTTTTAAGCTTTAAGCACTGTTACTCATTTAAATAAAGAATTTAATGATTAGTAAGTGTAATATGGAACAGTATATTGCTTTAAGTAATGCGCTCTCTCTCTCTCTCTCTCTCTCTCTCTCTTGCTCTTTCTCTCTCTCTCTCTCTCTCTCTCTCTCTCTCTCTCTCTCTCTCTCTCTCTCTCTCATATAGCTGATAACAGACCAAGCGGAAAAAAAGTTGGAACAGTAGAGCCTCCCAACACAAAACTTCAGGGTAGCCCATAAAGCTCTACTTGTATAATTCAAGAAACATCAAATCAATGAAATAAATATTTGTTACATAATTCCACTGTCTCCTTCTGTGCCAGTGCCTAGTGGAGTGTTTGCTAAGAACTCTCTGTGGAGGGGATCGTATGAGTACCTGGGGAAGAAACAGCCAGCCATGCTGAGCATAACTGCTTTTGAACCATTCAGCAACCGGGTCAATGGCACCCTCATGGACCACAGTGGAGTGCAGCTCAATCTGGCTGGTGAGTGTTTTTCTCCTCTCAGACATAAACCTTCCAACACACACACTATTACCTGGCCCTCACAGCAGGAAGCTAATGCCAACATGTGTTGCTCACTACTCAGGCTTGTACCTTTCTTAACACTCTGCTCCCTGTTCTCTTAACATGATTAGTAATGGTTCTGGAGCTGTCCAAAAAACATCACTGAGCCACATTCATGAAATCATAGTAAATATGCAAGTCAGAAATGTACCTTCTACAAAATTTTTGTGCTTTCAGTTTCCACAAGCTATGTCTTGACTTACAAATGACCACCATGTAAGAAAACCTTCAGACCAACTGACAGACACAGTAGCTCAATACATATTGGAAATAAAAAGGTAGAAAAGAACTGAGAAAAGACTGGAAACTTTAACTGAGCAGTATGCTGTTTTTTGTTTATAATGTGTATGTGTTTATAACAAGAGTAACCTATGAACAACCTAAACGGCCAATGCCAGGATAATTTACCTTTTTTAGGAGTGCTATATTAATGTTCTGCTCTAACTTCAGCAAGCCGATGTTAGGTTTTGCTGGAAGAATGAGGGGATATAGCTATCTAGAAATTTTTTTGCATTTTTTCCCTGTGATTTGTGCAAGTTGTGAAGATGTCAACTCCATTTTAAAAACCACTAAGTTAATTCCTGCCACATAGTGTTGCATTTCTGCTAATCCAGATCACGGTGACAGCTGGCTGAGGTGAGCAGCCCAGGTGTTCCTTTCCCCAAACACTTCCACTCGGTCTACTAGGCCAAGGCACTCCCAGGCCAGCCGAGGTATATAGTCCTCCTACCTTCTCTTGGTTCTGCCCCAGTGGCTCTCCTCCAAGCTCCTCATACTATCCCTAAGGGTACACCCAGACACCCTGCTGAGGAGTATTATTTCCGCCGCTTGTATTCACAATCTTATTCTGTCGCTCACTACCCAGTTCATGACCGCAGGTAAGGGTTAGAACGAAGATTGACTGGCAAATTAAGAGCTTTGCCTTCCAGCCGCTGCCCAGTCTGTCTATCAATTTCCCGCTACATTTTACCATCACCTGTGAACAAGACCCCAAGATACTTGAACTCCTCCACTTGAGGTGGTTATTCTTTCTCAACTCGGAGGGGCCAAACCACATTTTTCTGGTGTGGCACAATGGACATGGAGTTGCTGATCCTCATTCCTGCCATCTCACTTTCAGCTGAAAACCTTATTGGATGCTGGAGGTCACAGCCTAATGAAGCCACTAGAATTACATCATTAAAATGGAAATCCTTTGCTTGCACACACACAACCCATAACACTAGGCAGGGAATTTTTTCTGTATTTAGCCTATCCCAGATACACCAGTAGTGAGCAGTGGGCTGTTATAGGGTTAGATGCCTTGCCCAAGGGCACTTTAGCCACGGATGGAAAAGTGTTGTTCCCCAACTCCCCACAGTTGACATGTTTTCTGCCTGTTCATGGGATTGAACCCACAACTCTTTGATTGCAATCCTTCTTTTCTTTTTATCTTCTACACAAAGAAAAGATGCATTTTTGAGACTACCATAGTAGACACTCTCCACCCCCTGACTGGGTCTTGTCCAGAAGATTTTGATCATGGACTCTCTGGGTTTGGCAGGTCTTGTTTCAGGGAACAGCTCTTGGAGGATACTGTAAATATTCTCAGGCATATTTAACCTCTTAACACAATCTGAAGTCCTTTAGGATCACATGGGGATGGCCTGGTGATAGGATGCTTGCCTATCAACCAAAATGTTTGCATGTTCAAATCCTATCTCCACATCTAGTTGCTCCAGGGAGACTGACCCTGAAATAAGAATTGTAAGTCACTCTGGATAACAGTGTCTGCTAATTGGCAAAAAGGTGCTATAAATATGACAATTAGTTATAATAAAAGCTAAACACAGCATGCATGAATGTCACCTGCTCAGTTTAGTTTCACTTGAGTCATTATGGAGTTGATAGTTATAATAAAAATTCAGTTATGCTGTTTACTCTCTTTAGTGTCTTTGTGCATTTTTTGCATTTTTTCTTGGTTACGCTTCATAAATTCATAGATATAGAAAGTTGTGGAAACAAGCCTTTTGACAGATGATTTATGCACACATTAGTTATGCTCTCCATTCAAAAATACAGCCCATTAAGATTATATGTCCCTGTGCAGGTACCTACAAGAGAGAAGAGGCCCATCTGTTGCTGCAGGTCCATCAGATTCGAGGACCTGTGGAGATCTTTGTCAACAAGTTTAAAATCGACAATTGGGCACTGGATGGACATGTAAGTAGTCTTCTTTCCTTGACCAGCTCAGATTGTGGTATATAGGGCCCTTTAATAATATAATGTTAAAAGTATAATGTTAGTGGTTTCTTCTATAATCCACTTTCTTCTATAATAACGGCATGCATTTTAGCTGCAGACATTTGTGCAAAAGAGTCTAATCAGATCCACCTGAAAGATCAAAGGACTTTTTTACAAAGGGCTTTATATTAAGTAACCTAATGGAGCAATGCTTAATCAAGAATATTTCTTCATTTCTTCATCAATATTTCTTTTTATTTATTTATTTATTTTTATATATAACATAATACATACATCTTCATGTTTCCCTTTAAGAATGGAGAAGGTGTGTATCAATGGGGTCTCAGACTTTTGCTCCCAGGTGCACTTCCATGTTTCAGTTTAAGCTCCACCCATTCATGCTACAACTTTGACTGCTTTTGTGTGATGCATGATGAAAGGCAGCCAGTCAGAACAGAGATCATTTGCATGTGTCAGTCTTAAAAGCCCACTAATAAAAACAGACTGTATCACTTCAAGGGATTAAAAAAATGGGAGGAAAACATGATCTAAAGCCATTTACATGCAAAAGCACATGTCATAAATGGAGCTCAGGGGAAAAGTAAGGTTCAGAAAATCTGCAGAATGTTGATGAAATGCTTATTTTTCTTATGTGGATCCATAAGAGTCTTTTTGAGGTTAAGGTGTAAATCTCCCTGCTCCCATATCCCACCCAGTCATACTCATACACCCACACACACATCCCCAAACACACACTCACACATACAAACACCCACAAGGGCTCTTGAACAGACTTTGGACCACACACACACACACACACACACACACACACACACACACACACACACACACACATGTACCTCTCCTGGGAACAGGAGAGCTGAGAAAGTTTTCCTTTTAATTAAAACGTCAGTTAAATCATTGCCGAGTAATCGGGGCCAGACACCCCCCCTCCCCCACCAATGCACCGGAGACAAGCAGCTGGGAAAATGTAATTAAAAGTGTGGGTCATGAGGGCTTTTGTAGGAGAGTGTGTGTGCCTGTGTACCTGTGTGTGTGTATGTCAGGTTTGCTTCTGTGTGTGTGTTTGCATATGACCATTTTTGCACTAGGATGAGGAATGGGTTTGGTTTGAAATTAAATGTCAGCAGTAAGAGTTCTGCTGCCTGGATGACATGTTTTACCTTTCAGCGGCTCATTCTTGACATTTTGAAAATGTATTGACTTTATAATATGAGGTCTTTAATTGTTTGTTCTCTTTCTTTACAGGTGTCATATATGCCTTCGTCTAACTCCTTTGTATATCAAGGATTTGTTAGAGGAAAAGGATTTGGCCAGTTTGGGCTTCAGAGGTTAGGTATGTAATTGACTTTTAGGAATTAAGTGCTACATTGTGCTGTCTTATGCCTGCATTTAAATAACAATGACAAATCATATTTTTAGATTATTTATAACAGTGAGAACCTCAACAATTCTGGTACCATCACTGTTACTACTAGTTCTTCTCATTATTATTTTAATAGTAGTAGCGTTAACATTGTTGTTGTCATCCTTTTGATTCCTCGCTCTGGCTTTATTCTGGTGGAGAAAGATATCAATATTATAAATGAATATTACTGTTATTTATCCTGCATCTTCTCAGTATGGCTGAAGTGAACCTAACCAGTAATCCATGTTTTTTTAGTCTTCACTGCATTGCAGTTTCTACAATAAACCACAGGGTGTTAATGACACTCGGCTATAAATGAGTCATCCCTCAGTTTTAGGAAATTATCATGTGGGGAATGATAGGAATATTCCTCTGTAAATCAAAAATGAAATACTGAGCCTGTTACAATCTCTCTAGCTCACACACCTGGTGGTAGGAATTAATTAAAATACTCCAAGCACTGCTTATACACCCGTCTTTGTTGTCATAAACTATTGAAAATGATTCACTCTGGGGGTTGGAGGTGCAGGAGCAAAGAGAGAGGGAGAGAGAGAGAGAGTTATTTTAGTATGACTGAGGCTATTGTATGACCTATTTGTCAGAGAGACAAGGAGAAAGTGCAGTACATGGCTTGTGGGGGCCAAAATCAAAGGGTGTTCTGTGAAATCCTGCCATAATGAAACAGCCATGCTTCATCTCTAATCGACAACTATATGCACTCCTATCCCAACCACCAGAGAGCCTGAGCAAACAGTAGATTTATTAATAAATGGGGGCTGCAGAGGTAGGAGGGTGGGCTGTGAGTAAGGGTGGGTGGGTAGGTGTGTGTGTGTGTGTGTGTGTGTGTGTGTGTGTGTGTGTGTGTGTGTGTGTGTGTGTGTGTGTGTGTGTGTGTGTGTGTGAGAGAGAGAGAGAGAGAGAGAGAGAGAGAGAGTGAGAGCGCATTAAGGTGTTGCTTCATTTGTCATGGTTTGATCGGCTGGCTTTATTGAGTAAATTAATTGATTCTCCCACTCTTTCTTGCTTTTACTTTATCGGGGAGGACTTTGGCGTTGTCAGATGAACAGGTGCATTGTCACTGTGTGGTTGTTTAGGGAGGCACTGTAGTCAAAATTGAAAAATGAATGGCAAATGACTTCATCTTTGTAGTGTCTTCATAGCAATAATTAAAAAGCCCTGTTTGGGTAATAGAGTTTGACATTTCCCAAAAATGCATCCATCTGCTGAGTTTATTACAGAAATAGATGGAATATCTAAATCTCACTTTCTTGTTCTTTTTGTTTGTTTTTCCTTTTGTCGTTTGATTAAAATGAATTAGAATGTAAGCGTTGTCACAGAGCTTTCTGCTTGTAAGTTAAGTCTGTGAAGTGTGAAATATTATCTTCTAGAAATAATGAATTTGCAAATGAGCTATTGAGTAAAATTGGACATGCCCCAGTGTGGCGGAAGTCTTGCCAGTGAATAAAAATGTTTTGTTCCGAGTCTTTTCATATGTCTTTTGGTCTCTTCTGCAGAGGGCATTGACCCAATTGTGGAGAATCCAGGCTACAACTTTGCCTCTAACAGCAGTTCAGTGGCAGCAGCCATTTTAGTGCCTTTTATAGCCATGATTATAGCAGGATTCGCTTTGTATCTCTACAAACACAGGTAACCACTGCCTATGTGTGCCATTAATCAATCATTGCCTTGTTTGTGTGATAATATGGTGCTCAGCACTGTGATCCAGCTGTAAACAGTGTATTTTTCATTTTAATATCAGTGAAAATATTCATTTTCAGTTGAAAATCAGTTTGAGTAATTGAGAGATGTCTTGCTGCACCCTTAGAAAAAGACCCAAAGTACCCTTCAATGGCTACGCAGGCCATGAGAATACCAACGGAAGAGCAACCTTTGAAAACCCCATGTATGACCGCAACATCCAGCCCACAGACATCATGGCCAATGAAACAGAGTTCACGGTCAGCACAGTCTGCACAGCTGTATAGCCACTGCTTTCTCCACAGGTAAGGCACTGCTCTCATGGCACACAGGTCTTTTTGCATCAAAACTCAAATTCTTAACCATATCATGGGAAAACAAATGTATCATTCTTAAAATGAAAGAATATTCATTCCACTCCATAGGTAAGGTAGTGCATATTTGGGAAAATAAGCTACAAATACAGGCCAATTTGAATTTTCCAAGTTTCCAAATTTTTCAAGCACTAATCTTTCATTTCCCTTAAATGATTTCAGTGCAAAACCGGTTCTACATTTTAGCCAGGCTTTATTTTGTCACAGTACATAGCAGCTAGTAAGAAACATTCAAAGGCACAGTAACATTTACATTTGCAGCATTCAGCAGACACTCTTATCCAGAGCGACTTCCATGTCCTAATTACCGGGACAGTCCCCCTGGAGCAGCTCAGTGGTACCCCCAGTGGTGGTAGTGTTAGAGATGGGATTTGAACCTGGGACCTCTTGAGCCATAGGTCCATGGACAAGTATCCTACCACTAGACCACCACTGATCAGGAGAAGTCTGAAATGGTGATAATGTGAATTATGAATGTTTTCTTTAGAAAAAAAAAAGTTATTCAGTGGGCAAAAAAACTTACACTTTTTAAACAGGCATGTGGCTCCAACAAGCCCAGTGCAGCCAGTGCTGATAAACACAGCAAAAGTCTCAGTGTTCAGTTATCCCTGCTACTGGAAATATGCAGCAACTCACTAAGAGTTAATTCCACGTTGTCGACTATCCTGTGTTTCAAAGCCCCAGCACACACTTGCAGTCAAGTATTAATGCCTAATATGCTTCATTTGGGAAAGGCACAAAGTTGCACAGAACCAAAGACAAAAAGGTCACAAGCAAACAGATGAAACTCTGCACTGCAGTGTGCTGGATGAGGATAGAGGCCTCAGGGAAAGACACACAGCCATTTCTTTTCTCATTTGGCATGATTCAGTGGTATCGTTTACTAGAGATTCCAACCATCATTTCCCAAACTGCCTTTTCAGAGTGCGATTTGTTGGATGAGGAGTGTAAGGGTGGGAAAAAGTGAAAACCAGAGAAAGTTTAAAGTGTAAGGCTGAATTTGTCACTCTAGTTTTGCCCAGAGCTAAAATGGGGAACAAACTGCTGAGGCAAGGGCATCGGGAGAGTCCGATTTTTTTTTTTTTTTTTTTTTTTTTTTTTTTAAAAAGCTTAATACCAGTACCATTTGCAGAGTAATCCACATCTATGCGGGCTGCAGTCCTGGACATGAAAATTGTTTATAATTTGATTTCTGAAACACATTTATGTAAACTGGAAAATAAAATACATGAATGCGATTTATGACATAAGTAAACTAAAAGGTCCATTTCTTTTTTTGACACAATGTACTTCATGTCTGAAAGCATCCCTCTCATTGGTGAATTCAGCGATTATAATGTGACCCATTAGTGAAACAAGTGTGCTCACACAGCTTGCTTTGTCTCTATAGATAAGCACTGCCAATAGAATAGAATATTCTTGGACAGTCATAGATGCGCCGTCCAGCCCAATGTCAAGTATGTCACGTCAAGTCAATGTGGAGCAGTAGATCATTTCTGGAGTGAAGGAGCACAACCCAATATAATGGGGTTGACCTGGAGAGAAGTGTGATCCAGAACTAATCTTCCCACATGAATAGATCATGTGGTTGGATGCAAACAAACCCTAATGAAAATGTCCATGTGTAGTCTGAACTTCCCAGAGGTGTAAAGGCTGTTACTGCAGGACGTGGGGCATCCCCTATTAATATAGAAGAAATATGGATATACGTTAGAAGAAATATTGGATGAGGGTGTCTACTCTGAGTTTTGGGCATAAAGTTTATTATTCTGGAACTGATGTACACTATTGAATCAACTTAATTCATTGAGCTACTTTCACTCTATAGCCGCCCTCTGGACTTTTAATTCCTTAATCATGTTTGCGATCGTAAAGTGCTCAAGGTTGTTCAACTGACAAATTAAATTCACCAATACCACCCGAAGGATTTTTAACCCCGTCTTGATTTCGCTTGCACTCTACTCTTGAGATATTTTTGACTTGTTTCTTCTGACTATAATTAATGCGTTTGTTTCCTCCTCTCTTGACTCCTTTTTCCCTCTGCCTTCTTTCCATTTGTGATGTTTCTGACACCTCCATCTTTTCCATCTTTTTTCTCTCCTTCTTTCTTCCTCCTCTGCCTCCCCTCTTCTTTTTACATATACGTTCATCCCTGTCTTCACAGGTCGAGGACGAGTTTGTTCTCCTGCCCACATGAGTGGCCCCACAGGCAGCAACGGGCTGCGTGGGTGGGCTGGAAGAGAAGAATGGAAGCTTTTCTTTTTTTTTTTTTTTTTTTTTTTTTGGTTTTTTTGTTTTAAATCTAAGTATAGCAAAAAGAGATCACTCCCTGATGATGAGGCAGGAAACAAACAAACAAAAAATCAACAGGAAAACACACAAACATGTTCCTCGGGGGCAGCCATAGCACTGTCTGCTGTTCCGAAAATCTACCTGTTCTTACATGCGTCTGCTGTTTCTGTTTTTGCCTTTTTTTCCCAGGGAGAGCTTCCTGTGGAACTTTGGCATGGCAGAGGGGAAGATTGTGACACTCGATTCTGTTTGCCAAAAAAAAAAAAAAGAAAAAAAAAAACAGAAAAAGAAATGTGTAGTGGGCTATTTTCATACTGGGTTTTCAGCAGCTGGTGCTGTTTTTTTTTGTTTGTTTGTTTGTTTGTTTTTATCTGGAAGAACAGGGGTCTTGCTATAAGTGGAACTAGCGAGGAACATCCTGGACAGTCGGAGCTCTGTTTCACCTTTCTTTCTCTCCATGGAGTGCATTTGGCCTTTTTTTCTTATTCCTTGCACATCGAAGCTGCAAGATTACCGATAAGCGTAGACTTTGTTCACATTACTGGGCCTCTCTGGTTGACAGTTGCACTATCAATTCCTCTGAAATTTTCACCTGAAGCCACAGAGCGTGAATTGAAGTAGAATGAGATTTTGAGGCTTATTAGAAGACAAAGATTCTATCATTAGCACCTCTCTCTGCTCGTTCCAGCCTGGAGCATGGAGTGTTCTCGCTGCCGCATTTTGCCACCCCTGCTGACTGAGATTGGAGAGCCAGTACATGCCCCTGAGGAGAGCGCTGGAAAAGAATATGAAAGGAAATAGGGAAGGTTATTTGTGTGGGGGAGAGAGCTGGCAAGGCTGACTTTAGGCGATTTATTTTCTTTGGATTCTGTATTTTTTTTTTTTTTTTTGCTGGTCCTGCACTTACAGGAAGAAATGTGTTGCACATTCAGGAATTGGATGGCATCTGCATTCCTCCGTGTGGGCCATCTGAGCGGCGCTGTCTCCCTCCCACTCCTCATTAGTCTGCGGTGGATGTCCTGAGTGCTGTTCACTGATATTTAAAAAGGCAGCCAGCGGTAATGGAGTGTTCTGGGTGCTCTGGCCTGCGGGCCCACAGAGATGGTGCTGTGAAGCACTATTCCTTGGCTGTGAATTCTCCAGGGGAGGCTGCTGATGTCTGCTGTTTTAATCACTTCACCTTTCTTTATGGAAAGGTTGTGAACTGAACTTTCTTCATTGCGCAAACAAAACAACAGCAACCGCCACAAAAAGGAACATACATACAAAGCACGTAGCCTGTTGACTCCTGATCATATCTTCAAGCCTTGCATTCTAGCAAGTGCGCACGATCAAAGCTGAACTAACATGGTGCAAATTTGGTCTGCCTTTGAGTTAGTTCTAGTTAGAGTTCAAATCAACATAAAAGAAACAGGAGAGTGGTGTTAAGTGTTTTTGGTCCTGGTATATTTTCCTCTTCATACCAGTGTCACTGTGTGCATTCATTCATGAGGTACAAAACTGTATCCCAACCAAACCAGGCAATTAGTCTATATAATAGTCTATATAATTATCCATATAGGTGACTTTTGCAGACGACACAATGCACATTCATATCCCACCAGTCACTCCTAAATCATATATGTGGAGATAGCTGGTGACAGAAAGCAGTATTTATAATTTCATTTCTCCCACTTTAATTATAATGTGATATTTAAGGGCGGTTATTGTGATGAAAAGGCTGAACACCAGTCTCTCTGGTGGCAATTTTTTCTTCTGCACTTATTTGCAGAAATGCAACCTCTTAGAACTGAGATGCAGAAAGTTCCAAAAAATAGGGGGCACAGAAAACGAGCTTATGATTTCATACCATATCAGTGGAATGGGTTCTTAGGGGACTACTGCATATAATGGATTCATCCGTATGCTTGGGCAAGACCAAGTAAAAATGCATGGCAGATTGTAATTGAGACCCATCTGAGCAACATATGTCCCACAGATAACGTGCCTCCATTTCATTGTCATATTTTCATTAAGCTCATCTAGTGTTCTCATATTAGAAGTACTGCGTATCTGCCTAAAAAGGACGAGTCCTCTTTCTTTCTTCGTTGATGTCTAGTGGTCCAGCTTGGAAAGCCAGTTCAGAATAGTATGTTCATGTCCTATACTTATGTGCTGATCCCCTTCTGTTACATGGATTTGCCTATTTTTGGCATTGTGTAGCCTTCGTACTTCCAAGCCCTCAATTATCTAGTGCCTACTACCATTGGCGAGCATTTTTAGCGAGCGAATAAAATCCCTGACATTATTTGTTACAGAAAAAGGCTTCTCAACAAAATCTCTGTATTTTTCTTTCAGTCTGTTTCACCTGTCGTTTGGTAATTGCTTTTACAATTTTATTACTTTTTAAATCTGTAGCTTATCTCAGCTGTGTGAATATAATATTGCCCAGTGCTTGTTTCAATTGTGAGTTGATGGAAAAAGCAAAGATTGTATTTCCCCTGTGATTTCACAGGCAAAATGGTTGGCAGGCACATTATCTTAAACCTATTGGCATTCACTTCACATTTCTGAATGTGAGCCTTTTTTTCTTCCCTTCCCTCACATAATTTCATTTCAAATTGCTTTATCACAGTGGATGGCATCTGCACTCACTTATATGCTATTTCCCCCCACATCATATATCAGTTATGACTCTGTATCCCCAGCAATTTATTTCCAATGGTAAACTGCAGGAATTATCTGATACACATTCATGGAGGGTTTTACAGAAGCAAAGGAGAGGGCAAAAGAGCAAACGAGGTATGGCCCGAGTTATCGTTTTAGTGTTAGGACTTAAATTGATCTTATGAAAACATCTTTCATCTTTTTATTGTTTGGTGTTTTTTTTTCTTTCCTCCCTCCATGGGAACTCGAAGGACTTTTAGAAGTTTTTAGACCAGAGGGACCAAAATCCCGTCCTCTTCTACTTTTTACCTGGAGGTTTACACTTGTGAGGTTCTAACGGAGTTTGGAAGAATTCAGGCAACTGCCGGTGTTTCTTGAGGGCTTACACATCCGTTGCTCCAGTGTTTTGGTACCTCTATCTGAGACATATCTTGATTACAGAAGGTTTGGTCTTCCCTAGCTCCTTATTTAGCATTGTGATACTGTACATTGGAGCAAAGAAAAAAACAAAAAAAAAAAAAACAAAAAAAAACTTTTAACTGCCAGGGGAGAATTTCAAAGCCACTTTTTTTTTCCTTAGCTGTGTTTGGCTTAGAGTTGAGCCTTTGTATTATTCTTAGCCCAGGAGAAGATCAAATAGCTGGGGAGCAAGAGAGAGAGGGAGACAGACAGACACACACAGAGAAAGAGCAAGCAAATAGAGCCTAAAAAATGATTTACAGTAGAACTGGGTCTTGGCAAGACTCTCTGTTGTTCATTATATAAACATCTGCTTTGCACCTCCAGACTTCATATATGATCTCTATAATGAGTCTCCACCTTCTGACTACTGCTAGCCACTGGTTTACAGCTCAGCCTTTTAGTCTATGGTAATCTTGGTGTCTGCTGCCTTTAATGTGTAGCTTTGACCGAATAAACACATCTAACATTTTCACAACTATATCGGTTATCACTTTCACAAACACCAATCCTTTATTGATCTTATCATCTCAATGATGTCATTAAGCCCTTCCGCACTGTGCCGTAAGAGGTGATTTAAGAGAATCAGGGGCATGCCAGAGCAGCAGTGAAGGCTGACTCTTTGGGCCCATCCTTTATCACCTCCAACCAGGCCTCCCTGTCTCTCCTGGGAAGCCATGAAGGATTACCGTCCATGATCTCACCACTTGAGTTAAAGTGTTTGACCCCCACTGCTTCTGTGTTTTCAGGCTGCTTCTGTGGGTGAAATATCACTGTTTATCTGACTTTCTTTTATAAATGGGAAGACAATATGATTAGAGTTTGCCCCAACCACCACCTATCACCTTGTAGATCTTCACTTTTAGCCCCCGATGTGTCTAGACCAGCAATGCACCCAGTTGCTATATACACATTGCTCAAGAAGGTCATAGTTTTAAGGCTCATATGGTTGAAGAAGGAAAAGACCATAAGTAGCAGTCATAAGGATATGCCCAAATTACACTGAATGTATCTCAGTTCACCCACATAATAGCTAAAAACTTTCACTTTTATCAGAGTACCACATCCGGTACTCTGAAAAATCCGGAGGACATCTCTGAATGTCCCCAGAGAAAAGATTATTTAATATCCATATTATTAAATATATTTTGAAATGTACATAACACTGATATAGTTTTTATCCCCAGAGTATGTATTCTAATAATTTTTAAGAATCCTTGGACTAATCACAAATGTTGAAACATACAGTATGCACTTTTCAGAATCCTGTTTTCCTCCTCTTTTAATTGTTCCTTTGGAAAATAATAATAAACCCAATCAACCTATTCATTCCTCTCCACTCAGCAAGAGAGAAGTGCCCACCTTGAGTGACTTTTACAGGATTGCTCTGCCTAGCCAAAGCCTCAAGGAACACAGTCAGACTGCAGTTATATGCTCTTTGACCAAAAGGGTTTTTTTTTTTTGTTGTTGTTGTTGTTATAGTTGTTGTTATTGAAAAGCGAGTGTAAAAATGTGAGAGGACCTGAATGGACTGGCCTGGTGTGAGTTACACAAGGAGAAAGGAGAACAAACAATAAAAAAAAAAAAAAAAAAAAAAAACTTTTTTGTACAGAGATATATTTTTATGGAAATACATTTGTAATATAAAAAAGAGAAAATGGGTCTGTAAATGTTTTTCAATATTGTAGTACAAATGCTAGTGGGAATATAAAAAAAATCTATATATATACAAAGATAAAATAGAAACAAAGCTTTTTTTGTATATGTAAAAAAGATTGTATATACAAGTTTACATATTGTACATATGTAATACCCGACATGGCTTGTCTGCAGTATATAAAATGTATTTTATCCGTCTGTATATGATGCTTTGCATTGTGTTTAAGCTTATTCTACTTTCTTGAACTTGAAACCTATTTTGAAGTTTTTGGAATAAAAAATAAAAACATCTGGTTGCTCTTTCTGTGTCTCACGTCAGTGCTACAATTCAGTGAATCCATTTGGAGAACCTTAGCACATCTCCATATATATATTTATATGTGGAGATATATGTATAAAGAGGGGCAGAGATGCATGTAGTGACTCGTATTGTCAGTAAAACCTATGAGAATTACATTAGACAAAAATATTTAATTATAAAATAATTGGCTATAAATACAATAAAAAATGGAAGCGTGTATAAGAAAAATAAAAGTAAGCCTCATACACAACCCTAAAGGACACCATATAGTATATTATGTTAATTGGAAAAATGCTGAGGGTAACAAAATTTCTTACTTTGAGATATTTATATAAAAAAAAAAAATTAAGGTGATTCTATACAAGCAGACCCAATTTAAAATGTGTTTTTAAGAATATTATGCTACTGTATCACAAGTCTAATCTATAGCAATGCTTTACAGCGCTGTATATTTTTCAGTGCAGAAAAAACTAAATGTGGTGTTTGTCACCTATTTTTGGTGGGATTTGTAAGAAAATGATAAACTGTAATTTAGAAGTTTAGGTTATTCAAGTTTAGTATAGTAAAATGGTGTGTGTGCTTTGGTGGACAGTAAACGATCAGAAGGTGGATTGATTTCTGAATTTTAAATACAATAGGTGAAGTTTTGAAAGACTAGCCATAGCAAAAGTTTTTTTTTGTATTCATTTTTTTTTTTTTTTTTTTGAGACAAGTAAAGCTATGTTTTGTAGCTTTTTACTATAAAAGTTTTAATTCCCAGGATTTTTTTGAGGTTTTCCTGTCCCTGAACATCTGTCCTGTGATTGGACAGAATTTATTAGTTTGTTATTGTTCAATTAGAAGTTAATCACATGAGTGATACACTAGGGAAGAGTAACTTAATTTACCTTTACTAGAAAATATATATTAAGTTGCACATTTTTGTAAGGTAGTGGAAATGAGACTAAAACATGCAGGTTTTTTATGACTATTGGTAATAACCTACAAAGATTTTATGAATAAGGCTTATTCCAAGCATCCACTGTCACTGAACTTCCTATGATGAAGTGAATGAAAGAAGCCTCTTTTATGTTTTTTATTGTTTTGTTTTCATGGTTTGTGTCAGCTGTCATGAAAGGCTTATGTAGATGACATGGGGATGTATGAATACTTCTCTGCAGTAGTATACAGGGGCAGTGGTGGCCTAGTGCTTTGGGAATAGGCCGCAGGATGGAAGGTCATTGGTTCGAATCCCATACCTGTAGGTTGCCCAGAGATACCCTTCAGCAAAGTACTGTCCCCGTTGCTGCTCCCCAGGGATTTAAATGGCTGCCATGCTGTATGGTTGAAAAGCACTTTTACTTATTAAATTTCATATGCTTCCATATTCAAAAGCAAACCTCAATGTGTGTCATAGTATACTCAACTACAAATAATATACTTTCAGATCTAATTTTCTGTATCATTAACCTTGGTTTTCAATCTGCTAGAATCTGAGGACCCCTGAACAGAGAGTTTCACTGTATTGATGCAAATCACTAGTGAATTCACTCAATGTGTGGCAAGGCTGAATTTCCTGCTTTGTGCCTTGTCATGTGGTGAACACAAGCAGCCTTGCTCTGCTCATTTCTACAGGGAAATGTAGTACACCAATACAGACAGCATAACAGGTGCTAGGTGTGTTAATACCATGTTGTTTGTGCTGTTAAGCATTACAGATACAGCTCAACTGCACTTTACTGTAGGTCCAAAAAGCTTCTTGCGCATCTGAAGTCAAAGGGAGAGCATTTGTCTTCCCTTTGTTGCAGTAACAGCATCTTTTTTTTATAAAGGATTCATATTAGATGATGTAACTGTGGGTAATGTTGCAAACTCTGTGTCATAACTTTGACATAGAAATCCCATAAAAATGTCAAGGTAGATGTCATATGCCTCCATGAGTTGTCACAATAAATTATGTCCATTATAAGCGTGCTGTGCTATATCACACATAATACCCATTGATAATGTCAGCTTAATACTGTTATTAAATTAAATTAACAGTACTTATTAATTCGTAACAGTTTATGACTTGCATATGGCATATTTGTCAATGATGTATAGCAGGGATAAAGGTGTTACAGAACATTTCTCTGATCGTTTGATTGCTTTTGGCTACAAGAGTGATGTTATTCTGGATGTTCTGTATCGCAAACTCCACTCAAACACTTCCCTGAGGTGTTGGATGGAGCTTCATTGCTCCAGATAAGGCAGTCTGAGTGCTCCAGCCCAATTCCAGGGCTTTACATTGTTGTTGGCACAGTAAACGACAAATTTAGGCTTGAGCGGCTGCGTTAAGGATCCAGTTTAAAGCCGTTGAATTGGAAGGAGTGCCTGGATACGTCTGCATCACAAAGAGTTTACTAAAAGAAGCAATTGAGATACCACAAGCTCAGTTACTGTTAGTGTTAGCGCTGCTAGGTAACCCTATATTGGGACTTTGATGATGACCCTGGTGAGAACGAAAATGAAATGGTTAACCTGAGTAGTGGAAGGAGCCACAGAATCTTTAAAGGTATAGCTAAAACAGGCATTCTCAGCTTTTCACCTTATTTGGAAAACAGAAACCTGCAGGCTTTTTCACCAAGACCGTGCATACCTTTATTTAAACTTTGAAAACAATGCCAGATTGCATGTTTCAAGGTTTGTGCTTTACTGTTTGGATGCATAAATAAGGTTTAAAAAAAAAAAAGCTTATTTTATTCACTTCCCAAGCTAAAAAGTTATTGATGTAGGTACAAAAGGTAGCCTGCACTGCATTGTGCGTTAGGTATTTCATCATGATTTTAGTACGCTGCTAGAAGTCATTGTGTCTTGAGGCTATTGATTGTCTAAAGTGATGATCATCCAAAATGTTAATGAGACTTGCATTGTTTGACAAATCTTTACTCATCAGTGCCCAGTTGCAGTTTTTTGTTTTACTTAGGTTCCTGACATCCCTCAAAGTCCACTACATGGAAGGTGGACTTCAGCAAGGGGGACAAGAAACATTGTGAACTAGAACTATTCAGTGGTGAAACATAACTGTGAAGTTCTGAGTGTGTGTCCTTGCTTGGCCAGAGTACCTTGCACAACCTGACTTCTAGCTCCTCTAATATTTCCACAGAGTCTTCATTGAGACTGATGTGGAATCCTACTCTGAGACAGACACTGCTAATGGGCTGCATTTTATCCCTGCAGGTCTGAGGTGCTCTCCAATTCTGAGAAGCTTCTCCATCATAGATTTATCTCTAAAGACACTGAACTGTGCATGAGCCATGAGTGAGAGTAAGCCAGAAGGTAGGCAGGCCATGATAATGTTAGTAAAATAATGAAGAGAATAACACTCCATTCTGTAGGAAATGAAACTTGCTTAAAGGAAGGTTTTGTCAAAAAAATCAAATTTGCAGTTTATTCACTTGCCTAGACCAGTCATATCTGGCGTCTAGAAGTGCTGCTTTAGATCAGCTTTCCACATTGTTTGTGCAAATCCATCCCCAAAACTTCTCACAACCCACACCAAAACATCCATCCATATAGGTGGAGCAGGCTTTACAGGTTTAGGAGACAGTAAGACTTGCTGTATGCTATAAAAATGATAAAACCTTAGTGAGTAGCTGAATGCAGGCAGATGTTTTAGTTGACACACTGCACAAACACCTTATCAGTAGAAGTGGTGAAGTTATTTAGATTCAGTCTTTGCTTAGAAGCAGTGACCATCCTACACACAAAGTTGTCTGTAGTCCAACAGGGCTTTGGCTGTGTTTATTTTTCTAGGACATAAGTCATACTGCATCCTAAACCACACTGACAAGTCTGTTCCACTGAATGGGGTTTGAGTGCATTAGAGGCCTTGGGTGTGTTTGTCTGGGAAAGATTTGGGTATTAGCTTCTAGTATTTAGCCTCATTGTTCCAGCACTAAAAAAAAGATTCCAAACAAATCCCAAACATGTCTTTGTTGGTTGACTACAGCTGGGGTAAGAAGAAAATTATTGCATTTGAATTTTGCCAAGCAGGTTTCTTTATCCAGTGTAGGGTGCTTACTTACCACTTTCCAGCGAGGAGTGGATGGTGGCAATGGGGCTAACGTTTTAGGAAGTGTTTGATTCATGTTTGACAAAACCAAGGCCTATAAATGTCATTTTTAAGATTTCTGTAGTTATAAATAATCACTGCTGGCAGGATGTAAATACTTAAAGAACCTCCAGATTAATTTAAAACCTATAATTGTAAAATAAAGTTGGGTGAACCAATGAACTATGGAGAAGAATAGTTCAGGTTAGTTATGTACATAATGAGTGCAATTCTAAACATTGTTCATTTTTTCTGGAGGCTTTATTTCACAGATTTTTTTCGTCTTGTTTAAACTAAAAAATATTACT
Organism: Hepsetus odoe; assembly: GCA_017165825.1. Lineage (NCBI taxonomy): Eukaryota > Metazoa > Chordata > Actinopteri > Characiformes > Hepsetidae > Hepsetus > Hepsetus odoe. Next base: position 9,521,884 of record CM029368.1, read on the forward strand.
GATAATGTAATCTGTTTAACAGGAGAGCTAAATAAACACTTAACAATGAAAGACAAGTTTGAGAGACTGAGATGTTACAGAGGATCTGTCCATTAGCTGAGAGAATCCAATGCTTATAGACTTTGATTCTTCTTCATGTGTTGAAACCAAGTTGTACTGGATTTGCAAAGACAAAGACGCCTTATTTAATATTACATCAAGCAAGAGTGTCATGCTGTCATTGACTGTAATTATCTTGACACACTATAATGTTTGATGTAGCATGACACTGCTTTATTAATGGACAATCTTTCAAGCTCCGCTGTTGTGTTCTTTGGGCTTGAAGTCGCTTTACTTTGGTGTATTTCTTACCAACGTTGTTTGAAAAGATGCAGTTTGCCAGCTATATATTGCTTGATTTGTCACATCATGTCTTTGCCAAAAAGATCTCAAAAGTTATCATATACTTTACAACAAGCAAGAGCAAGTTTATTTTCCTGCAAAAATCAAAGCTTTCATTCCTTCCCATTTACAATCTGTGGTGTCACTGCTGGTGCAAATATTGATTTCATTGCATAATTTAGTTTGCATGAAACAAGCCATAAAATGGACATAAAAAGGACTGTCCCACTAAAACTATAAAGCAGCTTGCTGGAGTCCACAGTGACTCGCACACATGGTAAAGCCTTAGAGTAACATCTCCAAAATGGGGGGGTGGGGGGATCAAAAAAACATTTAAGTTCAAAACATTTTCTCAAAACTTTAATGTTGTATCAGGAAATATATTTAGATCCATTTCATTTCACCCTACAGCTAAGAACAGTTTTGACTCTTATTTAATCCTTTAAGTGACATGCAAACCAAACCAAGCACCCTTAGTCATCCATCTACCACTCAAAGAGCACAAACACACTAATTAAATTAGACAACCGTTACATACTTAATGGCTGTATACTTAATATATAATATACAGTACTGTGCAAAAGTTTTAAGCAGGTGTGAAAAAATGCTGTAAATAAAGAATGTTTTCAGAAATGGAAGTGTTGATCATTTATTTTCATCAATCAGCAAAATGCAGTGAATGAACAAAAGAGAAATCTAAATCAAATCAATATTTGGTGTGACCACCCTTTGCGTTCAAAACAGCATCAATTCTTCTAGGTACACTTGCACACAGTTTGTGAAGGAACTCGGCTGGTCGGTTGTTCCAAACATGACTGTGTTTCAACCTCCGTGTGACACTGATGATCATCAGCACCTGTTTGGTAAAACTGGTTGATCAGACACCGACTATAATCCTACAGAATCCCTGACTTTGTGCAAGTGTACCTAGAAGAAATTATGCTGTTTGAAGGCAAAAGGTAGTAACACCGAATATTGATGTGATTTAGATTTTTCTTTTGTTCGCTCACTTTGCATTTAGTAAATTGATAAAATTGCATTTTCATCATTATTTATTTTTTTTACAGCATTTTTTTCACACCAGCCTAAAACCTTTGCACAGTACTATAAAAAAAAATCAATAAATAAATATATATATATATATATATATATATATATATATATATATATATATATATATATAATAGAGAATAAGTGAATGTGATATCCAGGGATCTTCAAGTCTCCAAAACAGCTATTACACACAAACATTCATGCCAACCATCTATTTGGAGAAACAAACTTTTGAAGCAGGAAAGTCTCTGTAGTCATCAAGCTACAGATGTTCTCTAAATAACACTGTCACTTTGATTGGAACCTGGTCGGATGCTCAGATGAGATACAAAGCTTTCGGCAACAAATGCCAGAGGCAGGCTTGACACAAAAAAAATCAATGTGAAAGATTCAAAGCAGACTTCAAAAAACCTCAAAAGTTCACAGATGACAAAATCAAGCTCTTGCTGTGGCCATTCCAGTCCTCTGACCTAAACACCATTTAGTGATCTTAAGAGAAGAGCTCCTAAATGTACCAAGGACCTAAAGGGATATTGTAAGAATGAATCTCAGGTGCTTTTATGTTTTATCTTACAGATTATCTAGCAACAGAAGAGAAACCTCACTCCTGCTTTTTTCAGCAATGTTTTGTACCAGATTCGGGTACCAATAAATGTGATGTTTTACAATGTTTCCCTTATAATTATTTTAAGTTGTGCAAAACACAGGATCTCTTAAACCCCCGTGATTGTGCCTGGACTTTGTGCCGTTTTGCAGTTCCATGAGCATTGCTGAGTCTCCCAAAAATAAGCCTGGGGTCTGGATGAACAAATTAATATTTCAGTGAAAGTAATATATATTTCATGAGTAAACATGCAGATTTGACTGTTAACATCATGAATGTACCTTTAAGCATCCTCTCATCCTTTCTTAGCATCCGTTCTCTTTTTTTCTGGGTGATTCTGAAGCTGCTTATCCTCCTTAGCTCTTAACTTATTTTGCATCATGTCAAATCTCTGACTTTGGCCCCCAGGACTCCAGGGGACTTGGGGGGAAAGATTGATGGCTGAAAGTCTATTTTCTCTCCCTGTTTCTGGGGTCAGTGCAGCTTCTGCCTACTCTTCCATGAGTCTCTGCCCAACTGTTGCAGAGGAAGCAATCCAGTGCTGTATTATCTGTCATTACCAGTGGAATCTCACAGAAGACCTCTACCCGCCTTAAGCTTAAGCTCTGAAGTGCAGCAAGAGTGAAACGCCAAGTGAAAGGTTTCTTTCAAAGTTTGTGAACAGCAGAGCAAAATGTTTAAGTTCACAGGCTTTTAGTCATTTATGGCCTAAAAAATGGTGACATCCCGCACACATGATTTAGTCACAGCTGTTGCTAACTTGGGTGTAGCCCAGCAATTTTAAAAGACTTTAACAGTACAATGGGACTTTAGTTACTAAGATCACATTTGCCAATTCTGTGAAATGTAAGTCCTGCTAGATCAAGTAAACTCTCCTATCATCCACTGCAACACTCAGTACAGACACACAGTCCAGGGCAGCGTCATACCAATGCCCATGATTTGGGAATGGACAAAAAACTCAGGTATCAGACAATTTGTTAAAACCTTCTCCTCATATGTCTGTTTTCTAGGATTACTGTTGGCAATAAGTCCAACTCTCACTATCACTGTTTTTTCCAAGACTGGGGAATTCTGCTTCGATGGTCTTCAGTGAGATTGTAATCATTGCAGATAATGTGTGTGTAGAGCACATTGTGCATTTGCATTCCAGCAGCAAAGAGCAGCATCACCCTCATGTCTGTGTTGGAATAATGGGCAATACTTGTGTTTGATGCCACAGACAGAGTCTTTGGGCAAAAGTGTTTAACATATTTTAAATCCGTACCAATGCACTTCCTTCCAGTAAACAGAAAATCAGTCTAATTTACAACTAGTGTAAATAAGAGATGTATTAAGCCTAATCAGTCCTAGGATTATGTATGCATTAGGTGGATTAACTCAAGTACAGAAAATATCTCTGACTACCATTTTGAGAGTGGCAGTGACATGGCAATTAGTGCTATATCAGATAAACAATCATCTGTTAGGAGGGAGCGAGAATGACTTTTCTTTGTATGGAATCGCAGCAGAATCTTTAATTACTTTTAAGTCTGCAGTTGCTTCAGTGAGGCAGTAAGTGCAGAGTTTTAGTGAGATCATGCAGAGGATTAATTTAGTGAAATGTGATGCTAAAAGTTTGATCTTCCCCTCCCCTTTCTTATGGTAAAAGGAGACTGATTCAACTACAAAAACACATCAGTTAAGAACATTTTAATCACTTCTAATTAGCAGGCAAATACATGATACAAGCGAAATATGAGAAGTGTTTTTTTTTTTTTGCCTTATTTTCATAAAGAATCATATCTTCAGTCTTCATTTGTGATACTTTTTATTCATTTGCCCTACATAATCTACATTACAGTACATAATCTATAAATTAAAAAAAACAAGGACAAAAATTGATATTACAAAGTAATGCTCTAATTTTCCAAACATGGGAGAAGTGTCATGGCTCTCATGTTGAGTATATAGCTTTTTAGGTTTTTGTGTTGATGAAGGGCATTGTGTGAGCAGCATTATAACATTAACGGCACTGATATATTTGTGAGGGATTAAATATCAGGATTAACAAACACTGTGTGCACAATTATTAAGGAAGGGAGTATTTTGACCAGATCATCATTTTTATACGTTTTCCAACTCCAAGCTGGTTAAACTTGAATGCTAGTTGGATTTAAGTATATCAGGTGATGTGCATTTGTGTAATGAAGGAGGGTGTGGCCTAAAAGATCAGCACCCTATATCAAGGTGTGCAGAATTATTAGGCCGCTTCTTTTCCTCAGGCTAAATGAGCCAATAAAGACAGATAACTGAAAAGTAAAAAAAAAATTGTAAAAAGTATTTCAGAGGGATGCAACACTCTTGCTTAGATATCGGGGAGTGATCACAGAATCATCAAGCAGAAATGTGTTGTAAAAAAAACGCAAATGAACTGCCAAAGATTTGAGAAGAATCAAACATGAAGCTACCAGGAACACATTATTCTCCAGTGCTGTCATATTCCAGAACTGAACCTACCTGGAGTGTGTAGAAGTACAAGGTGTTCAATGCTTACATACATGCCGAGGCCGAGGGAAGGGAGGCTGAAAGCCGACCACCACTGAACAAGACACGTATTGGACTGTGCCAGAAAAGGTTTTATGAACTGATGAGATGAGAGTGACTCTTGACAAATCTGATGGATGGGTCTGTGGCTGGATCAGTAACGGGCACAGAGCTCCACTTCCACTCAGACGCCAGCAAGATGGAGGTGGGGTACTGGCACAGACTGGTATTAAAGTGCTAGTCGGTCCTTTTTGGGTTGAAAATGGACTCAAAGCCATGGACTCAAAACTGGCCTATTGCCAGTTTTTAGAAGACCCTTCTTTCAAGCAGTGGTTCAGGAAAAATGTCTTGAAAATGTATCTTTAAAGAAGACCATGATTTTTATGCATGATTTGGAAGCATGGAAGTTCTCCATTGTGTGGCTCGCCAGTAAAGGCCTCAAAGATGAAGAATAATGACATGGCCTCCTCACCTGCCCTAAACCCTACTGAAAACTCATGGACCTTCTTAAACGGGAGATTTACAGGGAAGGAAAGCGGTCCACTTCTCTGAACAGAGTCTGGGAGGCTGCGATCGCTGCTGCACAAAAAGTTGATCGTCAACAGATCAAGAAACTGACCGACTCCATGAATGGAAGGATTATAACTGTTTTTGGAAAAAGAAGGGTGACTATGGGAACATTTTCATTCAGTTGTGTAATACTTCTGCACTAATAGTTGCCTAATAATTGTGCACACGTGTATTCTCCTGAGTATCTGTACACTCACATTTCCTTTGTAAAACATTCAGGTTTCAGGGTTTGACTGATACTTGGTCTGTATTTGTTCCAGATTAAAATTAATCCTCAAAATACTCACTTGCCTAACAACTGTTCACACATTGTAGCAAAAGAACAACTAGAATAGAAACACAGGAATGAAACTTTTGAATAACAAAACAAAAGAAAGTGTCTTATCTATTGTATAACTGATCTGTCTGCACTCTTTTATACAGAGTTTAGCATTAAAATAGACAAGATTGGTCATTTTAGTTCAGTTCCTTTTTCCATTCATTTCAATATTGTGAACATTTTTTTTTTAAAGGTTTAGTCCTGAATAATGCATGTCAAAACTGGCCCATTCTGGTTTGCACCTGGCTTGGCCCCTTTCTAATCATAAAGGTACATTAATTTAGAGAGGAAGCTGATAGACTGGCAGGGCCACTGATCTGCTTCACTTGCTTGTCAAAATGAATATTTTCACAGATCATGCAGCTGAAACGTAACACCATGGCAACAAGTACATCACCAGCTGATGCTGCTAAAACTAGACACCACCTGTTTCAACATTATATATTATTACTTGGTACTGCTGTTGAGTCTAGTTCACTTTTGCAGAGAATGTAGACTGACACTATGGCTTAAGGTTGTCAGTTTGTGGAATTAGTACTGATCTGATCAAATGAAAAATATCACTTAGAATAAACAAGTTAATAAACTGCATTTATACACTCATTTAGCTATTCTACCCAACTATTCTTGGGGGCCTTGACACATTATCTGTGTAAAAAGATGAATATGGTTCTTAGTTGTAGAACTGGTTAAGTTTTGTGTGGGGAAACTGGTCCAATCCTTGGATTGGACAGGGGGCAGCGGTGGCCTAGTGGTTAGGGAGTTGGCCCCCGGATCAGAAGATTGTGGGTTTGATCCCCTCCCCAGTGGGTTGCCCCGAGGTACCCTTGAGCAAGGTACCGCCCCTGTCACTGCTCCCCGGGCGCTTTCAATAGCTGCCCACTGCTGCATGTGAGTGTATGGGTAAAATGCAGAGGTCAAATTTCTCATTTGTGGGATTATGAATAAAGGATTATTATTATTTACACTCCTAAATGTCCTCTGTTTTCACCTTTGTTGATTTCATGTCACAATGTGGGAAACCATATTGCCAGCTGGCTATGAATCTTTAAATGGGATTTTTTAAAAGTTGATGTCAATGTTTAAATCAGCATTGGATCAATACTGATCATAACGATATTCATTTGATTACTGTTTTCCTAACTATATATTTTTTAAAAATTAACAGATTCACTTACAGTTGAAGTTTATAGGCTGTGTTTTTAACATGCTCTTCAAAACAACCACAACTGCTGGAACTGCTAGTTTTCCACATCACTAATTCTATTATATCAAGCATGAATACAGCTTATGAGAGGAATATTCAATGCAGTAGCTCTTCATTTTTGTTATAACTAATTTAGAAACATGATTTTGTGACAAGATTGTAACAATATCAATGCAGAGGTTTAATAACTTAACAGAATAATTTTGTGAATTTCTCTCACATAGTGTCAAATAAAATGTAATTTAATTTAGCTCTGAGTTATCAGAGAGTTTCTGCAAAAGCAAAATTTACCCATGAGGCTTCCTGCTGAAGGAATACAGCACTTTGTTTCATTTTAGAAGGCTTTAGCAAAATCAAACATTTTTTGACCAAACCCAAAGTCCGTTTAGCCTGTAGCCAGAATTTTTCTCCTTTTATTGGCCTTTCACAACTCAAGTTCTGACTGCATCATCCTTACTGTTTGCCATTGTTGCTAAAAGTTCTTGACAATTTGACAACACCTGCACATTATCACATACACTGACTCGCCCCACACACACACACACACTCACACACACACTCACACAGCAATCTCTCCCAGTCTGTGAGAGTAAGATCCTGACACATCTCACTGTGCTGTCCGTATGAGCCTCCACACTCGGTTTCCTCGTAGAGCAGACAGACACAATTTAAACTGCACGGTGCTGTGGAACTTTCCAATAATGGCCATATTACAGAAGTGATAGATTGGTGAGAGCTACAACAGTGCTATTTTTTCCTGAAAGAAGACAGGAGAGGCAAAAAAGAGTCAGCAGAAGCCAGGAAGACCATGTAAAACCTCATCCATCCAGTATGGAAACATCTATTAATATTTCTCTACTCAAATCTGATTTTGACCTCAAACAATCTGAATTTGAGAAGCTAAATCTCAACCACAAACTTATCTCCTTCCTGTCCTTTTGTAATTCATTTAATTCATTAAAGTTTATTTTACCAAAAGAATAAAAACTTTTTTTCTTGCTGCTGATGTTGAGAATCATGTAGAAAGATGAAATGGGGGAAAATCATTAGATCGTGCTGTTTGAGGCTGATAGGAAGTAAATGGATATATAATGCCTTCTGTATCATTAATTAATAAAAAGACTCACTGAGAAACCAAGTTCATTCTGTACATTCTTATATGAAACATAGTAGAGGGCAGCTAATCAGGGAAAAACTGCTTTAAGTCCAGTCCAATTACATATATACTTACAAGCCACTTTATTAGGAACACCAAGCTTTTATCTACACTTAATGTCCTTTAAGCAGTTGAAAAATAAATGTTACCTTTGTTGTTTAACAATTAAAGGCTGCAGTCTTTTTCTCTGCAGTATTTTGCTGCATTTCCCCATTCATCAATCCCCCCACTGCCATGTCAGTGGTGTTACTATGCTGAAAATGATCCACCAACCAAATTTTGCATGCTCACTGGCAGCCCTGTGGGGGCCTGACAACTGAATGGGGATTTTAAAATGTGCAGCTACAGGGTAAGAGGTTAAAACTGGTAATGGGTGTATACACAAGTAACAAAAATATACTTATGGGCAAAGTCAGGGTGTAAAATGGTGATATAAAAAGAACAGCATTTTTGGTTGCATTAAACATTTATAAGGTGACCTAAAGAAGTAAAAACTAGAAGAAATGAGCCTTTATAGACAAATGGGAGTCTTTTCTTGCTGACTTCTTGCATGCTTATTTTGTTTGCACTGCACTCTCATTCTGCTAATCCATAGAAGAGAAAAAGAAAAGTGTTGGCCATGCAAAGAAATCGAAGCTCTAAGTCTTCCTGTGGGGTTCATGCCATCCATCTGAGCCTACTTTAGCGAGCTATCCTTTTTTCCACTTGCCAGAGGATCTTTGAACTTGCTGGTTCACTGGGAGTCATGAAGCATCTATGAAGGCGAACACTGCTCTTCTGTGACGGCTCAGAAATCAAACTTTTTAATCACTGACACAGTGATTGTTGCCTAGCAACAGGCCTGACTGGCGCGAGCTGGCATGGAGGTGCTGGCTTTCGTTGGTGCAGAAAGGGAGTTTTCTCCTGTGAAATGAAATGGCCATGCTTTTTATCTCGTACTTAATGAGTTTGCTGTCTGATTCATTTTAGTGTTGACATCTGCACCCCAGGCCTTTTTCTCTGTGCAATCCTTCTAGAAATGGTAGCTGCAGGCTACCTTTCACTGGGGGGCTTGAGACATCATTTGTATCTTGAGAACTTTATCTTGTCAGCTAATGTCTGACCTATTCCACCAGTGTGAGAGAGGTAGGAGATGCTGACACAGAGAGAACAGAACAGCTCTATCCTTTCAAAATGTTCCCTTTTGCTCAGTGGATAACCAATCATTTTGGTCATTTCCATCTCTCTCTCTCTCTCTCTCTCTCCCATGACCACTAATGTTTTTTGGGTCAGTAAATGACAATATGTTCTAACTTATTCTTTTGCATATTGTAGTTAGAAAATATTAATGGAGATTAAACAGTCACCTTTTCTTTCTCTCATTTGTTAGTATTCATTATTATATATGGAACCGAATTTCTTTCATTTCTATGTTCATATAAGACCCGGGTTTATAACATGAATGGAAGAGCAATATTCATATTTTGACTACTTGGCACTTGTTATTTCAAGGAAATGTTGAAGTTGGAGAAAGAGAGTGAAGTTTTATTTTTTTTTTTTTTGTTTGTTTTTTTTAACTAGTTTTGTGTACTGGTTTTACATACAAGCTGCTTTTTATATGTTCTGCATGGCTGTTTTCTGTGGGGCCTCCTCCAGTCAGTCAATGCTAAAAAATAAAGGACGTCTTGAAGGACTCTGTGTCCTGCCATTTTTACATGCTGACAAATTAGACCACAAATAAAACAGGCTTTCAGTTACTTAATGGCTACAGACTTCACAGGTCACAAATTCTTTTAAAGCTGCATTAGGAAAAATCCCCGAATGTTCTCCACTTTTCCATCTCTCTTCTTATTCATCCCAAGATGCTGTTTTCCCAGTAACTACACCCATCAGTAGATCTCCAGTGAGACCATTGGCATTTTTTCCAGGATAGAAATTACGTTGTTCATTGAAAGGCCATAGTGATTAAAGCTGCTCCACTCATCATGAAAATTTGTCCACAGAGCGTTAGAACACCTGCTACCCAAATGCCTCCCACTGCGCTAATATAGCGGGTAGAAGGAGGAGCATGCAAGAAGTGGAAAATGAGTGTTCATTTTGTCATCATTTTTCCCCTAACAACGCACAGTCTGCTTGATTACATTTAGCATCAAAGTCCTCATTCTGTGCTCATGAACACAGGGTTCAAAAACTCCATTTTCAAGAACTTCCATTCACAAGTGTGTTGACAGTTGGAAGAATCGGATACATTGAGGGTGCTGCTCCACCCCATGCGGTTCTGTGACTGGCTGTACAATGTGTACAGAAATGAAGGCAAACAAGCTGACCACAGCAGGATATTCTGCCTGGGCACTTGCTGCATTGTAGCTGCTCTAATACCGTATGTCATTCAGTAAAAATGACTTTAGACAGGTACATCTTGTGCTTGTGTTCAGCAATGTCCATTAGGTATCTTAAATGCTGACAAAGTCCAAACTAGACTGCTTGTCAGTTAAACACCACAGTATGAGCCAAATTTATATACATGTACACAAGGGCATTGCATCAGATCTTCTGGACCAGCAAAAAAAAATGCAATCCCCCTTAACCCTTCACTCAGTAAGAAAGAGAAGCAAATAAGCTTTCTTTCGCCAAGACAACTGTAGTGGCTGTTAGTTAATGGAGATATTAAACACAGCATCAAGCAGGGTTTATATACACAGTACATAGTGGAATGAAGCAATGTTCCTCCAGGACCACGGTGCTACACATGGGGCAAATAGCACATTATATATATATATATATCATAAATAGTACATGATATATATATATATACCTATATAAAACAGGACAATAGCCTAAACAAGTCAAGTGCAGACAGAACAAAATATAGTGCAGACAATGCAACAGAGGAAATTCATCCAATTCTGACAATGGAAAGAGGAAACATAGGCAGAGGAAGTAAAATATGAGTATGGTGGATGATGCTATTTGGGTGACAGCCATAGTTAATGCAGATCTGGCTGCTTATTACAGTTTATTTCTAGCACCCTGTATAATAGACACATCAAAGAGTTCTAACACAGTTCTCCTTTGTGGTCAAACTAGCTTGTTAGAGAAAATAGACATACTTGTGATTAATGGAATGATGTCAATGATGGAGTAGTCTTAGAAGAGGAGTCTTAAGAAGGATTGGTGCCAATATAGTAAGCAGTAATTGCTGCCATTTCCTCAGAAATAAGATAAATGGTTGATGCTCCTGCTTATATCAACACCCACTAGACTCCAGATTGAAAAGGATGTGTTTGAAGACAAATCAGTAAGGTCTTAATGTATCAAAATCCCATTATGAGGGGGGGAAAAAAAATTATTATCTGGACTATGGCCTGGTTAGCAGAAATATTAAAGACTGTGATCATATTAAAATAAAGTTTTCTTTAGCTTAGTTTGATGATTTGTTCTTCAGTGGAACATAAAAATCTAGAAAAGGTATCATTGTAGCGAAACTGGTGCAGTGGTTGGCAGTGTCACCTCACAGCCTGAAGGTTCTGGGCTTGATGGCCTGTGTTATTTCTGTGTTTTCATGTTTCATGTTCTTGCTGTGCTTGTGAGTTATTTCCTGAATGGTCTGGTTTACTTTTACAGTTAAAAAAAATGCAGTCAGGTAAAGCTGGAACACTAAATTGTCCCCCAAGTGTGTCTGTGTATGTGTCTGCTCTGCCATGTACTCACTTGTCCAGTGTCCTTTCACCCAGTGAGGACTGGAATAGGCTGCAGCATCCTATATAGGCTTGTAGGATAACCTTAGGATAATGGACGGATGGATGGATGGATGTATGCCTTGACAGGGAAAGATAATCACAAAGTAATGTAATACAATAGGTTTTCTCACATATTTTGTAAGTAAGATGATAAATCATGATGAACCTTCATGGAAAACTCCATCCATCCATTTTCTGCTGCTTGTCCCAAACGGGGTCGCGGGGGAGTGCTGGTGTCCAACCCAGCGCACACAGGGCGAGGACGGGGGATGCACCCTGGACAGGTCGCCAGCCCATCGCAGGGAGGAGCGGGATAGGGACAGTACCTTGCTCAAGGGTACCTCAAGGCAACCCATTGGGAAGGGGCTTGAACCCCCGATCCTCCGGCCAACACCCTACCCACTAGGCCACTGCTGCCCCTCATGGAAAATGCATCAGAGAAAATATTACTTCATCCTACGTCTAGCTTTCTGCTCTTAAACACACACAAACACACACACACACACACACGCACACTCGAATCTATGTATTCAGCAGATGCTCTTATCCAGAGTGACTCACAACTATAATGCTGTTCCATGACATTTGCTTGCATTTGTAAGGTGTCTTGCCCAAGGGTGTAGCATATGGGTCTGCAGTGGTTGTCTGAGCCCAAGCCCCAGGGTCATGGGTTCTAATCCCAAACCAGTACCTTGAGCTTCCCTTGAGCAAGTTACCATCTACCAGCACTGCTCTAATTGGGTGGATGGGTTAGCCTTTTGTTGTGCGGCAGGGATTGTTGTGCTGTGATGTGTTCTCAATGACAAATAGTCACTTTAACTTCATAGTGTACCTGCCACAGCAGGGGATCAAGCCCTCGTCTGTTTCATAAAGGTCAGCAGCATTACTCACTGCACGTACTACCACATTAACTGTCTTACAGTTTACAAGGTTTCATTATACACATTCGATATCCCTGTTTTTCCTGGTAATTTACTAAGAGCTAATGTATTCATCCAATTTTTTTACAATTATAAATTGTGTTAAACATTCTCTTATACTCCTGTGAAGAGACAATTTGAAAGAAGAGAACTCAATAAAATATTGCTAGCTTTGTAAGCATGAACTTTCCAATGCTATTGTTATTTGTTATAGAAATGTGTATTTTTTTATTTGTAAAGACTTGCCACAACCACAGACTCTTCTGTATTTGCAAGCTAGGCCTAACCATTTCCAAAGATTGGCTGCCAATATATTTTTCATTTATTCTGATTTTATAATTAAATATGTAATCAGTGAATGAATGAGTATAAAAGATTTAATTGTGAGCCCTGAGGTCTAGAGGTTGGTACAATGCATTTTAATTGGCTGCTGCTCCTTCATCCATGTACATTGTAAGGGTATGAGTGAATGAATTACTATTGCTGTTTCCAAAAGATTTTCCCTTCTGCATATGGCTGTTCATGTGCGGAGGTAACTTGGATCACCCTGATCATAAATTGCCAGTAGTGCGAAGGGAGACGACAGCATTTATCAGTGTAATTAGAGTGACTTAAACACAGCACGGCTAATGGATGCAGCATGGAGATGGATCTCCTTTCTGACTGCTGATCTTGGTTCAACCTGCTCATGAAGAGCTCGGTCATGGGGGTGTGTATGCTGGACGCCAGCAGCCTGCCTGTGGAGGGGAGATTACTTTGCTGTGCTGAAGAAATTCTGTGTGTCTACAGGCTGTGGTGGGCACATACAGTGATCCTTTCAGAGCACTCTAGTGATTATGGGGCATGCAGCTTATTGCCATGAGGAAGTTCTTAGTGCCTGCCACTAATCAGCAAGAAAAGAAAGGAAAGGAAAGGTCAGAGATGGGAGATCTAACCTATATCAGGCAGTGTGAGTACATTTACATTTGCAGCATTTAGCAGACACCCTTATCCAGAGCGACATACATCAGTGCTTTATATCCACATCTGACCTTCATTCTAGTAGCTTGCTAAGGATCAACAACTGCTGATTAACTATTTTTCCACCAAGTAACACACTAGTGGCAGGTAAATGCCAAAAGTTGTTTTTTTTCTAAGATGAAGAAGAAGAAAGCCTAGAAAGGCATGTGAGTAGAGCTGGACCGGGAAAGTTAGAAATTCAGATGCGCAGATGTGTCTTCAGACGATGCTTGAAGAAAACAAGGGATTCAAATTCAAGGGATTTTGACCACAAGAGGACGTTCATTCCACCACTGAGGTGCCAGGACCAATGAGTATCCCTGAAAGACAAATTCCAGAGCATCCCACATATCGTAGTTAATTTTAATGATTGTGACAGTTTTGCAGGATGACTCAAGGTGTGACTCAAGGCTCTATAAATACACACAGTGCAGGTTATCCTACTTCTTGTCACCTGTACCTACCCCTCATCTCTCAGGTATAAACTAGATTGTTAAAGAATACTGAATAACAAGGTTATTATATAACAATCCTTTTTTTTGTTTGTAAACATCAGGAAATGTTAATCGGGCTATGAGTGCTATTTAGCTGTTTATTCATAAAAAAATGATCCGTAGCTGCAGTAGCCTCTGTGAGGGATATCAAATAGGTAAAGCACTCCATAGCTGACAGAATTTTCCTTATAATGAGAATAATGTCTCCAGTCATGCTTGGATAACTGATGCTGACCTTCATTTCCTGAAGCAGAGCATCCTGTTCTCCCCCACTCTAGTCGACATGGTGATTATGTTCAGTCTGAGCCTTGTGCATAATTACACCTGTTAACTGCAGAGAAAAGGCTTGTTCCTGGCTTCTGATTGGTTATGCTGGCTTGTTGACTCCATGTCACGTTTGGCAGGGAGTGAACTACAGCGAAGACATTCATTTGTCATCTCTCCATTATCTCCATGACAACCCTCCTGGCTGATGCGACTGACCTTTCCGCTCTCTGCCTCTGCAGCGTGTACTGTACAGTCATTGTCAAGAAGGACTCTGCTACTGCCCTCTGCACTGAGGGTGAGATCTTAACAAACCCAATTGTTATGATTCATGTTACCTTAACTGTGGCACTATGGAGAGAATTTGCTTTGCTTCTATTTAAAGAAAAGAAAAATCCATCACATTCAGCATCACGACACTAGAAGAAACATTTCTAAGAAGCAAATAAAGATTCATGCTGTAGTTTTTGCATCCACATAAACTCACAAACAAATAGAAAAGAAGGAAGGCTCAAACATTGCATCACAATAAGATTACAGTCCAAAATTGTTTCTTTGGAATTAAGCCAAAGAAGAACTTTTTCTAAAAGAAACATTTATGTAAATGAGACATGAGTTTGTGAACAACCTTTCTGCTGCTAAATCATCTTCAGTGTATGTTCTGTAATAACTGATCCTTTCCTAGAATCATACATTCAAACCAAGAATCATTTAAAAATGCTGGGATTGAGGGGATTTGAAAACAGGTCAACACCTTTAGTCATGATCTTCAAAGCAGTCTTAATTTGTGCAGTGTAGCAGGGCACATTATCCTAATATGGCCCGGCTGCAAATAGGAAATAGCGTTGCCATTTAGAGTGTACTTGGTTGTCAACATTGTTGAGGTAGGTGTTAAATGTCACATGCGCACATGAATGCCAGGACTCATGTATTCCCATCAGAACATGTAAAGAGGATCTCACTTCCTCTGCAGACATTGTTTTTTAAATAGTGCTTCCTGTTGCCATCTTTAACACATGTAAGAAAAAAAAAACTTTATTCATCAGAATATGCCTCCTTTATAGGCTATAGACAGAGGTTAGCATAGACACTCAGATCATGCAGCCATGTAAACGGCCACTGTAAAAATAAAAAAAAATTTCTCTTTGAAAAAGAAATTCTGAAAGAGTCTGAAAGAAGCAGTTTTAATTTGAACAACAAACGCATCAGGATGAAAAAAAAAAAAGTCAAATCTCTGGCCATGCCTGGAAGCCAATTAAGCTGTTTGAATTTTTTTGCTTTTACTGATGATGTGCTTCCTGCTGGTGTGCAGACACATCACACTATTTACGAGTTAGGAAGTGAAAATGAAAGTGCCTGTTCTCGTCATTGTGAAACACAGCATGGCACACCATGAGACACAACGAGAGACACAACGAAACCTCTGCATTTTGCCCATGCGCAAACGTGTAGCAGGGGGCAGCAACTGACACCAACCCAGGTAGCAGTGTTGGGGACAGTACCTTGCTCAAGGGTACCTCAGGGCCTGATGTCAAATGTTTGAACATTGAACTAAAGTTGCAGTGGAATGAATGAATCCCTTTTGAATCTGTGACTGTTTTTCAGACATTTTCCAGACAAAACTGCAGCAGTGTGGGAGGTTGTTTGAATTTAATTTCTCCACCAATTTAGTTTCTTCACCTAAAATTACTTCGAATGGCTGTAGTATACAAACTTATGCCACTAGATAAGCAGGAAACACATTCTAAGCACCCACTTTTCAGTTTCAGTTTACTTAATGCCTTTTCCCCGGGCTGCCTGAACAGATTTTTCTCCCTGTCTCAGACTGTTTAGATGTCTAGGCCTATTAGCCAGTGGCCATACCACAGGTGTTTCCACAGTATTGTAGACAGGTAACAGGGTATTAGGTGTTATTTTTTTTCCTCCAGTTATCATCCACTGGCTCCAGACTGCCAAAGACCCATTTATCAGACAGCCTAATACTCAGAGGTGTCTGCTGTCTTTTGGAACACGAGTGAGCTGGCAACATGACATAAGTAGGAAAAAGCATTCATTCTTGGAATTGCTGGAAAAACCAGAATATGGTTTTAACATGACGCATAGCCCAGCTCTTTAAATAGTGATGGGAGAAGAAGGCGACACAATGTTCTAAACATTATGTTAACCTTTATGGTGATTGTGTTGAATCCCAAATGTCAGACTAATAAATCTGTCTTTCATACTGATCCCTGGTTTAATGTAGCTGGAATGTCAAGGTCGGCTTTGTAATCTTATGACAGAGCTGACATAAAATAAGAATGATGTGGCAGCTGGGGAAAAATAAAAAGCAATACTGACAATTTAGGTCACAGAGCATACAGCAGTATTTAGTAAGGCTTGACAAACACATACATTTAGCTTTAGTATGATCTTTGATTCTGGGACCAGGTTTCAAAGATGTTAGAAATGTCTTCATTTTGCAGAACTTTGATTAAGAATTACACAAACCAATCAAACAACAGCTTTTTTTTTCAAAAGAAGTTTTCAATTTATGCAGAATTGTTATCTTAAAAAGCATTTGAACTGAAATGCTAGTTTTCATTACTGACAATGGTTTCCATTAAAGACAGCAACTGTGAGACCATCAGTAGAGACACACTGGACAGTTTAAAGTTCAAACAATCTTTTTTTTTTTTTTTTTTATCTTTTATCAAACTAAAACCCCAAGCTGATACTAGAATCTGTAATGATTCAATTAAACTGTATGTGTGCCGACAACTACAATTAAAGCCATGTATTGCTGAGAAACTATGACCTGGGAGTTGTTACATTTACTCATTAAAAAATCTTCTTGCTGTGGGTGCAAAAGATTACCTGTGCAATATACTGTCATTTGCCAAATCCTATCCCTTGTCAGACATCTGAAACAGAATTTGGGATTAAAAGGCCATGTTGAGTTGTTGAGGATTTAATGAAGCTTTCCTTGGATTAAGTCTGTACTTGGCTGTTCTGCAGACATTTGATTCATGATTATCCTGATGTTACACAGCATTGCAATGTTATTAGAGACAGGCAGACTATTGAGAATTAATACTCAAGGAAAATTGTTTCTCCTCTGATGGAAAATAATTAAAAGTAATGGATTGCTTGTTCCTAGAGACTTACTTTAGATAATGCTCTTTATTATTTGCTTCTGTTTTGTGAAGTTCTATTTGAACATGTGTGCTTATGCTTGTGGGTTATGCTTGCTAAGAATGGTGGGATAAAAATAAGAAGAATGAAAAAAGATTTTTAGAAATGCACTTGAAGTAAACATTCAATGAGAAATGCTGAGAGAACGATACGTACACAGAAAAAGCAGGTTGATGGCAGTTTCAGACATTAGGGTTTATACATATATTTGAAATGATACACCAACATAAACTCATTCCAGACATAAGTATTAGGCTGCAAAAAGAAATAGGCAGGCCAACAAATTCCTTCAACAAAGCATTTTTAAATCAGCTTTCCCTGATTGAACTGTTTGTTGTCTTTAGCACAAAATAAACTAAAGAAAAATACATATTAGACACGTCATGCGCACTGCAACAAACCAAATATCCAAAAAGCATAAGTCAATAAGAAGAGTTCATTTCATCTTTATCAAAACAGAGACAGTGAATATGTCCAAGATCAACAGGTACAAGCCTTCAAAATGTTTTTCCTGCAGCCTACACGAAGCGTATGATCAAACTGGGCAATTTGGATTAGTGCACTCATACATCATCAAAGAACACTGACCTGCTGAGTAGTGTCTTTTATAAGAAGTAGTTTTGGGAAATGAAATATGTGGTGCTTATTATAATAAAATAATGTAAAATTACAATGGCCACTTTAACAGATGAAAATAAACAAGTGAGCTGGGAACACAGTGGTGGCCTAGTGGTTAGGGCGTCGGCCACATGATCGGCGGATCGGGGGTTTGAACCCCTTCCTAATGGGTTGCCCTGAGGTACCCTTGAGCAAGGTGCCGTTCCCGTCCCGCTCCTCCCTGCGATGGGCTGGCGACCTGTCCAGGGTGCGTCCCCCGTCCTCGCCCTGTGTGCGCTGGGTTGGACACCAGCACTCCCCCGCGACCCTGTTTGGGACAAGCGGCAGGTGATGGATGGAGATGGGAACATTTTTGTTTTTCCATTTAGTTGCATTCTGCACACATATGTATTCCCCTGAGAATGTTCACACTCACATTTCCTTTGGAAAACATTCAGTCAATATACATTACATTACAATATACATTACAATACATTACACCGGGGCAGCGGTGGCCTAGTGGTTAGGGAGTTGGCCACAGGATCGGAAGATTGTGGGTTCAAGTAGGTTACCAGTACCAGTTACCAGTAGGTTACCCTGAGCTACCCTTGATCAAGGTACCGTCCCCATCACTGCTGCCCCCCTGCTGTGTGCATGGGTTAAATGAAGAGGTCCAATTTCATTGTGGTTCACTGTGTGCTGTGCTGTGACCTTGCAATGATGAGAATAGTCACTTTCACTTTTGATTACCCTTCAAAAATCTACCAATCCTACCAGTGATGTGAGGGTGAATGATAGCACACGTTTCCTTTGAAATGAAGCACCAACGCAGATTTTCAAGATGTGATTTGTGTAAAATCAATGAACAATTCAGCTCAAAACAGCTCAGCAGGCCTGGATAAGAACAGTCATGCGAGTTCTGTTAGATAACATGCTAGCACTGCCTGGGCGAATGAGACAGGCTAACTGTGCTCTCTTGAACTCTGGTTCTTGATGACCATTTTCTTTGCCACAGATGTCCATCTCGACACAATTAACCTGCAGCAAGATTATAAAAAGTGAAAAATAGAAAACTGCAAATGAACCATAATCAGTAATTGTAAAGTAATTGCAAAAAATAAAGTAACTGTATTTTAAAATTTCAAATCTAGTTATTCACGCTAGACTTAAATGTAAACTTTATAAAAATAAATAAATAAATAGATAATAAGGAACTAAATGCGTAGATGAAATAAATGCTTATCAGAAAATATTGTCACTTAGGTGGTTAAAGGAAACATCTGCTTTACAGTCAGTCAGAACGTATTTGTTGTGAAAATGTATCTGACAGATGTTCTGGGATGAAACAGCTCTTTTTTTTGCTTGAATACCTGGTGCTTGGCTACAATAGCAGTTTGAATGATGACCCCTCTAATAAACTGAGCAGTTGGTCTTCTGGTCAAATGCTTGGTGAATGTGATTATTTCAGTCTGTTTTGAAAGTAACATGTTGTACAAACTAATGCCGCAAACTGTATTTAATGGTTAATAGAATGATGAAAGTACAGATGCATGTTTAAACTCTGATCTTACATGCCCAGTCATGTTCCATAATGTGTTGTATTGTGTATTATTTGTAATTCCAATGCATGACTTTAATTCCTGCTCAAGACGTTAGTATAAAGTGGATGAGGGTCAGCTCAGTTGACCACAGAAAGGCATCCACTCTGCCAGCTAGACAGCCTATCTCAATGACCTTTCCAGCATCTGAGCATCATTTCCAGCCTCAGGTCACACGGCAACAGTGACTAATAACTCTGACTGTCTTAGCTCTTCTCTCACACTGAGGGAGAACATACTGACAGAATGACTGAAATGCACAGGAGAGAACACATACTGTGAAGTGAACAGATGAGGCAGCCGAGGGGAACCTCAGGGCACCGAGTGTACACCTAAGTAGTAGAACAAAGATAAAAGCCGCTACAAAGTCTACTTTTATTAAATCTATGGACATTTTTTTGAGCATAAAAATAATGTGTTTTTTATTTCAACTGTAAATTGAGAGCTTTGCAAGTACATATTGTTCATAAATAATGAAACCATTAAACTAATTGCCTAGAGTGCTTCAGAATATCATCTAATGGTTGTTTTTCTTGCTTTCTATATTGATATGACATTGACATTTAATCAACATCACATTTTGCTCTGTATAAATTTCGCCCAAAGCTCTAAATGTTACAGGAAACCAGATCTAAAAGTATGTTTTTTATTCAAAACAAGAGCAGGAAAAAGCACACAAACAGCACTTTGCTAAGCTTTTAACTTTTTTTGTGTTAAAAAATTGCTTGCTGGGTCGCACCAAAGAAAGATAAAACAGTTTACCAAATTACAATTAATCAGGGATTGTAATTATTTAAAACAAACGTTGAGCAAACCCATAATCAAACTCTCTCCATCCAATAGATACACTTTTCAAAAGCAACTTTAGTTCCATTTTGTAATTAAAAAAATTTAAAAACTTAAAAAAACTGTCCACATTACAACTTCATAACATGTTTAGGCTCTGAATAACATAAAGCTTAAGTGTTGGGAAGATTACATGATACTTAATGATGTAATGATGTTCTTAAGGATCAGGGGCAGGGGCAGCGGTGGCCTAGTGGTGAGGGAGTTGGCCCTGCATCGGAAGATTGTGGGCTCAATTCCCTCCCCAATGGGTTGCCCTGAGGTACCCTTGAGCAAGGTACTGTCCCCGTCACTGCTCCCTAGGTGCTTTAAACATATCTGCCCACTGCTGCACGTGTGTGTATGGGTTAAATGCAGAGGTCCAGTATCGTTGTGGTTCACCATGTGCTGTGCTGTGACCTCGCAATGGCAAGAGTTGTCACTTTCACTTTAACACTGTTATATAGAACATATAAGGCACAGCCATATGTGAAAAACCCTGTGCGCTACGTACTATGCTGTTTAACATGCCCTTTAAAATATTATTGATAACAATCATCAACATAAGTGTTTCATAAGCCTGATGCATGGCATTTTAATAAACCATATATTGCATTATTCGGGAATGTCAATATTTATCACTTTAGGGGGATTTATATCAAAACTGTACCATTTACATTATAAAATATCATATTTTAAGCATATTGACATACAAATTTTACAAATACTCAAGAACCGCTTTAGAGACTGTTATTTAAAGCTTATGAATGTGTCTCTGTGTAGGCAGTCCTCAGATGTACTGGTGCTCATTTTTAGATGCCTTTAGCAAAACATATGTATCGTGTTCAAGTACGTTAGTCTAAAAGCCAAGAGCATCAGCTTAATCCTAAACCTAAAGCAGATAGCCCTACATTTTTCAGATTTGTCATAATATATATTGCTTTCTGGCAGAACCTCTTACAAACTTCAGCTTTTTGCAGTAACGTACGTCAGAATTCTCTATGGCCCTATAAATATAGTTTCAGTCTGTCTTCAGCTGCAAATGATTTTCAGAAAATAGTTTGCCAAATTGAATTAATTAACAAATGTTGATCAAATTCAAACTCAGTCTCTTCAATAAATACACTTTTCTAAAGCAGCTTTGGTTCGTTTTTTGTAGTAATAAAAAAAAAAAAAATTGAACAAATCCAAAATTAAACTCTCTCCTTCCAATAAATACACTTCTCTAGAGCAAATTTTTTTTTTTTGGCTATTGTTGTTTTAGTTCATTATCATAATATCCACATATCAAAATATTAAAGTAGAGCTGTTTGAACAGAACTCATCTTTGGGTGCCAGCTTAAAGAGAAATATGCATATTAATCTTGCAGAGATTGCTTGTGAACAGTTGGCTGCCTCTCTGGCCTCAAGCTGCACTGCACTGTTGCTCTGTGAATAAAGCGTTTTCACTACTGCCAGCTTCTGTCCTAGCTTAGAATAAGAACTACACACACGAGAGAGAAGGACTGATTTCTTGGAGTCACTCTGAATATTACAGGATATCAGAAATGTTCTAAAATGTATTCATTGTAACTAGAAACAAAAATTGTAGTTAAAACTTAGTGTGCTTAAATTTTCATGCCTTTTTATTAGCTTTCCTTTGCCATACATAATCCATCAGCTAAGCCTGCATCAGAAGGTTTTCTTGTCTGAAACTTCTATTACTGTGTTTACCTAAGCTATCCCTGATCCCCAGTATTGGGTCTGCAGTTAATGATGTGTGCTGCCATGTACCACGCTTCATAGATGTGGCCCAAACAACAGCTGGAGAGTGTCCCTCCAGTGGCCTGCTACCTGATGGCTTGCTACATTAGTTTGCTTAAAATGGCCAATAATCAGACTACTTTGCCCAGTAAGACTCAAGCTTTAGAGTCTTTAACTTTTTATAACCTGACACATTAGTTCATCTTACAATGGCATGCATTATTCTGCTGAAGCCTGAGCTCAAGAAGTGCTGAAAAGATTCAACAGACTCATGGATTAAGACATCAGAGGAAGCGTAGCATTCTGTGCAGTCAGCCTGTTGACCATATGGCCACAGTGCTGCTCACAGAGGCTCCTCTTAAGCCCAGTTGTTCTCCTCAACAGGCTCTTACCAGGGTATCTGTGAGCCATATTATCTGGTATTATACACAACACTCCTTTTTTGAGAAAGAGATCTGAAGAATCTGGTATGTTTAAGCAGAACTAAGTTTTGTACTCCTGTTGGGTAATTCTTCATGTTTAATTCACGAGGCTTGAACCCATATCATGACTGGTACATTAAAAAAAACAGAAATTCTCTTCATATGAACACTGAATGTTGCTGTTTATTCCACATGTGCTAAAAATTAAGTGAAAAAACTGTGCCAAGTGTAGTCTCTGCTTCTTTAAGCAAATTCCTTTTGCATGTGCACAAACCAACTCAAGCAAATATTGCACCCCACATACACAATAACCACACACAGGCAGCCAGCCTTAGGGCTGTTCAGTCCCACATGTTCTGCAGTCCAGATTAGAATACCACTTTCAGGATTGGATTGCACACATTATTTTTTCAGATTCTCAGTTGCAAAGGAAAGATATTTGGGAAAATAAGGAGGTGCATAGTATACTATGTTTCATGTAAATATTGATTAGGGAGCTTTTAGCAGCATGTGCTACCTCCTCAGTGGCTCCTCAGGGACCCACATCAATTAGATTACTTGACCAATTAGATCTAAACAGGGTAATATGAAGAGCTATAACTTTTGCTAATTACTTCAGCTGCAAGAAGGGAAAACTAAGCTGTAACAACTTTTTTTTTGTGTCAGATACTTCAAGCAGGGAGATGTTTCATAGCTTACTATGATGTTTAATTGATGTGTGTTTTTTATAAGGACATGTTTTATGCAGTGTGAAGAATTTACCCTGGCCTTTAAATGCATATCACATATTTCAATTATAAAACTTCTGTTAGTGAATGACTCATCACACTCTCTGTCAGATAATCCAGGAATTTGTGCAGTGTAGACCACTGTTTTAATATGTGGCTGCCAGCATTCCTGAACATAAGGAGAATATTTGCACAAGGGCGAGGGTCCAAGCCAGAATGCATAAAAAAGTAAAGAATTATTGAGTTATTTTGGTTTTTGGCTTGGATCTCATCATGACCCCAGTGTTACCAGTTAGCCAGTCAGCTTTTGCTTGATGCACAGCCCCACAGACTTATGTACTCTTAAGATTTTGTAGGTAAGCACAATGTGGCTTCAGTGAGCATCTTCAGGTTCACTTGTTCACAATCTCTTCTTGAAGGTTTAATTTCTTATTATTCAATTAAAGTGTGTATTTGGTATGTTGTCACAAGCCTAGTCTCACTGGCAAATGTTTATGACCATAATTATTAAGTGATTCAGCCTCCCTGAGTATTTCAGACAAAATATCTAGAGGAGAGTTTTTTTTATCTTTATCAGAGAAGGAAAGTTAGAAGTTATATACACTCTTATTGCCTTTAATGTGTTTCCATTTGTTAGCCAATTTGAAGAAAACTTGCTTCAGTCCAACAGATTCATAGTTGAAAGCCATCCAAAGCACAGCGTTGCTCCAAAATACTGTTTAGTCCTAATGGGTTTGTAGATTTCCAATTTGGTGGAGAAAATAAAGAATAGCATTGCCAGCACAGACACCCAATGCACTTCATCTTGTTTATCATCTTTGTTCATTTACCAATAAAGTGAAGGAAAAAAACATCATCAGCTACTAAACCTGTCTCCAGAAATGTGTCAAAATCACAGTTTTTTTCAACATCCATTTCAATCACGAGAAATTATAGTGGTTAAGTATTTTTTTTCTTTATTTTTGTAGAAAATCAAGTTTGACAACTATTTATTACGCTTTAAAGCTTAATAGGTTTTACTACGAGTACCCGGTAGGTAGCTTTTATTTTTAATTTAACACATTTTCAAGGAGCAAATAGGAAACAGGGCTGTCATATAAATGGCAAAATATTTCCAGATTGTGACTCTATTATGTTTTTTGTACAGCAGTAAATTAGTACTACAGTCGCAGTACTCTCACTTGGTAGGAACTATCATACTTGCCTTTTACAGAATGTATCGCATCTCGTGCTCCTGTTCTGCTCAGTTTCCTGGAATCCTGCTCTTCCTCCTGTACAGGTTTAAGGGCAGTCATTCAAGTGAGTGTGTCTTGAGAGAGAGTGGGGCTCACAAAGATCCTCTCAGAACCTAGACAAATACATTTTCCAAAGTTGTCATGCCCTTTCAGAGTGACTGACAGTTATTGTGCCCTTTTATGATACATTTATGACTCTGGAAGAAGAAAAGCCAGACTGTGTTCAGAAGAATAAGAGCGAGGAAACCATACGTAGATGGTTTTTTATTGTTTATTTTGTTTATTTATTTTGCTTACATAACTTGCAAAGGTTAAGACTCAGACTGAGTAGTTTTCATTTAGTTCATTCATGCATTATTTAAAAAATCAATTCAGCTAATGAAATATGTAATGTAAGGGTCAGCTAGTGCATTCTTGTGTACCAAGTTTCCTCTTAAAAGCATTGCTGGGCTGTGTATATATTTCTTAAAGTATTGAACATACTAATGGCGCTTGAATCATCAGTTATTCAAACCGATTATGCTGATTGAGATTTTTGCTACGTTCTGGTAAACTGCTCCACTCTCAAGCCCCAGCAAACTTTCCCTCTGAGTAAAATACGATCTAATGGTTCTGCCATGGGCAAAATAAAACAAAGAAGAATTTGTATTAGCATTGTATTAAATATTCATCTATTGAGTTTAATGGTCTTGCCTCTCCACTGAGAATGGGTCAGCACTTACTGTGTGGGAATGGCTGCCTGGGGCACCTGAAAATCCTTGTATAAAATACATTTGCATGCACATATAACACATAATGGTCTTTTACTTTACAAGATTGAAATTGATCTCAGCATTAACATTTAAACATGGTTTGCTCTAGAGTTCAACCGATGTGTCCGTTTCCCAACAAAATCAGTTTCTTTCCCAAGACTCCGTTATAAGAGCACCAGCCTGACAATAAACTAAGTTATTCATTTCTTTCAGAAAAATAAACGCATTGATTTTTCTTGTTGGGTTGTGCTTTATTTTTAGCTTTCATCGTAATACTGACACTGATGTTGACATTATCCTCAGATAAAATTTTAGTGCAGGATGTATTATGATTTAAAGCATTTGCCTTCAGCTGAAAAACAGAAATATAGTGTCATTGAATCAGCTGTAAAATGTATCTAAAAAGTAAATCGTTGAAGCTGAAGTAGATTGACACTAAGCCGTTGCTGCGTTGCCAAGATGTTGTTTGTTCTGTTACCCAGTCTTCCAGTGTCTGCACTCGGCAATTTGGTCCCTTGGTGTCTGACCACAGGATTGCCAAATCCCAGTTGTTATTAGGAGTTTAGCTGTTGTGCTGTGGCAGTTCAAATGACAAAGTCTAGACAAACAAGAAACAAGATGTAAGCCAAGACCCTAAACTAGAGAACCTAAGAGCTTCATGGGAAAATATCTTTGGAAAATAAGCCGCCACCTTTTGGACATCATGTTATCCACTTTGCTGGTCAACTTTATTTACTAACACCGTTACACATCTTTACATTAATCTAGACGAGTTCTTATTTCTTCATGAAAAAAAAATCTACTGGGATCAGCAGCAATTCTTGCTTTTTAAGCAATTAATGTTTTGACAGCATGTCTGATTAAAAGTGGGGACCTATTTCTACCACTCTCTTTTTAACTAGTGTGATGGAGGTCTAGTGGTAGGAAACTCTCTTATGAACCAAGAGGTCACAGGTTTAAATCCAGCCTCAAGCCCTTCCACTACTGGGTTCCTGAGTAAAACCCTTAACCCTGAGTTGCTCCAGGGGGACTGTCCCTGTTATCAGGAATTGGAAATCGCTCTGGATAAGAGCGTCTGCTAAATGCCATAAATGTTAACTGAAAGTAAAGTGAAAGTGAATGTGCCTTTGTTAAACACAGCACAAAGTGAAACACAATGAAATGCAACTTATTCTTTTCACCCATATACACCGTGCAGCAGGGGGCAGCTATGAGCCTGGGGAGCAGTGAAAGGGATGAGTGTCTTGCTCAAGGAAAAATCAGGGCAACCTACTGGTCCAGGATTCGGACCCATGACCTCCTGATCCTGGGGGCCTAGTCCCTAACCACCAGACCACCACTCACCACTGCCAGATTATACACTTAGGGGTCAAATAAAAAATAATTGTAATGTTTAGTAAGATTCTTAACTAAAATGGCCTACCTCAATGGTTCTGGTTAGAAATTCTATAGTATATAATTGGCAGAAAGCCACCACTGTTTGAAGCAGAAATAACAAAGTATCATAAGAGCTAATAAAGCCCAGTAATATGCTACCTTGATCTTTTGTTTTTTTATTATTAAATGCAGTACAGTGCCTAAAGTTTGGCCATCCGTGTTACATTGTTTCAATATTCTATTTACTATCCTCCCCCCTCTTGCTTATTATTTTAATGATGACAGACTTATGCATTGGCCAGGCACATGTAGTGCAATTAGGGGAAATGAACCTGCGGGATCCATGGGCCATTGACCAGCATATTGACTTTGACTGCCACCACAAGCAATTAAACTTAAGCAGCTCAGCATTTATTACCCAAACCTTTCTTCTTCACTTCCATTCAAACCACAAAATCCTGAAATTAACAGGGTTTAGTGCATAAAGCACAATGGAACCAAACCAAACAGTAGCTCTCCTAATGTGATGAACAGCAATTGAACATTGCTGTCAAATTTAATCAATAGAGGTGATCTTAAATTTAACATATGGACCTTTTTTAATTGAATATAGTATGAACAGGACGGCATGGTGGTGCAGTGGGTACTGTCTTCTCACAGCAAGAAGGTCCTGGTTCGATTCCTAAGCGAGGCAGTCAGGGTCCTTTCTGTGTGGAATTTGCATGTTCCCCCTGTGTCAGTGTGTGTGTTTCATCAGGAAGCTCTGGTCTCCTCCCACTGTCCAAAAAACATAAAGACATGCAAGTAGGTGTGAGTGTGTTTGTCTGTGTGTTTTTCCTGTAATGGACTGGTGACCCGTCTGGGGTGTTTCCCCGCCTTTTGCCCTGTGAGAGCTGGGAAATGCTCCAGCAGCGACCCCACGGGACCCTAATAAGGACAAACGGCTATAAAAATCCATGAGTGAGAGTAGTATGAACAGAAATGTCCACTTACAAATGCAAAAAACCCTGCCCCCCCCTTTTTATTACTGGTTGTTACAGGTTGCAGGTTATTGAAAGCCCTAGACATTTTAGAACAAAATATAATAAAAAAGCAAATTGATGTTTCATGTTTACTTGGTTCACTTGGTTGTACAGGAACTCTGAAGTAGCCAGCCATGACTTTCTGACTGTGGAACACCTATGGAAAGCAGCTTAAGGAAATATTCCCTTAGCAAAGAACTTTGAGAGGAACCAAGACTTGATTTCTCTGTTTAACACCCAACAGCAAAACAGAAACACAGCAAGAAAGTGCAGAAGTTATGAATATATTGTTAGTGAATAATGAATAATGAAAAAAAAATGAACAAAAACATATCATCAGACAGCAGTATTCAGACTAACCAATAAAAGTCAGGGATGACTCTGAGTGAGAATAGGAATTTTAAAGTTTAAGGTTGAATTTGAAAATATCTGTATAATGTGAAGCTAAGACTGAATTGTTCAAGTTAGACTCTATTCAGGCAATAATTCAATGGAGAGGCAGTGTGGGGCTTTCTGGCATTGCAGGAGGGTGAGTATTACATAATAATAATAATAATAATAATCCTTTATTTATAATAAATACAGGCAGCTCCATGATGGCCAGACTGGTCTAGAGGGCAGACAAGCAGGAACACTTCAAGACTGATCTTGCATTAGAATCAAAGCAAACCAGAAGGTGAGTGAGGCATTAAGGTGAGGAGGGTGGCACATGTAAGTGTCTCCATCTACACTTAAAACAATAAAAGATATTCAAAACACTTAAAACTCTTTATTCCCTTAGAAGAGGATGGTAGCATATAACATCCCAAGATACAGTGACATTATGATATTTGTATGCTTAATGAGAGAGCGCTTTCTGAAAATCTTGATTAAAGGTTTGCAGGAGATGGTAGTTATTTTTAGGATTAGTCCAGATATGGAAACAATATTGTGCTCTTTTAGCTCAAAACAAAGATATTCTAAAAAAGCATCGTTTTGTCAATGGCATGTTATTTCAGAGATTTTTTGTGAAATTTGTGCCACAATGACAGTCATTTCCCATGGCTTTGTATAAAAAAAGGAGAAAATGATATGATACAGGAGAAGATGAAATTTAAATGTGAGGTAAAAGGTCCATTTTTATTCTTTTGGGGACAGGAACCCTTTTCCCAGTTTCTCTTAGATTCTTGTAGCGTTTTGCCATGTCCTCTTGCATTCTTGCTCACGCTAATTTGAGAGCATTAGACGAGCATTAAGTGGAGGTCTGTGATCAAGCTGCTTTGAGACAAGAGGACACAGTAAGTCAAGAGATGCTGAAAGAGCATCTCAGTTTAGAGTGGAAGTGTCAGTATCACAGTCTAGTTGGAAGAATGTATTGATTGGTGTAAGAGGGAAAAAAGGACCACAAAGCAGGGGAGGAGAATTGAGGTTTCTTTGAAGACACTTTTTCACAATTTTTTCCTTTATGTTGCAGGCTGGGGCCATAAGCTTTCATGGTTATGGGACTATTTATTTTTAAATTATTTAGTGTTATTTAAAGGGGAAAAAAAAAAATTATATATATATACAGTACTGTGCAAAGATTTTAGGCAGGTGTGAAAAAATGCTGTAAACAAAGAATGCTTTCAGAAATATAAATAATGATTGTTTATTTTTATCAATTTACTAAATGCAAAGTGAGCGAACAAAAGAAAAATCTAAATCAGATCCATATTTGGTGTTACTACCTTTTGCCTTCAAACCAGCATCAGTTCTTCTAGGTACACTTGCACAAAGTCAGGGATTTTGTAGGATTATAGTCGGTGTATGAGCAACCAGTTTTACCAAACAGGTGCTGATGATCATCAATGTCACACGGAGGTTGAAACACAGTCATGTTTTGAACAACCTACCAGCCGAGTTCCTTCACAAACTGTGTGGTGCAGTGTGCGGGTGGTCTAGTGGTAGGGTACTTGCCTATGGCCCTATGGCTCAAGAGGTCCCAGGTTTGAATCCCCCCTCTAGCACTACCACCACTGGGTCCCTGAGCAAGACCCTTAACCCTGAGTTGCTCCAGGAGGACTGTCCCTGTAATAAGGACATGGAAGTCGCTCTGGATAAGAGAGTCTGCTAAATGCAGTAAGGTAAGTGTGCTGTTTTGAAGGCAAAGGGTGGCCACACCAAATATTGATTTGATTTAGATTTTCTCTTTAGATTTCATTGAAGTCTCTTAGATTCACTGCATTTTGTTGAAAGTGAAAGTGACAACCCTTGTCATTGCGAGGTCACAGCACAGCAAGCGTGAACCACAATGAAATTGGACCTCTGCTTTTAACCCATGCACACAAACACAAAGCGCGCAGGGAGCAGTGATAGGGACGGTACCTTGCTCAGGGGTACCTCAGGGCACCTATATCCCCGATCCTCTGATCATGTGGCTAACACCCTAACCACTAGGCCACCACTGCCCCGGACCTCTGCTTTTAACCCATGCACACAAACACCGCGCAGCAGTGGGCAGCTATTGAAAGAGCCCGAGGAGCAGTAACAGGGACGGTACCTTGCTCAGGGGTACCTCAGGGCAACCTACTTGTGAGGGAATCAAACCCATAATCTTCCAATGCGGGGCAACTCCCTAAGCACTAGGCCACCGCTGCCTGCTGATGATTGAAAATAAATGATTAAACCTTCCATTTTTGAAAGCATTCTTTGTTTACAGCTTTTTTTCACACCTGCCTAAAACTTGTATGTCCACAAAATTTTTCCATTAGATTCTGGCTTGTCCATGTGATTGTTAGCAAGCTGTAGGACTTCTGCAAAGTTCTTTTTACAAACCATCGTCTTTCTCCTTGAACCCCTGCACATAGCTGTTGCTCAGAGTTCATCTGCTCATCTGTGGACTCATGAACACTAATGTTGGCTAATATGAGAGAGGCATTTAGGTAATTAGTTCATTAACAAGTTACCCTGGGTCCCCTTTTGACCTTCTGAACTTTTATGCACTTGCACTTGGAGGCATCATTGTTGCTCAGCCATGCCAGGGCAGTGGTCTTGAATCATACACAATATGGTGGAGTCTAATTCTTAGAGGTGGTTTTGTAACCCCCGGGGTTCCTCTAATGAATGGACAAAAGCCTCTAGTGTACTAGTATCTGTTTGTTCAGCAAAAAAATGAAATTATGTCAAACAAGTTAACTCCACATTAACATTAACATTTTATGCTTATTTTACCTCTGTAAATAACCTTGAAAACCTGTGTGTATTAGATTATATAGATTGTGTTAGAAAGTTAAACCTGCTTTGCCCTGTGTGGATGTGATTGTTGGGTTTATTCACTGACTTTTGGTATGCCAAGAAATAGATTATGCCAGATCCCTTAAAAGTAACATTTCTATCTTAGTTGTATAGGTTTTTTGGGGTCAAAGTTTAGAGTGGTTCATTAGATTTAAGAATGTATATTTATATTAGAATTTCCCTCCGTTTTGAAAAACGGAAGCATGTATAGTTATTGTCCATAGGTGTAGTGAAGTACACTGGTCCAGATAGTCAAGTTTTTGCCCTTTGGGAGTGACACATGGTGTGTTTTAAGCAGTGGATTAGCTGTTGCCATGAGCCAAAGATCAAATCAGAGGATCCTTTGAAGTACATTAATCCACTTCAGTGGCTAGTGCTCTAAGTCATTGCCATAGGAGCACTCGTTACCTTAGCGACTAATACAGATTCTTGTAGGTTTATAGTTTTTTTTTTTTTTATCACATAGTCTTAAACAACTACAGCCAGCAGTTAGTGGCATTTTAGCTTTTTTGATTGAGAGCATTTTTGTGTAAAAAAATTGGGATAATTGTTTAAGTAGGAGAAAATTTTAACAACTTTTTAAAGTGTGTTTGCCTGTTGGAGTCACTAAAGACAAAAAGTAAAACTGTAAGCATGAGAAATTGGTATGCGGCCCTCCTTTAAAGCTGATCATTTATTAATGCTACCTCGTAGTGAAGTGGGTTAAATGCTTGTCTAAAATTAGCAGCATTAGTTTCTGAAACTAGTTTGTGCTTGCTGGAAAATGGTGGTTATTAAAGGCTGTATATCTCTGATGGGTTTCCTCACTCATCATATCCACCTCACGTTCATTACAATTGCACTTACACTATTTGCATAGCTAATTTGAAGGAGCTCCTCTGAGGAAGTTCAGATTCTCTTCAGCTCTGTGTGATGTGTAAGGTCAATCATTTAAAATGTTAAAAGGGACAAATTCCATGTTTCCCTGAGGTCCACTTACTACATTTGTGTGGGTTTATGCCCCAAGTTCACTTGCAGTTTAATTTTACGTGACTATTTTCCAGTCCCTATGAATATTTTTGCTGCACCTTAATGACCGATATATCTAAATGTGTGCTCCTGACTGGCCCGATATTGTACCTAAAAGCAATGCAGGCTGCAAAGTGCCTTGTAACTTTATCCTGGATTATCAATCTAAGGGAGTTATTACACTGAATAAGTAAATTAACAATTTATTAGGCACATTTGTATTGCTTATTATAATTTCTATTCTGTATTCTGTACATTTTTAGATAGAGGGGAAGGCTTTTTGAAGGACTGGTTACAACAATTATACTCAGAGATTAAATTGTATTATTCATAGTTATAATTCGCAGTAATAATATCTTTTAAAATGCACATTTTTCAGAATATATATATGAACTTCTGTCAATGTCAATTTTTTTTTTTTTTTAAGGGCCAGTGGAAAAAAACCTGCCAGTTTTCTGATGTTGCGTATGGAAAATGTAATGTCTAAATTGGAAAAATCTTTTACAACTTGTAAGAAAAATATTCATCAATTGTTAGTTCCGCAGGATACAGTAGACTGGCAACAATGTTTAGAATTTCACAAAGTCATGTAGGCATCAGCTTTCAATTTGCCACTAGTAGCACTTTTCCCAGTTACTGCCCTCACTGCTGAATTCCCATTCGTCATAATAAACTGAGTTGACTGTCCATTTATCAAGCACCGAGGACAATTGTTACACTGTGCAATGCTATGGATGGTGGAAAATGAGTGTGTAGTCATGCTGGAGAGTTATACTAGGCTCAAATTCCAATCAGTAAAATAAGGAAAAGATGGCTGTGTTTATTTGTTTAAAATGAAATATGTAAAGAACCTTAGCTCTGACTGGCTGCCTTATATTATGCCTCACTTAAATAGTACCCCATGCTAAACTGTCCTTATACATTCAATAAAATGTGCGGATTAAATTAAAAGACTCATTAGGTATCTTACAGTTGGTGAATGCAAATCAATTTCATGAAATCAAAAACCAAAGCAATGTAGCTCCCATAAATTACATTGTATATTTACAAATGACATCACACTTTTTATCTTAAATAGGCCAGAAGTGTTCCTGTTCTCTGAGATATAAGCCCTTATAATATTAAAATAAGAATTCAGATACATTACATTTTACATTTACAGCATTTAGCTGACACTCCAAACCAGAGCATCTTACATTTCTTTACTACAGGGACAGTCCCCTGGAGCAACTTGAGGTTAAGCTCTTGGTCTTTTTTCTTGGTCTAACTTTTTCTCAAGCATGATTAGACTAATTGAAAAGCTTTTATGAAAGTGCTGTGTAGGTTCTCAGTGTCTGTTCACATTAACTGCGCTTACCTTAATTTGACTTCCTACATGTTCACATATATTGTCAACATATATGATGTTTCTTTGCCCGGCCTTCATCCTGACTGTGCTGTATGTCTGCATTTATATGTTTAGCTTGTAGAGACCATCTAGCCTTGCTCACTCTGCTGGGTGGCTAATCTTTGTGTTTGAGACTAATTCAGGCTTACACACATTTGGCAAAGCATGATTTATTTTACCCTGTGCCCCCGCATATAATATGTTGATAAATCGTCAAATCAGGTGTGATTGACTCCCACTTTATCAAACAGAGAGATGAGATGCCAAGTCCGGGTTGGGTTATGAATCTCTAGAGACCAGTTCTTGTCAAGTCTTCTTCATTTTTACTTTTATTTGCTGCAGGATGAAATGATAGACTGTTTTAGAGGAAGTGTAAAGTGTTATAGTTGCAAACTACCAGTAGAGAATCACATGAACAAACACATGAGAGACTGATGGTGACTTTCCAGGGACAAAAATATGGCTTTTAACTTTATGAAGTTGCAGATATTACTGCTTATAGCAAAAGCATATAATTGGATATTCATCTTTTCTTCCTCACAGTTCATTGCAGAAGAGAACAGAGGTTCCTATTTGGCTCTTGGTTTGACTGAATGGTTCTAGAAAACCTTTTAATTGAAACAGAACCACTTATGACTTCCTTAAAATGTTTCAAGTGGTTTTTTCCTACACTTATCATGTTCCATTCATCATCTTCATGTGAAAAACAATTTAAAGTTATGATTAGTTATAGAGTATGGGGAATGTTCATCAGCGTACTGAAATTGCACCAAAAAATGTTATGGATATCATTAATTTATGAGTGAATTTAATTTTCACTCTTAAATTAATGATATCCATGACATTCAGTTAACATTAAGTTAACCATAGGTTTTGTCATAACTTGATTGAGATGAACATTTAATGTGGTTTTGTGGAAAAGTGTTTTTTGTCATTTCCTATTTAAAAGTGCAGATTCAAACCTGTTAATATTAAACATAAGATGAAACTGAATGTAAATAGATCCAGCTGTGCAACATACCTTGTTACATAATTGCATAAGGAATGTTAACTTGTAGCAAAATGATCGGAATCACTCTTAATATCAGAAGGTTAAGAATAAATCAGTCTTTTGCAGGACATGAAGCTGCAGAGGTTCCTATCTAGAACGTCAGATTTCCAGACACTCAGCTGGTCCATAGCTGCTTGTCCTCCTCAGTTAATTATTGATTCAGCACCAATTTCAGGGGCAGTTCAGCTTTTTCTTGGAGCTGATGTCTTTTTAATATGCACTTGGATATGCACATAAGGTGCAGTGGAATGACTTTGAGAGCTGGTGATTAAGGGACACTCAGCTTTCAGATTGCCGGCCCCTGCCAATATGTTGTAGCCGTTTACCACACTTGGAGTCATAGCAGCAGGAGCAAATGCATTTTACATTTTACTGATAGGTTTCAATGAACACCTTAAACAGTTTTTGGATGAGCTAAAGCTGGTGGGGTTCAGAATGGCACAGGAAAGAGAGAATGGAAGCTTGTGGATGATGGTAATCGTAGGCATGAGATAACAAAGTCTCTGTGCTAGTTAGGCTTAATGGCACGCACTGGGCCTTACCATTCCTACTAATGGCGATTAGAAAGTGGAATGAGGCAAGTTGAATGAAGGAAACATAGCTGTGTAGGAGGTGGTGCAGTGGTTGATCCAACAGGGTTCCATAATTTGGCAGACTCATTACAAAATGCATTTGAGAGTATGAATTTATCAATCATTCAATAAGAATGCCTTTCTCTACACCTATCAGAAATAGCTTCAAATTGTTGCTTGACACCATAAATGGAGTGAAAATATCCCCTTGTGTTTTTGCAGCACAGAAGTTTGTATACGTCTCAATTTGATTTGGGCATTAATCAGCCTCTCCATCTATGTCAAGGTTTCTGTGTATCATTAATGCAATTACCATCCGACCTGCCTGCAGTGGCAGTTTGAGGCCAAGTCATAATAGCTTAATCACTGGAAAATGTAATTTCCAAGCCCCAGTATGAAACATGCTATCCAAAATGTGGCAGCTCGGCCAGAACTTCACATTCCATCAAAGATGAGGGCAGAGACTGTCTGAGCCAGGCATGGACTTTCCCTGAAGGTGATGAAAGGGAGTCAACCCACACATTCTCTCCAGCATTGGTCAGGCAAGGCGAATGCTCCTCTGAGGAGCCCCTTTGTTCCTCCATTGTTCACTCCATGTGGCCAGAAGAACAAAGAAACTAACATCAGGCCTAAGTTTCAGTAACTAAGGTAAAGTTAGCTTAGACATCTGATCAGCTGAAATGGCAGACAAGCTCATTAATGGATTTCAGAAAATCCAGAAGGACACATCCCCAGTAGTGACTGGACAAAGTCTTCTTTCCCACCAAACTTTTATGAGGATGATGAGATTTAGATGTTTGCAACTATACCTACCATGTGAGGTTGACATCTATCTAGGCTTAATAGTATAGCATAGTATATCACAGCATTGCATAATTTAATTCAAGAACACAGAGAATCTAAAATATTGTGAATGTGTTCTTGATTTTGGTCTATAATCTTGAAACTGAAGTGAAAATGACTTTTCCATTGTGAAACACAGCACAGCACACAGTGGATAAAATGCATTCTCTGCATTTAACCAGATCCAGCACTAGTCCACTAGGCTACTTCTGAAAGTGACTTTAATACTGTAAATACAGCACAGCACACAGGGAACCACACACAATGTATTCTCTGCATTTAACTCAAACACATTGTCCAGCAGGGGACAGCCCTTCTGTGGCCTTTCAAAACTTTCATAGCATTGCCCTCACACTTAAACATGGCTTCATTTAGGTGGAGCTCAGAAGATCTGACATTTAACAAGCTCTTACTAAGCAAGAGACAATAAAATTAACTAAATAATTCCTGTATGTAAACGTTTTGGTACAAAATATCAATTCGTGATGGAAGTATAAGTCAAAACAAAGTAAGATTTTTTCCATGGCTTGGTCAGTACATGTGAATTCCATCTGAGATGTTCTATGCCTAATGAAGGATTTCTCTGGGTTGAAAGGGTTGAATCATTCATTACTTTATGCTTGGCTGTAAGCTCTTCCATAAACTTAATGACCTTTCTCTTCCCTCGTTGATTTTTAAGCCCCAATCATTTGCCAGCTCCTTATCGAAATGGTATAGAAGTTGACTGTAATGTTTGTTTGTAATGTAGTTAAATATTCCTGATGCATCTGTGGATTTAACTCAAAACAACTTACAGGACTTTCTGTAACACAGCTTCTTAGCTTTTAAGAAGAGGTATGTTAGGTCACTGCAAAGAATTATTCAAAAGGTGAATTTGGTAAAAAGGTAACATGAAATATAAAGGTGACATAATGCAATTTTTCTTTTTTGTTTTCATCATTTTCACAAAAAGCACTAGCACCTGATTTATCTACTGCTCTTCTAAACAACTTCCTGTATACAGCTAAAACTCACCAAAGTGGTCTTTTGGGCAACCCTCTTTCTATGCAGCATGAGGAAGCTGTGTGGGCATTCTGGATATTCTGGCATTATGCTGGCATATGAAGGGGAGAAATGGAATTAGCAACCCTCTCAGCGGACAGCTTTGGCTGCCCCCATCTAGACAGCTATTCTGCATAATAAAGCATTCTGTTACTACAAAATGAGTGGAGACATTTGGGCTGTCAGGAGGACATGCCAACTATCTATACAGCAGTCTGCCAAGTTTAAGTCATAGTCACTGTGCATTAATTTAAGATTTTAGTTTAATAAAACCTGTAATGTAACACTATTTAACACACTCAATGCTGAGAGCATGTCTTTCTATCTCAAATGCAAGGTCATCTTTTTTTTTTTTAACACAGAAGATTTAGCACTGCCTGTACTTCAAGTCATCCTTCAAAACTCAGAAATGCAAATTTTCACCCGTCAGTCTGGAAAAAAGATATACTTACTGGCTCTTGTATTCCTCTTGCAATTTATTTTTAGACAAGGCCCTGGGGAAAAACGTTTTAATACTTTGTTCTTAGTGACTGAACTTGTCAAGTGCACAAAAATGTACCAAATTACATTTATTTCTGGCCCATAAATATCTGTGTCATGTTTTTTGCAATTGTATAATGGTGTGGTGACCAAGCCTATCAAAGATTTTATTTTGAGCCTTGCCCCTCAGATGTAGATAGATGAGTATGTGTTCTTTCTTTCAGCAGACATCAGAAAGACACAATAGTCCTAATTGTAAACTTTTGAACTTCTCTCTGAGTAGCTACTGCAAAACAAAGCACAAGAAAGACTTGTGATCTCAGCTTGGAAAGTATATAAAAAGTTATTATCAGGGCTCAGTTAAAAAATTCAAATGAAATAAACTGTTTGCTTCAAACAAACCCAGTATGTTAACTTTTGCATTATTGCCCCAGTAACATAACCACTGTTACTGAAGTAAAGTGAAAGGGACTATTTGTCATTGCGAAGCAAAGCACTAACTGAGACACAACATAATGCTTCCCCTGCTTTTCACCCATACACACACATGCAGCAGGGGGCAGCTATTTAAATTGTCCAGGAATCAGTGATGGGGACGGTACCTCAGGGCAACCTATTGGTCTGGGATTCAAACCCATGACCACCTTATCCTGGGTCTAACTAACCTAACCTCTAAACCACTTCTGCCCAAATTTGCCCAAAGTTGTCTGATTAACTATTTGGCAGTTTTGTATAATGCAGTTTATACTGAGAAAACACAATTATAATTATTTTATAATAGTTTCATAATAAAAATGACAATTATTCACTTTCACTTTCAAAGGAATGAAAGCATACTTTACTCTCAAAATGTGGCTCTGACTCTGACAAAGGATTGGGAACACTTTTATACACTATGTCCCCTTGATTGTCTTCAGTTTAGTTATTATTAGTGCATCTGGGCTGATTGATTGATTCCCATAAGAAAATCAGTGAGATGGGAGAGGGACTCCCAGAAGTCTTAGGCTGGTATAAATTTTTCGGCGTTTAGCAGACATTACATTTTCGGCATTTAGCAGACGCTCTTATCCAGAGCGACTTCCCTGTCCTGATTACAGGGACAGTCCCCCTGGAGCAACTCAGGGTTAAGGGTCTTGCGCAGGAACCCAATGGTGGTAGTGCTAGAGGTGGGATTTGAACCTGTGGCCTCTTAATCCATAGGTCTGTAGGCAATTACCCTACCACTAGACCACCACCACCATAAAGGCAACCACACAATATTCAAAACTGTTTTCAGTCTGATCATTCAAAGTAAAATGAGGAGCAGCACATGCATTTGGTTGTAGATTTCCATTTTACTTGTCATGGAATGATCAAATTTTGGTCTAGCAGGTTATTCTTCCCACTGATACCTTCAGGATTACCAAAAGGGGAAATGGAAAGGGAACAGAAAAGTTGAAGAGCAAGCATAGGAAGGTTTTGTTCTTGCCTTTCTTTCTGCCCTTTTCTTTTTCCATGTACTGTTTGATGGAAGAATGCAGTCCCTTTGGATTCTTGACTACCCTGGACTGCATTGAAATGCCAGTGAAAGCTCAATACATGGCTTAAAAAGAATAGGAAATGTACCAGACTGTGTCTGCAGAGAACTTGAGGGACATTCTTGAGTGTAGTATATGAGACCATTCAGCTGACCTACTGATTAAATGTAAATGCTCAGTATAAACACAGTTATATGTTTGAATGCACTTTAAGGTACATTGCAAATAAATCAGAGGTACACTGGCATCAGAATGTACTGATTTACTGACGCTATTGTCTACAGCATCCTCCAGGATAACTGAGGGTCTTAGTAAAGGTGATTTAAAATGGACAGGATAATGTCTTTGTTCATCAGTTAGACCTTAGACTTAACATATCAATATATTCCACTTCCAAAATGTGTAACACCTACCAAAAGGATCAGCATCTTGGGCTTTGTCAAGTGCCAGGAAATTTTGGTGCAAAATATGGCTGCTTCTGTCTAGTTCTAGTTTTGTGAGCTATATCTCACCCTCTACACATTTCTACTGACCCATGCCTCTGTTATGGCAATGGCAAAAGACTAAATTGTGGATGCCTTCCAGAAGCCCTCCAAACCCATGCAGAAGCAGTATCCTCACAACAGAATAAAGCTTTTGCAGAGGTCATCCAAAGTCCCTGCAAGAACCCATTTGTAAGGACTGTAGATTTTCTATTTGAGGTCTGTAGAGGCTTTATGTTAAAAAAATTAAAGGTTTGTGAAAAAAAATGTTCTCTTTCTCTTTGAAGATCAAGCTGAGAAACAATGATGGCATTCTTTTAAACTCTTCCTTTTTTCCTATTGATCTCATTTTGGAAGGCGCTGCTCTGCAGCCTGAGGGACAGGAACATATATGAATACTGTATGTTTCAGCAAGTGTTTTCTGGTAATTCCTGCTGTAACAGCGCTAAAAACTGACCCACCAAAAGATGTTGGTTGTGACTGGTCCTTTTATCTGAATCCA
Source organism: Hepsetus odoe (assembly GCA_017165825.1). Classification (NCBI taxonomy): domain Eukaryota; kingdom Metazoa; phylum Chordata; class Actinopteri; order Characiformes; family Hepsetidae; genus Hepsetus; species Hepsetus odoe. The sequence continues at coordinate 9,561,701 of CM029368.1, forward strand.
TGTCTATATCTCTTTTGGTGATGCTTGTGAGCCATCTAGTGTTTCTGAATCTGAGTGAGGAATATGAGAGACATGATGATATCGCTAAATGTGAATAAATAAATAAATAAATAAATAAATAAATGGATCTGAAAGCTATAACCTGTGGCAAGTGTTCCTTATGTTTAAACATGCCATTTATTTTATACATCATTCTTAAGAGCATCTATGTCAACTTTGTCAACTCAACTCACACATTTAATGCTTTTATACAGAGAAATTATTTTTGCTGGACTTGTGGAAAATAAATGCACAGCAGTCTCAACCTTATATGGTGAATAATGAGATTTTGAATGGATGTGACATTTTAAAAAGGGGATTAGGGCCAAGACATTGATCAACGGTTAGGTGACAGCAATAAGAACAAAGTTAATGAGTTTTCTCTTGAGGATTTCTCAGAGATTCATTATAAAGGTTAGTTGAAGTGGAGCTTCACTGGAAACAGATGTGAGCTGTTTAATTATTTGTTGGAACTAACATGTTTTTTTTTTCTCTTTTTTTTCAGAACTCTTGAAATTGTTAAAGTAATTAGGCAACATTATTTTACTAACAGTTTGGGATATATAGGAAATTTGCTTGGCAGTAAACAGATTTATTACAGTATCCAACTTTTGCAAGACATTGTAACAAACCAACCAATTCACCGATAATACACTACATATCTGTCCTTATTCACCATTCACCATTATTGGTGATATTCATTTACTCCCAGTGATTTTGGGCCTCTTGCATTGCCCATTTCTCATGAAATGTTTGAATGAAAAGGGCAGCTGGCATTTTCAAATAAAAAAAATGCTGTTGTGATATAACAGGGTTAGCAAATAACATTTAAATTTAAACTTGTTTAATGCCAAAAATTCCCAACTAATTACTGACACAAATCACAAATTTTGCTAGCAAAATGACCATGTGACACAATTACCCTGCATTGTGTAAGTGAAAGTGAAAGTGACTATTGCCATTGCAAGTACACAGCGCAGCACAGAGTGAAACACAACGAAATTACAACTCTGCATTTTACCCATACATGGTATGGCAATGAAGTGTTTGAGGCAAAAGTGTGAGCAGTTTTCCACCCATCTCATTTGACAGTACCTGCATAAACTAAGCACTGACTCTGGTTACACAGCCCAGAGAATCAAGACAAAGATCAAATGCTTAGATAAAAGAAAAAAGTTAACATAATGCATTTATTGTTCTTGTGGGGAGGGACCTGGGTGTCCATCATCTTCATCACGTTTACTTCCACCTCCTCACAGACATTTTGTCATTTTGTAAAATACAACCCCCTTCACTCCATGGAATGGAATAATATGTAAACAATATATACCAACATCTTATTTCTGAAATTTTGCTCAGAGGTTTGAAGCTAAGCTTTATGTTCCAGATGGCAGGACCAAAAGCAGACAGATCTGCTGTGCAAAAAACAGCCAACACTTGTGACCCTCAGCATAACCTATAGGAAATCTTTTTACAAACATTTAAGATTTGGTAGTTGCATCAACTAGTGACACTTCTTCCCTCATCTAAATAAATAAAGGCTAAATATTCAGTTCTTTATTATGAAATGTTCACATATCAATGTCTAAACTTGTTTTTATTTATCTCTGGAAAAGAAAGTGATTTCATTGCAGGGGAACAACAAAAATGATCCTTGATTTATTCATTAAACAAAAGATAGCAACAAAAATGTGAATTCTAACTGAGTAAAAATGTAAGACTCCTTAACCCCTAATAGCTAGTTTTACTCCCTTTGCTGAAATAACTGCATAACTGCAGTGAGATGCTTCTTGTAGCATCTACCAGTCTCTGACATCGGTCTGAGGAAAGTTTGCCCCGCTCAAAAATGCAGAATCCTTTAAGCTGTGAGATGTTTTAGGGCTTTGACTCAGCCACTCCAGGACTCTCCATTTCTTAGTTTTCAGCCAGTTCTTGGTGGATTTACTGATGTGTTTTGGGTCATTGTCGTGTTGCAGGGTCCAGTTCCGCTCCAGCTTTAATGTTCTTACAGATGGTCTCACATGTTCCTCAAGCACCCTCTGATACACAATAGAATTCATGGTGGATTCTATGATGGTGAGCTGGCCAGGTCCTGCTGCAACAAAACATCTCCAAACCATGACACTTCCACTTCCATGCTTCACAGCTGGTATGAGGTTCTTTTCCTGGAATACTGTATTTGGTTTATGTCATCTGTTCATGTCCAAATGATTCCATTTTCAACTTATCTGTCTCATCAAACTCATCAAAGAACATTATTCAAGAAGTCCTGGTCTTTATCTACGTTCTTTCTGGCAAACTTCAGTCTGGTTTTGATGCTTCTCTTAGAGAGCAACGGTTTCCTCCTTGCATACCAACCATGCAAGTTAAAGTTTCTGATTGTAGAGGCTCTTTCACAACAACAGTAGTAAGAACCTGCTTGTAGGTCCTGTGATGACATTTTAGGGTTTTTGGAGAATTCTTTTAGAATCCTTCAGTCTGCTCTCAGTGTGAACTTGCTTGGAAGCCCTGACTTGACTTGGACTGTTTGACCAGACTTTATGAATTTTGCCAAAACTACTAGTCCAAACATCTTGTCTGATTTCTTTCCATGCTATTCCCTGTCAGTCATCTTCAGTACATCATAACCACTGAGAAATGGCCCATCACAGTCCAAATGTAAAATGTAAATCTAATGATTAACATCTCCATCTGATGAGTTTCCAGCCCTCATCAGAGTGGGTATATACCCTGCTGTTTTTTCTTTATGGTCAGGATAATGGGCCGCTGTGTGGGTTTACCACCAAAGCAAGACTCTCACTCAGGTCCATTAGTGCCTGCTTAATGACCATACTTATGAGTCAAATCCTCAGGTGGGCTGTCTGGTTTATCAGCTTAATCTCACTTTACATTTCAGACCTTCTTGGGTTAAGGGCAGTAATAGTATTGGTTTGGGAATAGGCCCTGTATTTGGAAGGTCATGGGTTTGATCAGTCCAAGACCAATAGGTTACCCCGAGGTAGCCTTGAGCAAAGTATCCTCCCCAACACTGCTCCCCAGGCACTGGATGTATGGCTGCCCCCTGCTGCACAGTGTGTATGGTTTAAATGCAGAGGATAGATTTTGTTGTACTAAACCAAGGATATTCCATGTTTTGTCTGGTCAAATGATGTTTGATTTTGAAAAAATATATCCATTCCTGCAATTCAGACCTGCAAAATATAAAAGAAAACAGGGATGTTAAAGCATTTACAATTTAAAAGACAGTGATACTGAACATATCAAGCAATGGAGCATTTCAGGTGTTATTTTGTTCTGTTTTTCCCTGCAAATATGGGGATGTCATCTCTTTTTCCATTTCAAAATTTTGCACACATTCTATGTTGGGGACGAGACTCCATGCATGCCAGTCCAGTTCCAGTAACCAGTTCTTCCACAATCATGCTTTTGAAGTGTGTGCAGAGTGTAGTTTTGCATTGTCTTGTTGAAAAATACTTTGATGTCCCTGGAAAAGAAGTCATCTTGAATCAAACATATGTTGCTCTGAAATCTCAGTGTAATTGTGACTGTAAATATAAATTAAACAGAAATGTAATTTCCAGGATTGTTGGAGCTGCAGGTAGCCGATGGTCAACCCGCATCACTGAGCCAAGTGCTTCAGAACAGACTGCTATGCTCAGATCTCAGCACAGTTTGGCAAACCACACGAATGCTCATACTCACAGGAAGTGAAAAATTTTCATGCTGAGTTGCTCAGTGGGGTTGAGGAGATTTTGATGTTCAAATGTTTGCACTACATTTCAGCTGGATTCCCATTAACAAAAGATATTCTAAAAGGTCCACAGATTCTCCTACTGCTCTTGTAAAAAATGAAATAGGTTTTATCAAATACATGATAATGGCTTTTTTAGATGTAATCTACATAGTTCTATTTCTGCATCTATACTATGATTAGACCACTAGAGCCCCTGACCCTTAGCTTTAATTCTAATGCTTTAATTCCTTTTTTAATGCTTACAGTTTGTCATAACAACAGCTTCTGTCCAGTTTCTCAAACCTTCAAAATATCAGTAAAACTTATTTATTTTTCATAGCGCTTGAGACACTTACAGGAGGATGCAATTTTGATCTTTCCCTTTTGCCCCAGGCTCTCAGGGTGTCCTCTAACATACCGGAGTCTTCTTTGTGTCCTCCACTTGTTAAGGCTGATCATTGTTGTGAGTCTGTGGCTTTTAATGAAACTACAAATAAATATGTATGTATTTATAGATAAGCAGGAAAATTAGGGAAAGATCAAGTCAAGTCAAGTCAAGTAGGATTTTATTGTCATTTCAGCCATATACACAGTACACAGTGAAACGAAATAACGTTCCTCCAGGACCCTGGTGCTACACACAAGACAACATAAGACACAACATAATACACAAAATGGGGCAACAAGTGCAGACAAGACAGACAACAACAGACGGCACGACAGACAGTACATTCATCCATAGAGGGCCGCAGTGTTGTGGAACAAAGCAGCCCAGGTAGATTATGGTGTAGCAGTGTGGTGGAGCAGTGTTATTGATAAAGTGCAGAGTGCAACATGAGATAAATAAATAAATAAAAGATGATAATGGTGGACAATGGATACAATCAAATGTGTTGCATTAATGGTACATCTAATCATTTGTCATTTTAAAAAGCATGCAGCATGCTTATAGAAATGACAAATTTAAGAGAAAGCCAAAACTTTTTTAGGCCAACATGAGTTGCCAAAATTGCTTCAGTACACCTAATTTCTGAAATTAGATGGATAGAATATTATTCTTCCAGAAGATACTTGCACAGTTAATGCTTTGATGGTGGTGGAGTCTAATTGGGAAGGCCACAGAATTGATTTACATACTTTTCAGACTCATCAAACCATTTAATTAGCCTTTGTGTCCTAATAATAGGGGCATTGCCATCTTAAAAGAGGCCACTCCTATTAGGATAGAAATCATATAATAAAGATGATTGTTAGTTGATAGTATGATAGTTGAATTTGCAGTGACCACACCCCCACCCCCACCCCCACCATCATAGAGTCATAGAGAAAGTTTTCCTCTTTATAACATTATCTTAAGGTTGCTCTCAGACTCAAATGGATGTCTCCTTCACTGTGGGAGGGTATCACAGAAAGCTGATGGACGGGGGTTCAAAGATGCAGGAAAAGGATGCAATAAAAGTGGAGGATGCACGGTTAAACATAACACTAGGTGCATGCTCACATGCGCTCTCTCACTTTTATCTCAGTCACTGTAGAACGGTCTGAGTTTTAACGCCACTGAACTTTGTAGTTTGATGCATAACTTTTGAATAGGGATTTAATGCTCAGACATTCTATATATAATTCTGTATATAATATATGATCATCAAAATGTAAAAGCATCTAAACATCTAAATATAACAAACAGTCAACACTTTTAATTTTATATTTTTATAACTATATATACTTTTATATATATATATTATTTAGTTGGTCATTTTCGTAAACCAGGCCATTTTATTATGTAAGAAATATATCTAAAAGCCTGTTTCCTGTACAGGTTCACAGCAATTTAATGTGAAAAAACCTAATGGTTTGACACCAATTTTAACATTGTTCTAGCATTCAGTGCTGGTGAAAGATCAGTAGGAAATCCTGCATACACAGTCACTATCAGACAGCATTGTTATACAACAGGAGAAGCAGAAGATGAAAGTATAACTTTTAAGCACTTCTGCTATGATCCCTGTAACAGTGAGCCTCCATTAAAAATAATGAGACTGTTGGGTTCAAATCCCCAGTTCAAGGTATGCACTTTGTGCAGATAGCAATATTGTGCAGCCATCTGCATTTGCAGCACTTTAAAAGGTCATAAATAGAACCGACCAAATAATGGGTGTAGCTCTGTAGGTTTTGAAGGAAGGAAACTAGAAAGCTTACATCTGAGATCTGCTTTATACTCTGAAGACAAAAATGAAATTATTACCATATGGTTTTTAAAACTGCTTTCACATATTTCAGCAGATCAGAAACAAATAAAGCTTCATTCGATTGTGCTAAATATAAAGACAAGCTCCACATTGCTTCTTTTAAGAACAAGTATGTGCATGAGTACCTCACAGATATAGAGAGTGTGTGTAAATAAATGAATCCCAGGTCCCTGTCAGGAGTTATGAGGAAAGGGATCAGAGAGTATACACTCACTGTGATACCTCATAAATTTAAGCTTCACATTTTTGCATATCAGGTTGAAAAACCTTTTAAAGCAGTGCTTTAGGATTTTTTTCCAGGCTAATATTTAAAAGGTTTAATGGATCTGATGGCTCCATATCAAAAACAGTGGTGCTAAAGTTGAGAAAAGGTTTTATGGAAGCTGGCCAACTCCTACCTCAATCTGTTGCTGCAGCTTCATTCTGGGGTACAAGTAGGACATTCCTGATATACAGAGACAGTTATTAAGTTTTTTTAAGAGACTGTAATAAACTATGACTGGTTAAATTAATAGTCACCGTTACCAGTAAATTCACAGTTACCAGTGACCAATAAGGAGACAATGATCAATGGAATGAATTTTCTATTATATAACTTGTTTACACTAGCAAAAGTAAAAAAATTTACTTGTTCCAATAACATTATCTGAATTAAAAAAGTGTGTGTATTTATATATATACAGTCATGTGACAAAATTAGGACACCCTATAAATATTGTAATATTCTTCAACATTTAATCTCAAGTTTAACAATACTGGGAGATTCAAGTAATATAACTAAACAATTAAGACTAAAGAAAAGACTTGTAAAAAACTTCTGTAAATTGTAATTTCTGGTGAGTAATAAATTAGGAATTAGCAGGGTGTTTTAAAGCATTAAAGTCATCAAACAATACTGAACACCAGCCCAAGTGCATGAAAGCCAGGAGCTACAGTACTGTGCAAAAGTTTTAGGCAGGTGTGAAAAAATGCTGTAAACAAAGAATGCTTTCAGAAATATAAATAATGATTGTTTATTTTTATCAATTTACTAAATGCAAAGTGAGCGAACAAAAGAAAAGTCTAAATCAAATCAATATTTGGTGTTACTACCTTTTGCCTTCAAACCAGCATCAATTCTTCTAGGTACACTTGCACAAAGTCAGGGATTTTGTAGGATTATAGTCGGTGTATGATCAAATAGTTTTACCAAACAGGTGCTGAGGTTGAAACACAGTCATGTTTGGAACAACCTACCAGCCGAGTTCCTTCACAAACTTTGTGAAAGTGTACCTAGAAGAATTGGATGGCGGTGGTCCAGTGGTAGGGTACTTGCCTATCGACCTATGGCTCAAGAGGTCCCAGGTTTGAATCCTACCTCTGGCACTACCACCACTAGGTCCCTGAGCAAGACCCTTAACCCTGAGTTGCTCCAGGGGGACTGTCCCTGTAATTAGGACATGGAAGTCGCTCTGGATAAGAGCGTCTGCTAAATGCCGTAAATGTAAATGCTGTTTTGAAGGCAAAGGGTGGTCATACCACATATTGATTTGATTTAGATTTCTCTTTTGTTCATTCACTGCATTTTGTTGATTGATGAAAATAAATGATTAACACTTCCATTTCTGAAAGCATTCTTTGTTTACAGCATTTATTCCACACCTACCTAAAACTTTCGCACAGTACTGTATGTCATACTGAATGTCCAATACTACTGTCTCCCTCAGCTTTGTGGCTTGAGATGAAACTTGTGTCTCCAAAACTCCCAGCTCTAAAAGATCTATCAGCCTTCTCTCAGCTCCACAGCTGACCGAAATGAATGATGGTAATGATTTGGAGAGAAAGTGGATGCAGCTGGAGGCCTGCTATTTCAGTCTGAGTATACAACTGCCAAAACTGGGCCAAGCAACATTACACTTGAGTATTCCACATTGCCTAAAAAAAACAGCCCCAGTCTTCACAACTCTGGAAAAACAAGTAGTTTTAGAATTGAACAAACTTAATTCAGAAGCTTGATAGCTGGGGAGGCTCCTGCAGCTGAAGTTTAAAGTGTATGTTCACTGTTGGAAAAGTGAGTGTATTGGTTCTGAGGTGTCCTTGTGAACTTGTTAGTCTCAATTAGGCACAGCCAGTCTAATGAGCTCCAGCAGTACATACATCTGTCCCCTGAAAGGCTGGCATTACTAAAGGGAAGTGGATTAAACCTGTTTTTGGGCAGGCACTGAGGGTTATTATTTCACCTGCTTCTGTCTCAGTCCTCATAAAGTAGATCAAATTTACTCCACCTCACTTGGAGCTGGAATACATGCTTTAAAGCTACACACATCCATCTAGTGCCCTAAAAAGTATCTGAAGTAAATATTTAACCAATTGGGAATTTTCTTAATGAGGGACTTTAGTAAGGCTACTTTGTAAATTGTTCAACACAGATATTAGTTTCAGAGAAAGCCAAGGTTAGCATAAAATAAAACTGCTAGGCTGGGACTGTCCTGGTACAACTATGATGAAGCCTTTCAAAATCGATTAACATTCATGATATCAGTGTAAGCCAAAAACGTCTTTTCCTGAAACAATTTAAGCAAAGGCAGGATGCAAATATAAAAAAGGGAAGAAAAAATAAAAAAGCAAGACTTATCTGAAAAAATATGAATACATTGGTGTAAGGAATGTGCCTGTCTAGTTGGTTCATGTGAATGTTTTAGTAATGCCACATAAACAAAAAAAGTACATACAGAAAATGCCCAGTGTCAGCAAGAGCTGAAATGATGGTAAAGCAAAGAAAAACACAATGAGAATAGCCCACTATTGTGATAAGGCAGGAAACTGAAAGCTTTCTACTGAAAAAAATAAATAAATAAATAGAATGAAGCTGCATAAGAGAACAAATAAAAAGAAAAAAATGATAAAAGTATGTGAATCCTTAAGAACAACTAAATTACAATAGATAAAGTTAGTCTGAATCATGGTAGTCATTATGAAGTCTAAATGCTATCAATAATTGTTGGAAGGTTTTTGTTAAAAACAAAGCAATAGGGCAATTACACAACATAAAAATGTGTCCTTAAAGTTGTTAAACCTGATAAGAAACAAATAACACTGTTCAAAAGCTTGAAAACACATATCAATAACCGTACATCATTCAATAATAACTTGACTTTGTAAATTCAAATTTCTTTTTTCTTTTTCACCTACTTTCCTAAACATAAAGATGCCAGAAATAATGATGTTCATGATATAATAGAACAAATTTTGGTTCCTTACTTTTCAGTGGATGGTTCTTAAAAGAAGTAGTTTTCTAAATGAAATATGTAAGTGTAAAGAACATTAAGACTATGAAGTTTGAAATAGATGAGTAAACCTGGTGTGAACCTGTTTTTGCTCCAAATGATATGAATAATGAACGTTTTACTTTTATAACTTTCTCTGGTGTGGCCAGCCTTTCATGTAAGAATAATTGCTTTTTAATAGCTCTGCTCTGTAATGCTGCCAAAAGGGTCCATATTCACAATTAATGAAAAACTTGTCTCTTTATTCCAGCATTATCTGAATGATAAAATCTGACGAGTATTGCAGGCTTGCCAGATAAATCTACAAGATTGGATGCCATCTGGATTGCAATTTATTATTAACATGATGGACCCTAAGTCCCAAGCAGCATCCATATTCTTTCTGCTATTCAACAACAAGCTTTGAAACACCAGGTGACAGTTACCCCTACACAGAGTGTGCAGATGTTGGATTTTAATAATGTTGTGGTAAAAGCAAATTGTGTGCTTCAATTAATAATGTAGCTATCATTTTAAAAAATGCATCAAGCCATTTTCATCTTAAAGTGAAAGATTTTTGTTTTTTTTCATTACTGTTAAATAATAATAATCTGTAAATAAAGTGAAAAATGTATTTTCAGAAGCATGAAGATATACATATATGCAATGTGCCTTCAACCCTATTCAAGGAAAGTGGTTAAAATAATAAGTATGAGAGAGAGAGAATGAGAGAGAGAAAGAGAGAGAATTTTGAACTCTTGGTAGTTCAGTTCATACAGACTCAAGGATGCAGTGGGACACAGCTTATCCAAATGGAAAGACTAGTGGATTGATACATTTAGAAAAAAAGCCTTCCCACTTTTAAATGTTTGTGACGTGTAAGGAGACATTATACTGTGGACACTGTTTTGAAATGTAAATAATGCTCTTCAGGAAGTGTGTTGTTCTTGATGAAGGTCATCTAGTGCACTAGTGCATTGCATTTCCCCAATTATCTTGTTTTCTTAATTAAAATGATGACACACCACCAAACATTTTCAGCAGCTTCAGATTTGAATTAATATTATTTTTGTGCAACATCTCTTTAAAAACCCCACTCATACATTCATACATCTTGTGTAAAACAAATGTCAGTGTGCCCTCTTAAGCTTTGACCTTTGTGTCACACTCTTGGAGACATCTCGCTATAATGGAGATTCATACGGATCTGTGTCAAAGGTCCTCCGAGGGGTTAAAATAAAAGAAACACGCCAAAGAAAATACAGTTAACATTGCTTAAAAGTTTCTCAGCATTCTTTTTTACTTGATTTCAGGACATGCTGTGATGCTAAAGATGCTATCATGAGAGCAAATGTGGTTTAAGGACAAAAAAAAAAGTGGAATCAGCTTCAGAGACAGATCACTCTCTCTCTAGATGTAGTTTTAAATCACTCCTGAGCAGGTGACAGATGTTTGTTCACACAGTTTCCCTCTTCCTCACAGTGTTTGCCTGGTCTTGCCCAGGTGGGAAAATGGCTCTGGCTTCATTTTGCACTAACCCACAACCATATATCACAGCTCACTGTGGGTGAAAGCTTGCTCACAGAAAGCAGTCTCAGACAACAGCAAATTTGTAGCAAACCGCAATCCAACTACTGTGTTGCAGTGAGTGGATAAGCATAGATATTAAAAAGCCAGGTAACTTACAGTGCATCCGGAAAATATTCTCATCGCTCCACTTTTCCGCATTTCGCTATGTTTCAGCCTTATTCCAAAATAGATTGCATTCATTTTTTACCTCGGAATCTTACACTTAATACCACATACTGACAAAGTGAAAAAAGTTTGCAAAAAAATGTAAAATAGAAAGCTAAAAAATAAAACATGTACATACATATTCACAGCATTTGTCACAACACTCAAAAGTGAGCTCAGGTGCATCCCCACTCCACCAATCAGGCCTGTATGGTAGTGTGGCTGGATGGAAGCCATTCTTCAGTAAAAGACCACGACATGAAAGCCCACCTTGAGTTTACCAAAAGGCAAAAGGTTCTCTGGTCTGATGAAACAAAAGTTGAACTCTTTGGCATGAATGCCAACCGACATGTCTAGAGAAAATCAGGCACCACTTATCATCTGGTCAATACCATCCCTACAGTAAAGCATGGTGGTGCCAGCATCATTATTTGGGTATGTTTTTGTTTTTTTTAGCAGCTGGGAGACAAGTTAGGGTCTAAGGAAAGATGAATACAGCAACATACAGAGAAATCCTTGAAGATAACTTGCTCCAGAGTACTCTGGGCCTCAGACTGGGGACAACAGGACAACAAGAAGACAACTGCCCTAAGCAGACAGCCTAGACGACAAAGGAGTGGCTTTGGGAAACCTCTGTGAGTGTCCTTGAGTGACCCAGCTAGAGCCCAGATTTGACTCCAATTGAACAGCTATGGAGAGATGTGAAAATGGCTGAGCACCAACGCTCCCCATCCAGACTGATGGAGCTTGAGATGTTCTGCAAAGAAGCATGGGAGAAACGGTCCAAAAATAGCTGTACCAAGCTTGTAGCATCAAACTCATAAAGACTTCACGCTGTCATTGCTGCTAAAATGCTTCAACAAAGTATGGATCAAAGGCTAGGAATATTTATTTAGATGTTTTATTTTTGTTTTTTATTTTTAATATAATGTTGGCCACATGATCGGCAGATCGGGGGTTCGAACCCCTTCCCAATGGATTGCCTTGAGGTACCCTTGAGCAAGGTGCCGCCCCCGTCCCGCTCCTCCTTGTGATGGGCTGGCGACCTGTCCAGGGTGCGTCCCCCGTCCTCGCCCTGTGTGCGCTGGGTTGGACACCAGCACTCCCCCGTGACCCCGTTTGGGACAAGCGGCAGATAATGGATGGATGGATTTTTAATATAAAATTATTGTGTGTAAAATTTTGAGGTAAAAATGAATTTTATCCATTTTGGAATAAGGCTGTAAGATAGCAAAATGTGGAAAAAGTAGAGCGCCGTGAATATTTTCTGGATTCACTGTATGTCAAAGCAAGGTCACCCAGACCCCCTAGAGGTCCTCCTTGTTTAAAAAGGCTAGCTGTCTGTAAAACATATTGAAGCTAAAAGCAAGGAGATTTGCTGCATTTTTATTGCAAAAGCACCAGTTTAAAGGCAGTTTAAAAAACTTTAAATAAAACTAAATTCAAATATTTTCATTAATAAAATTAAGATATGTTTAAGATGTTTTTAATTCAAGGATGAACTCAATTCTAAACTAAACTTCTCTAAAAAGCATTGAGTAGCTGCTTTTGTAACTTATGTTTGCAAAGGGTTTAATTAATTTCACTAAACTATAATATCTATAGCTGACCTTTTTTCTTTGCTCTTTTGAACAGCAGTCAGATGCTAAAAGCTCTATTTAATTTAACATGTTTAAATGGAGCTACCGGTTAATAAAATCTGAATATATTTCATTGTATATTCAACATTTTATAACGAAAGACAAATTAGCTGGTCCTGCAGTTTCCTTACTTTTGGATGTTCTCTGACTACCCTGTTAGTTTTGAGAAGCATTTTTATTATTGTGGTCCAGACTCTCATGTTACACATATGATCATGAACAGAAACACACAGTCGGGAGTTTACAGTTGCAGTCCCTGGTCACAACATGATCCTTTAAGTGAAAATCAATGGAAAATCAAAGGCTTTTGGTGGCATCACTAATATGAACATGGACATAGATCCACGTCCATGGTGGCCAAAATATAGTGAAGACATGGATTTGCTTTGGCATGGAAATATGATTAATGAAAGGGTCAAATGTTCAGATTTGCTTGGGGAGGTTAGTCTTCAGTAAAGGCATCCCCCCTGAAAGCAGCTGATCTAAAATGGCTTTGACATAGATTAATTTGCAGTGGACGGCTTTTGCAGCAGCAGAGTCTGCATAAATTATGGTACTCCTGAGCCATCTCTAACCTTGTCTGTCACCGGTCAACTCCTGTCAACTCCTAGCAGCTATCACCATACAAATTGTAGCCACTGGTAACATTCAGATCTTTGCTTCAGTACATTGATCCACTTACTTTGTGTCCTATTTGTTTCACATCCGCACAGGTCTATGATATTGCCTCCGAATGCATCTCTAATCTTCTTGCCTCTTCTCTTTTTCACTGCTCCAGGCTGTAGGCACAGGAGATACTGGGTCCTTCTACTGTGAACCTAAAAGATTTATTATGATAATTTTCATCGGTGCAGAGTGGAGACGTGTGGCACACAAATGAGCTGTAAGATCTCTGCATCTGCAGTTATGAGCTTAGAAATGCATTATAAATATCTAAGTGACTTTTTTCTTTGAAGAAACTGCATTATACCAAGTGCTATATTTCCAAGAGAATGCAGGGAGAGAGATATGATAACCTTTCCCTCTTCCAGGCTGGATAAATGAAAAATAAAGGAAAGTACATGTGCATGCATGAATTGTGAAACTGAATGTATTGTTAAAGTGTTGCAAATTAAAGTAGAAAAAACTGCAAAATAAATTGAATACTCTCAGGTATTCCCTGTGCATTCTCTGCACATATTTGCCATAAATTCTGGGCTTTTGTTTTGTTTATGGCGTAGTCTCACCTTTAGCCTCGCCTATTCCTGCCTTCTCATCAGTTTTCCCAACTGAGGGTTTGCCGTGGCTCATCCTATCTCAGGTGTTCCTAATCTTGAACCGTAGTCAAGTCAAGTCAGCTTTATTTCTGTAGCGCTCTTTACAACTGTTGTCTCAAAGCAGCTTTACAGAATCCGGGTCCGAGACCCAAGTAAGTAAGCCGAGGGTGACAGAGAACAAACTGGAATTATCATTAGTTAATAGTGGTGGTTCTGTTTGGGTGGGTGAAGCTTATGTTAGTCTTAGTTAGGGGCAGCAGCTCATGCAAATGATCATGCAAGTGTGATGTAGTGGATCTGAAGTTCAGGTAAGGAGAGGAATCTTATGATGGTCAGATTGATGATGGCATTGTACAAAAACAGAGTGATTAAAAGTGACTATTATTGTGACTACACAGCATAGTACACACTGCAATGAAAAGCTTCTATGTATTTAACTCATATACACCCTACAGCACTGGGAACCCATATTCAGTGTCTGGCAAGCAGTGATGGGGACGGTACCTTGCTCAAGGGTATCTCAGGGATACCTACTGGACCTTCATAGGGGCCTTTGAGTCTTGGTTCTTCTCAGTGTTTTGTCCTTCATCTCCAGTCTCCACTGGAGATTTTATATATATTTCTTTTATATATATTTCTTTACAATATATTATGTGGATATGAGATTTTTGTCATTATTTTGTCATTATTTTATTCTTCTTGCATAATTATTATGTGAAAAGTATTTACAAAAGGAAAAATGAAATAAATGCGTATAGATGAAATGATTTTAAAAAGAGGAAAAAATATTCACATATGGCTTATTGCCTCCTTGTCAAAAAAATTAAAAATAAAACTAGACAGTCGTAGTCATAAGATCATGATGGGCTTTGAAGGTCAGCTCATTATGGAAGTACAAATTAGATTTTGTTCTTTTCAGTTTTTCAGTCATCTTACATGGCAAAACCTTGCGTTCTTTCAGACATGCCTTTCCAAAAAGATTTTTTTTGAGAGAGGGTTATGTGCTATCACAAAGTTGGAGAAAAACAATGGCCCATGAAGAAAAGCCTTACAAGATGCCCACGTGTGCTTAATGCTGCTTAAGCAGTTTAAAGAGAATCACTTCAAAGCCTTATTCAATTTCATTCACATGAGACAACATAAGCCAGTGGTTCTACAGGAAGTTTCATTGAATTCATATCTTACATATTGTCACTGCCAGGGAAAAAAATATAGTATTTCCAAAATGGTAAATTCAAATAATTAAGATGCAAAATTGTCCTCTAGGTGTGAGTGAGTTTTTCTGTGTGTCTGACCACTGATGGACTGGTCAGCTGTCCAGGTTGTTTCTTTGCCTTGTGCCCTGTGAGTGCTTGTTAAAGCTCCAGCACTACCCTTCCCAGGGCAAGTGCTTGAGAGTGGCTGAGGGAGGGAGAATTTGGGACTACATATCTTTGTCCATTTATTATGAAGTTCAGCCATGTAAATCGTAAATCTGTTGTTTTTAAATTAAAATAATTTAAATAATTGTAAAAAAATAATAATGAACACATTAAAAATACCAGATTCACCTTCACATCTTTAAACTTAATGCCATGAACCTCTGATTTAAGATAGCTGTAAAATAAAAGTTATTGCCCAATCACAATATTGTTATAATGTGTTTTTAAACAAGAATACTATAATAAATAATCACACTATTTGAGGTCTGCGATGGGCTGGCGACCTGTCCAGGGTGTGTCCCCCATCCTTCGCCCTGTGTGAGCTGGGATGGACTCCAGCACTCCCCCGCGACCCCGCTTGGGACAAGCGGCAGAACATGACTGACTGACTAACTATTTGAGGTTTCATTAAAGTAGCCTTTAATCTACTTCGATCCCAAAAATCCAATCCAGATCCCCCCAGGACATATGGCATCTAAACACCATTCAGTAAATGTAGAAGAGTCTGGTGTTTTAAATGCTGTTTATAACTCTTTCTTAAGAAATGGAGTGCAGATGCTCTTTTCGGCTGTGCCATTAGACTCTATCAAAGCTGACTGATGGCATAGTTGGGATCAACTACTTTGCATGATGTACAGTCCGACAAAGCACCCATCACTCCAGCTCTATCATGTCATAAATCAGAGTTAAGACAATGAAGAACATATATGTACAGTCTCAATAAATCATTCTCATCCTTCATCTAAAAATCAATTATGCAACATGCCAAAAATAGTTTCCCCAGTAACCTTGAAGATGTGTTTGTGAGAAGGTGTTCAATCTGACAATTGGACACCCACTCTGGACAATTTGGAAGCCATTTGTGCTTGTTTTATGTTGACACTGTGGCTCCCTACATTGCTTACTTTTTTCAGAAGAAGGCTGCTGAGATTAAGCTTGCAGAAAGGAACTGATTAAAATATAAATAAAAGAAGTTCAGAAATACTCTGAAATGCATAGATCTAAAGGAGTTTTTCTCATATGTAGCACAATAAAAGTATTTTTGTAAAAATAAAGAAATTATTATGCATGTTAGACCAAAAAAATAACATTATTTTGCATTCCCTTGGCAGCCAAAGTTAAACTTTTCTCATTTAATATCCTGTAAGATGTAAAGGAGAATGATTACGCTCATGTAGGCGAATTTTTGAAACATCTGAGCGCTTGTACTGTACACCATTTTTGCAGCTGCATGCTTTTGAGCATGAAAATTCAGGGAATAGAAGAAAAGTCTAAACATTACATATATATTGAGTTTAAACCTCATGAATGTGACAAACTGTGAGGTCTAACTGCTAATAAAATATAAGATTGTATTATATTAAGTATTACTAATTATTTAATAACATTTTGCAAACTTATTTTCAGACATTCTTAAAATAAAATAATTTTAGCTTCAGTTTTGCCAAGTGAAAAACTGGAGGCTTTAATATGAAAAATGATCCACAACAAAAAGTTAAAGATAAAAATACAACTAAATTATTGTGACAACAGGTGAAGGATTCAAGAGTATTTTCTTTTACATTCTTAATCAAATCTTATTCTGTCAGTAACATTTGCTTCATTTTTTCTGAAAGTGTGAACCACTATTTCAAAAAATGAATGTTCACAATGTACTCTTTTTTATTTTATTTATTTTATTCTTTTATTTTATTATTAGTAACTCTATGACCTGGAATAAAAGAAGGCATGTTATATAATAAGAGCATTTTCAATGCTGCTCAGTTTGTACATAACAAATGAGCTTTTCTCTGCTAATTTTGAGCTTTGATGCAAGAATTACAGAATCCCATCATACCAAACTGGAAATGTTTACCAAATAAGGAAATGTGATACTCCTGCATATATTACTTCACATGTGAGAATTACTCAGGCATCCATGCTGACTACGTCCCTGACCTGATAAGCTTTACTAAGAGAAAGTAGCTTTCTTTGTCCAAAGGGTAAGTTGTATAGAGAAGATTCTGAAACTGTCACTAATCTCCATGTGCTTACATTATATTACCACAGGCCCAAGACTTTCAGTTACACTGGTTGCTATGGTAAATGGGCTACTGTACAGGAAGCACCACTGTACAGGAACATTTCACTTCTTGTTGGACAGTTTTATTCTCGAGATAAAATCTTCCTCTCGGCTTGAACAGCAGTACACTACCTGCACAAATGTTTATCTGCCATCACCAAGCAACAACTCTCCATAAGGGTCATTTACTTTAAGTCACCACCTCAGTACCACTTCATGTTGTGGAGATTACCCATACATTCCCCCCAGGCAGGTCATTACACTCTTGTGTCAGCATATAGGTTTGACTCATTGCTATCAACACACACACACACACACACACACACACAAAGATAAACAAATACACACAAACATACACACAGACATGATCATGTACAGTTTTTACATTTTAGTGCCATTTCACTTACACTCCCCAATAGTTCTTTGAGGAATGTCATAAGAAAAACATCTTTGAGGAAGAAAAGTTTTTATAACTGTGATGCTCAAAATTCCTCTGAAATCTTTGCTTCCATTATAAGCTGAGTTGAACCACTGCTTGAAAGATTTCTTTATTATTATTAATAAATGCCTTATTATTTAGAGAACCTCTATTTAGTGTATAGGATCTACACTCTCCATCCATTATCTGCATGACACACCTAAAGATTTAACATGCAATTAATTGCTTTGCATGTTTTTGGACTGTAGAAGTAAAACAGAGCTCCTGAAGTAAAACCCAGCAAAAAAACATGCAAAGCCATACATAGTGGAGAACGGAACCTTCCGCTGTGGGTTTTTGTTTTTGTTTTTATTTCCTACAAACATACTGTATGTCCAAATAGGGAACCCTTTAAGAACCTTTGACTACAAATTTGTAGAACTTTATTGTTATGTGAAGGCTTTTTGCACACACACACACGTTAACTTTACAAAAAATTGTAAAAAAACATATAAGCTTCTTGAGTGGAATCAGCTTTGTTTTTTTCTGTTATCACTCCAGTGAACCTTTTATTTTTGAAAGTGTACTGCATGTCTTTCACACAAGGAAGGAATACACACATTGAATAAAATGTAAGACTTTGTGCATCAGCAGAGAGGAAAAGTAAAAGGGATGGAGGGAGTCAGGGAACAGGAATATACAGACCATATTAGAGACAGACAGAAAGACGAGCGAGGGATATAGTGGGTGAATGAGGGAGAGGGGGTAGAGGGGCTGTGCATCAGTGGGGTGAGAAATTGCTGTCAGCTCATCTGAGCGCTGCAGATGGCACAGGCTCACCTTCATCAGCAGCCCGTTGCCATTTGTCTACTGTGGCCTGACGCCCCCTCCACTTACCACGTCCTTCAGCCTCTCTTTTCCTCTGACGCATCACCCTGCCACCAACCACTGCTGCTCCAGCACAGCCACAATCAATGAAACTAATTAGATTTATGGCATTTTGCTACTCCACTTCAATCATTTGTGTATCGATGCAGCTTAGAATGAATTATGCAAGGAGACTGTGCTCCCTATTCATACATAAATAGGATGAAAAAAAAAAAACATGTTGCTAATACCACCTCCACTGGTATATTGATATGCTAAATTTTGCTGCAGCCTTTCATCTTCCCCAATCTTGTGGTCCTTTCAGCAGTATTCTTCCTTGGATATCTTTGTATAGGAATTTAGCCTACACTTTCAGCACATTGCTTTCTACTTAAATGTGCTGCTGCAAATACAGCCCTCTGGGACCACTATAATGCCCATCCAGTGGCATTAAAAGAAGATAAGTGAAATATTATGCAATTGTCACATGAAGCATGGTGGCCTGTTGCCAAGCTAACTCCAGGAACAGATGTGTTGGCTGTAATAAAGCTGCTTGTGATTGTGTTTGTGATTTTTATTGGCCTCCCATCTGCTAGATTTACAGTAAATATCTCTTTTACGACACAAGCGGCAGTCGACATTTCCACCATCTCACCTGTTATCCACCCCCACTCCTAACCCCCTTTGCTCTGTCTGGCCTGCCCAGAGAACAATAATGAGTTGTTGTTTCAGAAGCCATATGCGACAAGGCATTAAAATGGGTATCCCTACATATGTGACACACCAGACCAGACGAGCAACAAACATAAAAAAGGAACCATGCAAGATTTGTCCTGTTGGCAAAAGTAGTGAAAGTTATTGTTGAACGTGCAGTCAGTGCTCCATGGTGGAGATGGTGAGAGTGTCAGTAGGGGAGCATTCAGCTGCAGCTGAAAAATATTTTGCTTTTTGTTGGTAAAAGCAAAGACGGTAAGATAACAGCCTAAACCTTTCTGCGGTTCTTTTGCAGAATCTTACATGATGATCCTTGCAGGAAGTTTTTCAATTTCCTATTTTCTTTTGAGTATTATTAAATGTAGCATTCCTAGGTCCAGTTTGGATTCCCCCCAAAATCATAGACTGTGGTGCTGAAGCACTAAAGCAAAATGTTTCTAGTCAGGTCTGCATATCCCACTAATGTACAATACTGCAGCTTATTTGAGCAACTTGCTATTTTAACTCATTTTTGCGATTGGAAAGATGTCACCACATGTGAAAATTCCTGTATTTAATGAGCATGTTATCATCATCCCACAGATTGTGCTTAATAAAAAGGTTTAAGGATAAACCTGTATAAAAGAGAGAGAGAGAGGGAATTAGGGCATGGCAGTAACCTCCAATCAACACATAGTGAATGGTTGCTTTAGAGAGCCATTTGAGGTTATATAAATCACCCCAAACAAAATGTGCATTTGCATAATGTATTGCCTTCGGGGCCAAGCAGATGGATTAAGTCATCACTTACTCTGTGTGTTATTTTCAGGTCTTCTAGGGAAATCAGGTTACCATTATAAGCTCAGTTTTGTTGGCATTGCTGGGTGATGTTTAAAGCCAAGACTGAAGAGGGAAGATGTTATGTTATTTGATTTTAGTTTAAGACACTTTTGTCACAGAGTTCACTCTGTAGTGGGACCATGCTTGTCCCTCTTCATCATTTATTCATATACCTGTAACTCCTTGAGCTAAACTCCTATGTTAAGCATGAAGCACAAAGCAACAACCTTTCAGTTAAATATACTTTTACACTTTGTGAGCCATGGACTGAATCTTAATCAGAAAGTTTCTCAAGCGCACCACTGTATTCTGAGATTGTTATGCTTTGAGGCAGATTGAAAGTGTGGAAATGACCTTGGAAACTGTAGGTGAATCACACAGGATCAGAATTTGCCAGTTCTGCTCTGACCATGTTAATGAACCTTGGTCAGCCATGTTATTTGATAAGCCAAAAAAGGGGTAATTTACCAAGTGACTGTTCTAATGTAAGTCATATTAAGGTGGCAGGTAGTTAGCAGCTTCACAGATGGAAGGGAAGATAAGCCAAATAAGAGCTTCTGTGGGGAAAAAGGTGGGAACAGTGGCAGCTGCAGAAAACAACAGGGCAGCATATATCTTCCTCTGTCACTGATACAGTGTTTGCTTAACAACATGACGAACGTCCTCCCTATTGCGACAATTCCCACATGAAGAGGTAGTTAATCATTAGGCCAAGCATCAATTTTAAGAAACAGGGTTAGTTGCTATTCACTTGCACTTGCAACACATGCCACGCGAAGCCTTTGCTAAGGCCTCTCTGTTTATTGCTAGGATGATCAGCCTACCTGAAATTACAAATGAAAACACGTGGATCCATTTGGGTAATGCATTATTTGAATAGCCACCCAAGAAGGGAGCGGATTGAAAGTAAAATCCGATTTTGAGCACTTAACCCGCTGTCTAAAGGCAGCCTGAGAGGGGCTCACAGAGAGTGGTTAATCTGAGGATGAGGGGGGATTAGAGAAGAAACAGTAATATAGGAAAGGAGAGCAGGTGATGTAGATGGGGTCTTGCAGAGTCCAGCTTACAGCTTGGACTCCAGAATGTACCTGGTTCATCCCAGGATTTCTGGCTGGAGGAGAAGGCAAAGTTGGACTGAATCACATAAAGTGAAAGAGGTCTTTCCCGCATGAGCCATCATGGGATAGAATGAGCCATCCATGTGAAGTAGTTGTTTTGAGGGGTGTAGGCTGTTGGTGAGTACTCTCCATTCCCTGACCCATTCTGGCTACCAACTCTTTGAAGATATTGCTTACCTTGCCAGTTTGACGGACGGCACATCAGGGAGCTGTATTGATCAGAGCAATGTCACAGCCAACGAGATGGAGGATGGTATCAGGCATGCAATCTCACAGCCGAGCCTGGTGTGGCCAGAACGTCGGGCCCATCCATCTCTCAGCATTACACTCAACTGCAAGGACATTAAGCCTGGGGATAAAGCCTGTCTGGGGTGCTTAGACTACGTCTGGTTATCAAACCTTGGGACCAGATTCAATACAAATTTACACCCCAGCAAATACTCTCCTCTGTGAGAAAATCCTAGGCACAAAACACACATGGCACACTAGAAAGCCCACAGGAACTATAGCTAATACACCTATCCACAGAAGAAAGCACACACAATAACATCATTGCAAAAGGAACCAAATAAACTTCTTATGACCAAATATAAGTGCATCTTGACTGACTGCTTAGCTTACTAACATCAGCCTTCCTGATACTTTACATTCTTGGAAACTCTGAAATGAAGCTAGGCTTGCATGTAGATTTTATCCCATATTCTTTACATCCACACATTAGGTGCTTTTTTAAAGAATAATGTATTGACAAGAAAAAATAGGGCTTCTATAAACACTTTTTAAAAAGTGTAGAAAATGAATACAGTATGTAAGTGCAAGCCAAAACACCAAAAAGAACTTTACAATACAGAAAAAACAACGAAATTACTAGTAAATTAAGAAATGCAACTAAAACAGGAAATAGCCAAAAAGGAGGGTAGAACAGTGGATAAAACTGAGGCCAGACAACAAACAAAAACAATCGTGCTGCTGACACTGACAAAGAACGAGACACACCTGACATAGGGAGGAGTATGAACAGAACACAGGTGATCAAGCACAAGGACAGGGCTAAGACAGGGTAAGAACATTAATAAAACAAATGTGCAGATCCTGGGGCCCATGGGAATTGTCTCAGAAGGGGAAGCCAAAACAAGACACCAGACAAAGGCCTGCACATGACTGAGGACAAAATACCATCCATGGACACAATATGAGACAGGCAAAAGACAAAGAACCAAACTGGCATCAAAGGAAACAGAACAGAGGACTGTGGCATGATAGGAGACTGAACATGAAACTGGAAAGAGTATTCACACATGACAGGGTTGTCTGAGGACAGGTGCTAAGACTGAACAGCAGACTGGGGCATGACAGGAGCAGCAACTGAGTCAAAAACCATAACTGGGAAACCCACAGAGACTAGGACAGAGGAAAAACAAGAGAGGGACTGGAATAAATACAGTTTACTTAGTCTGTCCTATGCCATTTTAATGGACCCAAGATCTAGGGAGTAGGGAGGCAAGACATAATGCAAAACCTTTTGCTTTTCCAGTAGACTGGATTTTGGCACAGTTCTGAAGAACACTGGGACCATTGTCATGTTTTGCCCTCAAAAATGTTGATACATTGTGTAATGTTGAATAAATAAGCAACCATTTTCTTTATGATCTCTTGTTTTTCTGAAAGTCTTCAGATTTTCATCCACAAAACATCCCCAGACTATCAGTGATCTACCATCATGTTTCATTGTACAATGAACATCACTTTCTGTGCTTTCCTTCTTCACTATTGTCATCTGACATATCCCCACCAAATATCTGAGATGTACTTTTATCCATCCAAGACATGCTTCCAGTCTGAACACTCCAGTGTTTGTGATGTTTGCCCTTTAGTTGTCTCTTTTCCTTGTTAACACCAGAAAGTAAAAGTTTCCTGGCAGCAAATCAAGTTCTAACATAAGTAAATAGAACTGATTGTCAATGGTCTATAGACAGAGCAGATATGTCTTCTTTAAAAACAAAAAAAAAAACTATAGTTTGAGCCTTTGTGGTTAAATAATGTGTTACTACAGGCTATAAAATATTGAAAACCAGTCACAATTTGTCAGGGCTGGAGAGATGAGGCCAGATGTAAGAGCGAGGCAGGAAGCTTTTTGTGCACTTTATTAAATGAACACAAGCACAAGCATGGAGCATAAAGGCAATGACAGTGACAGCAACCAAACAACAATGACAGTTTGACAGAACCAACAGCTTTGCAATGACACATAAAGGTATATAAACAACACTAATTAGTCACATCTGACTCAAGGAAGGGGTCCGAATCACTCTCACTGAGACGTGTTCAGAGGGAGTAAATCCATCCACCCACCCACCCCCTCCCCAGTCGACAAAACATTTAGAGATTGCAACATAACCAACCCCTTACAGTAGGAACCCACTAATTCACAAAGGTTTTTGCATACTGGGTCCACTTTTAGGTACTTTTTAGGTTTGCAGTTACTGAATGTTGGTCCACAGTTTGTCAGTCCCCCTTTCTACCCTGTCCATCATTTAAAAAAAGATGCAGATGGGCTAGTTAGTCATACTGAATCCAATATTGTAAACATTTCTCTTTAATAAACTGCAAACTTTTACATTCTAAAGTGAATGTTGGAGTGCAGATAGAACAGAATGTCCTTTTCCACATTCAATTTGTATGCTGGCCAAGTAGACTGCTTAATGGTCCTAGCAGTTATTGCAGTTTCATCCAAAGTGCTCATTGTAATTAGAACTACATCTATTGCATACATTTTGCCCAGTTGCTTTCAGCTGCATCTATGCATCTGTTATTTAAGCAGGTCTCTACCTAGGGGTCCCATTGAAATTTTATTAGCAGTTTTCACAGTGTAGGGCTTGGTTGGGTACAGATCATTGTACATAGTTAATCAATGGCACATACTAAAACCGGCTTGAAGCACTATAGTAAAAATGTCTTGTAAAGGAGGGAACAGCTGACCCTTATCCTGCACATGGCCAAATGGTGGTGTTGCAGTGCTATAGACTGGAAAGGGAGATAAGGGAGCTTTAATCAAACATGGTTAGGTGAAATTAGATATCCTCACATACGGCAGACACTTTCTGAATTCCTTGTAAAAGTTCACACCTGCTCACTCTTTTTTAAACAGAACTAATCAATCATTCTCTCGGTCTCTCAGCCTCTCTCTGTTTCTCATGACAGACCTTGCATGATAAGCAAAAAAGTATCATTTGTATAATAAAGCAAAAGTAGAATTGTATAGAAATGGAATTGCATAAGCAGATCATAACCATTGTAAATGACTAAGGAAGTGACCAAGTGAATGCTGAGGATTTCATATAAAGACAGACCATATAACATTGTTCTATTTTCTGTGTAACATTATGGTGACCTCCCTGCGATGGGCTGGCGACCTGTCCAGGGTGCGTCCCCCGTCCTCGCCCTGTGTGCGCTGGGTTGGACACCAGCACTCCCCCGCGACCCTGTTTGGGACAAGTGGCAGTAAATGGATGGATGGATGGATGGATTATGGTGACCATAGTATCTTGTGTGTTTTGGCACACCATTTTGGCACAGAAACAAAAAAGGTACCGGAGTATGTTAGGCTGACAGGTGTTTGTTTTTAAGCAGGTGTGTCCAGTTAGGACGATTGTTTGAACAATAAATAGTTATTTCAGCAGAAAAGTGTTGAAAAAATTTAATCATTATCCCAAACATGCAATCTAACCTGTGAAGCATTGAGAGTGTCATGATTTGGACTTGCATTGCTGCTTCTAGAACAGGATCAATTTCCTTTTTTGATTATTTTACTGAGATGGTAGCAGCAGAATATTCTAACATCTGCATAAACAACTAACAGAGATATGCATCTAAACTCAGGAGGAACAGTATCATGCAGCAAGACAGTGCTCTAAAACAAGTTCAAAAAAGACTTCCTTGGGGGATGGAATGTCCGGGTCGGTTGCCAGATTTTAACCCAGTGAAACATACATTTCATGTCCTGAAGAGGAGACTGAAGATTGAAACGTCTGTGGTAAAAGACCACAGAAGTCAGTGGGACACAGACACAAATATTAAGTTTCGTTTACTTCACTTTAAAAGTTTCTAATTGAGCAGATACACAAGGCACTTTGTTCTATGTTCATTGACATCTCTTGTTATGAACACCAGGAAACAGCTGGAAATCTGATCTCTCGACTCATTTTCATCATTTGATCTCAAACTCAGGAGTGTTTAGTGCACAGCAAACACATGTGAATTGGTTTTGCTGTTCCAGTACTTTTGATGGGAACTGTATATCATTTGTTGAATAAGGGGATCAAACATTCATTTGCTGCATGATTGTGATGTCTCACACATATGATGTATGAAATGTCAAAATCCCACAGATTATCTTTGGCTTGTTATTCTTACAGAACTATTTCAACCCAGTAGAGAATACTGTTGCCATGAAGGGGTTTAATTGCTCTGCAACAATGTTAAGAAGGAGCACATTTCAGATTAGCATTAACAATCAGGTGAACACTGCATACTGAGAACCCCTAACAATATATGTCACTCTAGAGCTGCTCTGACCCTGTCTTTTAGGTATCACAAATTATCCCTTGTTATATTAATGGCACCTGTCCCCTTTTTTGCTACCAAGACATAAACATCAAGAACTGTTCGCCAGCAACCTAATATATCCAACTCCATGAAATATGTAAAGATAATGAATGTTATTCACCCCACTCATCATTGGTTTGAATATGGCAGATTGGTTTATTAAAAAAAAAACACATAAAAACGCACTGAAACAATGCAATAACAGAACATGAATGGACAATTTACACTTATTTTCAAACTGTCTCTCTTGGAAGAAAAATGGGTTTTGTTACAGACATTCGATATATTATGTGAGGGTTTTTTCACTGTGTAAATAAAAACTGCATCAGCTGCTGAGAGATGTTTGATGGATGCCAGTGATGTGGATGGACTACACATTACATGGCTGGTTTCAAACTGTGCCGAAAGTGGAACTGTGCTGCCTCCTTGCCGTTTGCCCATTTCATGCTAAATTGTACTGGCTGCTGTGTGCGTGCTTGTTCTCCAAGCACCGTAGCCCTCAGAAGTGTACTTTAATTTCCTGGTGCTGTATCAGTCACCAAACACAGAGAAAATATTCTGTATCTGGTAGGCTACATCAGTTTACAACAGCTTAAGGTACTCACAAAGGAAAATTGTTGATTTTTTTGCAAAATCCAGGTTTTGATTTGAAAGATAACAATTGCATTTCTTGTGTTTATATGTACTGAGTGCAGGGGCCACCTAAAACCTTAAGCAAATAATTCTGCACTCCCCTCCACAAGTATCGGGACACAATCATCAATTGATTTGTTTTTGCTATACACAGAACACATTTGGGTTTGAAGTCAAAAGATGAATATGAGATGAGGGATCAGATTTTCATCTTTCTCCTTTTAAATACATGAAACTGGGTTCAAATCTGGTGATTAGGTTTAAATCCGATAGCCAATCTGGTTTTCAATTCCATCTTGCTGCTGATGAGATGTTTTTATCTCATTTTATGACTCTTATGATACTTCTGTTCTTTAATGTTGTTTGGAACAATGGATTGTGATATCCCCATCCCTGGTCTGTAGAGTTTTGGTGTTTGGTTTGGTGTTTTGGAGTTTTTCTTTATTTTTGTTATCCAACCAGTTAATTGTCTGTTTCTCAGTGCATAATTGGTTTCCTTCTTTTTCAGAACTTTCTAAATAATTGTACTGGCTATGCTCAATGTTTGTAAATTGCTTTTAATGGATTTCTTTTCTCCACCTCAGAATGGCATGTGTTCCTCTATAGACAGTTTGGTGGTCCTCAGTTGATCTTCATAGGTGAAATCCAAGACATCAGGATATCAAGATCCATAATTTAATACAGGCAACCTGTCCAGGGTGTGTCCCCCGTCCTTTGCCTTTAATACATAACATTCAAATCCACCTTTAATGGTTATCAGAATGGTATTTTGTATACTGGTCTTTATTATTCCATTGCTAAGCATATAAGATTTCTAACAGAGTTTGGGGGTTTTTTTTTATACACTTTCTCTTTTGCCCTTATTTCTCTCTGATGAATGGTTTTGTAAAAGTAACATGGTCCCAAGCCTTTATTACTACTGCCTGCTGCTGAAACTGTTCACTGGAAGAGAATAGACTTATCCTTGGCAGATAACAAGCAACAAGAGCCAAAAGAGAGGAGAGGAGAGGAGAGAAGAGGAAAAGATGAGAGTCTTGATATGGGAGCAAGGAATAACAGGGACTGCTGCACTCTCTGGCTCCCTCGGTGTCTTTGTGTGACTAAAGGCTAATAATGTTGTCGTTCAAGGGTGTTCTCATCTCCTATTTTACCTCTCTCCATGAGATGAAAAGTCATGAGTATAAAGTCAAATATCTTCCTGTATAGATCATAAGAAACAGAAATAGATATTCAAATCAGAAATGCAACACACCCATATATTGCATGAGAAGTGAGGCACAGTGGCAAGTAGGAAAACTTTAGCACCGTGCAAGCTTTAGTAAAACATTTGGCCCTGGAGGTTACTGGGGCAGTTTCTTGAGAAAAAGTAAACTTATCTGTGCTTTTAAAAGCAACCCTGAAATGACAGCAATTCTGCAGGCACTCAAAGTAAAAAAAAAACTGATGAGAAAGAGGTCCTGGGCATTATTAAATCAGCTGAAATAGAAGCTGCATCTCTGGCTAAGCTTAACCTGTTTGCTTCAAGACAGTCACAGCAATAAACTCTAGGGGCAGCAGTGGCCTATTAATTAGGGAAAAGGTTCCAGAGTCGGAAGGTCATGGGCTTGAATCCCAGACCTGTAGGTTACCCTGAGGTATCCTTTAGCAAGGTACCATCCTTTTCACTGCTTCCTGGGTGCTTTAAACAGCTGCCCCCTGCTGCATGGTGTGTATGGGTGAAAAGCAGAGGTTGTATTTTTGCTCTGCTACACATTGACAGATTTTTACTTCTTCACTATTAGCTATAGTGGTAATAAAAATTTGCATTTCCTGTCTGATCAAAAAATACTGAATACTGAACATCAAGAAGTAAATTAAAGGATACAATGGTTCAGTTCTCACTGCAGTAAGAAGCATCGTAAATATATGTATGTATTTCTCATTAAAATCATGAATCGTTGAATAAGCATTCCACACACAACTTTGCTTGGGGTTCCAGAGACACCAATGCTGGCCCTGGCAGTAGGCAGCATGGATGTGCAAAATTTAATTTACGAGAATTCTGGGAGAATAATCTATTAGCAGTGTTGTTGGGAGTCACTTAGTGTTCAGTTAAATGTTTAGTTTAACATTTGATATTTGAAATAATTTGGAAAAAGAACAAGAAGCCTTGATCTCACACCTGTTTAATATTTTAAGCATTGCCTGAGTAATGAGCAGCCTAAAGGGATTCATTAGGAAAAGTAATGGCCTTCACTTTGAAGCTTCTTTTGATATTTAACTTCTTTCAATCTTAGCACCACTCTTTAATTTATTTTGTAATATTTGTTGCATATCAAAATGTAAGAGAATATATTTAAAAATATAGAAAAGTCTGTAGATACCTGTCCAATGTTTCCCAAAAAAACTAGGGTATAAATAGGAAATATGTCCTAAAACATGCTAAAAACAAAACCAAGCCAAAGACAGTGGTGGCCTAGTGGTTAGAGAGTTGGCCCCAGGATTGGAAGACTGTGGGTTCGAATCCCTTAACAGTAAGTTGCCCTGAGGTAACCTTGAGCAAAGTACTGTATTTCACAATGATGAGAATGGCCATTTTCTCTTTCACTTAAAGCCATTAGAGCATTGAAAGCTCAGCTGGTGGTGTTGAATAGGTCACCAAAACTAGTCAGACTCATACCAAAGGTACTTGGCCCAGTGCTGAGGAACTGCATACAGTTCTGTGTATGAAGTGATTTGTTGCAAGTAAAATGACTAAATTAACTAATTAGAAGAGGAAACATGCTGCGTTTTTCAACTTAATAAAATAAATAGTGTAGTACAACTTTATTATTTTTTTGTGCAAACTCTTCTCATACATGTACCATACTACTTTCTGTTGTGGTCAGACAGAGGCTAGCAGAGAGAGAAAATAATGGAGGATGTTTATCTTGTCACTGCTGCCATTAGTCAGCGAGAAACCTCCCTGTTCACCCTTTCCATTTGCCATCATGGCACACACTCCCACCATCCCTGCATGAAGCAAAATGTGGTCCTTCAGTAGTGCCCTGTTACCTCTGTGCATTGTCTTGCCTGAAGATCAACCTCAACAGGAGCGAGAGGCTGTGCATGGCAGATGACTACTTGATTTGAGCAATTCCTAATAGTAATTCCTAATAAACTGCTGTAAACTCTGCTTTAACGTTGCTTTTGTTTGTTGATAGATGCATGTTGCAAACACATCACAGCTGACATTGAGATATGTAAAATGTTCTTTGTAACAATTTTCATGGCAAATTTTGAAGCAATTTGCCTCTAAAATGTTTTCTCTGATTCTGATTTTGATTCATATACAGTAAGCTGTGTATTTTGGGCATTTCATTCAAGGACAGCACTTTATGGATACTGTTTCAAAAATATAATGCAAGAATTAAGCAATCAGTTAAGCATAACTACAGGAGTAAAACTTTGCAAGAGAATTTTCTCATGGTTACTGGTTCATTATGCCTTATAAAAATATTACTGCTCTATCTGTACACATGTAACTGTGATAACATAGGCTGTTTTGCAGTTTATGCACTCGTTAACAATGGTGGGACTCTCTTTTGGGAGGCTTCTTTGTCATTGCTTCCATAAAATAAAACAAACATTCCACTGCACTCATGGATTTACCTCCTGCTAGCACTTTGCTTGCTCTTAACCACTTTTGTAGCTCTATTTTAAACAGTCCAGCTTAAAGTCCAGTATTGAGATGTTGAAGTATTCTTTAAAAACTGACTCCCAATCATCCATCCATTAACTCTGGTGTTTATCCTATCCCAGCACACAGGGCAAAAGGCAGAGAAACAATGCAGACAGGTTTCCAGTTTATCAGCCAAACCAAAAGCAATACTAATACATAGTCACACTGGTAAATTAGGCAATTCTAGGATCCACCTGATCTGTTTGTCTTTGGACTGTGGGAGCCCAAAGAGAAACTCCACACTGAAAGAAACCAGGCCTAGGTGGGAATAACAGAACATCCTAACTGTGATATGATGTTGCTAAACACTGCACCATCATACCTTCCAGCTGTGAATCAAATCAAATATGTAATGAACTGAAATAATCAGTTTAACCATGAAGAGTGTCTCACACCGCTGTCTTTGAGAGCATTCAAAAAAGATATGAAGATGACAAATATGAGGCTTTAAACCATAAACTACCACGGGTACCTTCATGATAATATGACAGAGACACAAACGAGCAATAAGATCATGTTTTGCAGATTATAGACAAACACATGAAAGTCAAAGGAATAGAAACTGGATTTCTCTTTCTTTTTAATGCATATGTGAAAGTGAAAGTGACAACCCTTGTCATTGCGAGGTCATGGCACAGCACACATGAACCACAACGAAATTAGACCTCTGCATTTAACCCATACACACACGTGCAGCAGTGGGCAGCTATTGAAAGCGCCCGGGGAGCAGTGATGGGGACGGTACCTTGCTCAAGGGTACCTCAGGGCAACCGGAATCTAACCCACATCTTCCCATGTGGGGCCAACTCCCTAACCACTAGGCCACCGCTGCCCCAATAATATTACATATTATTTAAAAAATAATAATATAACTCTTTGAATATAAGAATTCTTTGAATTGTTATATATATATAATATATATATATATATATATATATATATATATATATATATATATATATATATATATATATATATATATATATATATATAATCACTGCATAAGAGCATGGTAGTGATTTATGAGGCATGGCAAAGCATGCTGTTTACACCAGAAAATGCCTGAATTTACCTGACTCTAATGACCTGTTGCACAGAACAACATTGTTACATCAACACAACTGCGCTTAAAGAAGTAAACTAAAGCCAGCAGTCATAAAGATGTACATATTTGCTTCATGTGTAACTGGAATGACGCACTGAAGTATGAAACAAAGCTCTATGTATTTTGGTAGTTTGCTTTTAAGGAGAAACCTTCAATTAAATATATATAAGGTAATTCCAGTAAGATTGCATGTTTGATATTGTGTCTGTCTGTTGTGTCTGTGTACTTACTAATTTGTTCATGCGCATACTATAGTAAATGTAAATGTCAGGCCAGTGTGGCTTCAAAGTAACTCCATGACAGTACAAATAAGCAGAGACATGCAGGTTTATCTGCAAAGCTCCATAAAATGTGTAATCCTTTTAATTCAGAATATGTGACATGATCCTTCTCTTACTCTCTCTCTCTCTCTCTCTCTCTCTCTCTCTCTCTCTCTTCTTTGCATAACTTTTTTAAATTGTATGGCAGCAATTATGCCACATCATATTTAAATGGAAAACTTTTGCTGTTCAGGGACCTTAATGTTATGTTACAGTATTAACTGGAAGAGATGATAAAAAATTGGGATAAATGGGTCTGTGAGGAGGCTTTTAGAGGTAGAAACAAAACTATCCAATTTGAAATTAGAACTCTTGTCTGTCATCTGTGTGTGAAGAATAGAACCACCAGAGAAAAACAAGCAAACAATGCATTAAGTAAGGTCCAATTATGTACTTCTATATCTATATGCATTCTTTTGATTAGTTGAAGACTTTCATTCATCACTAAGGAATGTGATATTTTGCCATTGTGAATAAACAGTGCAGCATACAGCTCATCACAATGAAATACATCTGAGTATTTGAACCCATACACACCCATGTGGGGGCAGCCATTCACTTGCTCAAGGATACCTCATAGGCAAGTAACCGCATCCTGATTATAGGCCCAGTATTCTAATTTCAAGACTGTTGCTGCCACTTTACTCCAATATGCTGCCTTCCAAACTTCTTTTACAGACACCTGGGGCTGCTACTGAGGACAGATGCTTGCTCTCTGATTGCAAAACTACTCCAGATCTGCTCAAAGCTATTTGATGAAGCTCCATTATTTCATTTCACACATCCCATATTATTCCTCAGGGGATACTGGAGGGGGTTTATCACTCTAGATGATGCTTGACCCTTGGCATGGTGACCTGGCTCATGTGTGGTCATCCAATTTCATTGGAGGTGACTTTCTATAGAGGTTATACAAACTGTATGTGTGTGATTGAACACCTGTGTCAGCAATGGATAGCTGAATGAACTTGTTAGAAATGGGGTCTCCCATTTTGAATGTCAGAATATATTTATTAATCATTCTAAATGATTTTAGAGCGCTATTTATCCTTTACACAATGAGCATGGGTGATGTAATTCATATGCGAGCATATCAACCCCAAACAGCCCCGGTCTATCCTTTCTGTTGCCACAGCAGAGTTACAGAGGTTGGCAGCAGTAGGTTTTAACATTAAGCTCACTATGACGTGTTATCAGATAAAACAACAGTGTTATGATAAATTCAATGACTACTTTTGTAGATGTTTCCATCATTCCACCAACACCTGAAGTGACAGGTTAGATATGCTCCATCTGTTTAGTGGCAGCTACAGCTGATTGATAGTGTAATACAGATGCTCTAAGGCTTCTGGGATTTTATCTCACTATAATTCTTCCCTTTAGCTTAAGACCTTATATTGTTGCTCATTAACCCCATCAATAAATTATATTGTATATTTTATGAGGTATATACAACGTATTAACATTTATTGATAAAAAGACTGGACACTAAGGTTGCATGGAAGAAGACCTCTGTAGAGGCAAGAACAAGTTCTTTCAGGAAATCTGACTGTTTCAAAATGCTTCATTAAATGAATGTTAAGATTTTTATTATAAAATAAAAGTGTGTTCCAAAATAATGTGTTAAAGGCCGGTTGATTAAAAAAAGTAATCATTTTTGTAAATCGGTTGGATGACAGGATAAATCTGTTTACCAGGGATGCACAAGCCAGTGTATTTTCTTCGTACGTCCCAAGCCCGGTAAATGGGAGGCTGGCGTCAGGAAGGGTATCCGCAAATCTCTACAACCAATATGCGGACAACGAGTACAGAATTCCATACCGACTGAACAGGCCCGGGTTAACAACGACGCCATCAGTGCTGTTAGCTCTGCAGTGGTGCTGGTGAAAATTGGACTACTGTTACTGTAAAGAAGAATAAGAAGCAGGAGGAAGGCGCGTCCAGAGGGAGAAGGAGAGAAAGAAGGAGAGGAGTGGAAGTGAGGGTAGGGACTTTGAATGTTGGCAGCATGACTGGTAAAGGTAGAGAATTAGCTGATAATGATGGAGAGAAGGAAGGCTGACATTTTGTCTGTGCAAGAGACTAGATGGAAGCAGCAGGGCGCTGTGGTGTATTGGAGGGGGTTTAAACTGTTCTACCATGGTGTGATAGAAGGAGGAATGAGGAGGTGTTATCCTGAAGGAAGAGTATGTGGAGAGGTTTTGGAAGCAAAGAGGGTGTCAGGGAGGGTGATGAGTTTGAAGCTGGAAGTTGAAGGTGGATAATGAATGGCATATGGTTATGTCTACAAGTTATTGTAAGATGAAAGGAGAAGGAAAGATTCTGGAGTGAGTTAGATTGAAGTGGATAGAGAGTAAACGCAGGGAGAGAGAGGATGATTGTGCAGATTTTAATGGTCATGTTGGTGAAGGGAACAGAGGTGATGAGGAGGTGATGGTGGTGGGCATGGTGTCAAGGAGAGGAATGTGCTAAGGTCGATGGCTGTTGATTTTGCAAAGGATGGAAATGGCTGTAAGCACACTTATTTTAAGAAGAGGAGGATACAGGGTGACGTGACAGAGGAGGAAGATGCTCACAGGTGGATTATATTCTTGTGGAGGTGGCCAGCTCGAAAGAGATCAGAGACTGCAGTAGTGACAGGGAGGAGTGTAGCTAAACAGCATAGGATGGGGTCTGTAGGATGACCTTGGAGGTCAAGAAGAGGAGGAAAGTGAGGGCAGAGTCGAGGATCAAGTGGTGGAAGCTGAAGGAGGAGGACTAAGGTGGAATTCAGGCAGAAATTAACACGGGCACTGGGAGGTACGTAAGAGCTTCTCACTTGGATTGTTGGGAAACTACTGCAGAAGTGGGACTAGGCAGACGGCCAGAAATGTACTTGGTGTGACATCGAAGGGGGAAGAAAAGAGGATATGAGACCCAGGTGGGGAAACCAAGAAGTCCAGGAGTGTATTCAAAGAAGAGGGAGGCAAAGAAGACATGGGACATACAGATGAAGAAGTAGACAGGTGTACAAGGAGATGAACCGCAGGGCGAAGAAAGCAGTGGTGAAGGCCAAAGATAAGGTGTTTGGTGAATTGTATGAGAGGTTGGACAGTAAAGAGGGAGAAAAGGACTTACCGATTGGCTAGACAGAGAGACAGGATCTAAAAAAAAAAAAAGATGTGCTACAGGTCAGGACGATTAAAGATAGAAATGGTAACGACTCACAGGAACAGGAGCGTGTTGATAGATGGAAGGAATACTTTGAGGAGCTGATGAACGAAGAAATGCAGAGTAGCGAAGACTGATGATGTGAGAAGAGTTCCTACCAGGAAGTGCAGCAATAAACAAGATGAAGTAAGGGGCAGCGATGAAGAGGATGAAGAATGGAAAGGCTGTGGACCGGATGACATACCAGTGGAAGCATGAGGGATGTTTAGGGAGATGGTAGTTGAGTTTGACCAGATTGTTTAATACAACTGGCAAGTGAGAAGATGCCTGAGGAGGAGACGAAGGGTACTTTGGGTACTGCATCTTCAAATAAGGGGTGATGCACAGGTGAGCTGTGAAAAATCCAGCAGAGGGACAGTTGATCAGCCACACCATGAAGTTATGGGAAAGAGTATTGAAGCTAGGTTAAGAAAAGAGGTGAGGATCAGTGAACAGCAGTGGTTGGTTTTGTGAGTGTCGAGAAAGAGTTCACAGATGCAAAATGCTTACCTGGAGGGTGTTGATGGAGAAGTACAGAGAAGGTCAGAAGGAGCTGCATTGTGCCTTGTGGATTTGGGAGAAAGCATATATGTGGGTGCTCTGAGAGGAGTTGGTTGGTGAGGAAGTCTGGTGTTACAGAGAAGTATGTGAGAGAAGTCTCAGGATATGTATGATAACAGTAAATATGGTGAGATCTAAGTGGGAGTGACGGATGCATTTAAAGTAGAGGTTGATTACATCAAGGATTAGCACTGAGCCCGTTCTTGTTTGCAATAATAATGGACAGGTTGATGGACGAGGCTAGACAGGAGTCTCCATGGACGATGATGTTTGCTGATGATATTGTGATCTGTAGTGAGAGTAGGGAGCAGCTTGAGGAGAACTCGGAGAGATGGAGATCTGCTCTGGAGAGGAGAGGAATGAAAGTGAGTAGGGCAAAGACAGAATACATGAGTGTGAATGAAAGGGAGGATAGTGGAGTGGTTAGGATGCAGGAGTGGAGGTAATAAAGGTGGAGGAGTTTAAATACTTGGGATCAACAGTTCAGTGTAACGAGGAGGAAGAGAGGTGAAGAAGAGAGTAGGCTGGTTGGAATGGGTGGAGAAGAGTGGCTGGAGGATTTTGCACAGACGCTGGGTACCAGCTAGGAGTGTGGAAGGTTTACAGGACAGCAGTGAGACCAGCTATGGGCAGGCGGTTGGGAGACGGTGGCACTGACGTAAAAGGCAGGAGGCGGAGTTGAGGCCAGAGTTAAAGATGCTGGGAGATTTTCGCTGTGCGTGACGCAGAAGCTGACAGGATTAGAAATGAGTATATTAGGAGGAGCAGCTCAGGTTAGACGCCTGGAGACAAAGTTAGAGAAGCAAGGTTATGCTAGTTTGGACATGCAGAGGAGAGACGTATGATTATATTGGAAGGAGGATGTTGAGGATGGAGCTGCCAGGAAGAGGAGAAGAGGAAGACCAAAGAGGAGTAAGGTTTATGGACGTGGTGAGAGGACATGCAGGTGGTCGGGTTGGCTATGGAAGATGCAAAAGACAGAAGAAATGGAGACAGTTGATCCGCTGTGGCGACCCCTAAACGGGAGCAGCCGAAAGAAAAAGAAGAAGAAGAAGAAGGTTTTGGACATTATGATAACCTAGCCACTAGGGATGGCCAACCAGTGTATTTCTAATGCTGGTCCTGGTCTATAAATGGGGAGGATTATGTCAGAGTGGCATCTGTGTAAAACATTTGCCAGATCAAATATGCAACAATGAAAGAGATTCCCATGTCGGATCAGTTGAGGGAGATTGGAGACTGCAAAAGCAGTGGGACAGCTGAGAGGTAACAAAATAGCAAAGGATGGTGGTCTGTGGATGACCTTTGGAGGGCCAAGAAGAGAAGAAATGTACGGTAGATTCTAGACTCAAATGGTGGAACTGAAAAGTAAGACTACAGGAGTAATTCAGGCAGGAGTTATATAAAGAGATAGAGGATGGAGACTGGAAAGGCTGTTGGTCCAGACGATATACCTGTAGAACCGTGCAGGTTTTAGGAAAGATGGCAGAACAGTTTCAACAACAGTTAAAGACAGTCTCTGAAAGTTAGAGGATGCCTGAGGAGTGGATATGACAAGTGAACTGTACAGATTTTCAAAGGATAATGGTGATGCACAGAGCCAGAAAATCTATAGAGGAATAAAGTTAATCAGCCAGCAGCCGTTGTTGATGGAGATACAGAGAATAAAGGTTGCATTGGTTTTGGCTTTAATTGGAGGAAGTAGAGAGAAGCATGGAGAGTAGGTTATGATATGCATATGTGTTGGTGTGACAGTGGTGAGGTCTACAGAGAATCATTGATGTATTTAAATTAGAGGTGATTACATCAAGGATCACTGGAGCCCATTCTTGGTTTCTGCTATGGTAATGGACAGGTTGATGGACAAGGTTGGACAGGAGTGCCAGTGGACTCTGAAGTTTGCTGATGATATTGTTATACGTAGTGAGAGTAGGGAGCAGCTTGAGGAGACCCTGCAGAGATGGAGATATACTCTAGAGAGGAGAGGAATGAAGTGAGTCGATGAAAACAGAATACATGAGTGTGAACGAAAGGGAGGAATGTGGAATGGCTAGGATGACTTCTCCATTTGAAAGTCCTTTGATATTTTATATAGATATTTTGACTATTGATTACTATTATTAATGAACACTATTATATTTCACTATTATATTTATATGTATATTATATTACATTTTTGATTCAGTTCACTTTGCCAAACGACTGCAAACAGTCCTTTGGAAAATAAGATGTTTCAAAGGCATATCCATTACTTCTGAACCTGATATGACTTTTGTCCCATTGCACAGCAACTTACAAAAAGTATTTTTGTTTATTATTATATAATTTTTGATACCAGTGAAAGACTTCTAGAGTAATCTCAAAATGAGATATAGTGTCTAGATTGAATAGGCTAGAAGAGTATTCAGGCCCATGTGTTATTTTATTTATATATATATATATATATATATATATATATATATATATATATATATATATTTTTTTTTTTTTTTTTTTTTGCAGTATTGATATTATTCCTGCTATAAATTAATGTACAAATTTCCCTCATTCCTCTGACCTCATTTGTTGCATATAGATAAGTGTAAAAGACAAAGTAGAACCATTACTTCAGTGCTTGTGTTAAAATCTGCCTGTGCATTCACACTTCTCCGTCACTATCACCAGTCCTGCAGGTCATGGGCCACAGCTGCCAGCAGTTCACTCATAAGAGTGCAGCAGCTGATTTAATGTACAATGTCCTTCCTGGGAGGATTTAAGCATAATGAAATAGACACAGGGCCTTGTTGAAGCATGCTACCATATCATATTGTATGTGTCATGATGAGAGGCCCACTGGCGCCTAATATCAGGCAGTTGAATCAAGTGAATTCATAACTGTTTCATGGGTTGCAGGCAAAATGTCCAACTGCGTGAACCACTGGCCCCAGGTCATACTCATTGCCCTTCTTGCTTTCTAACTCAAGCTACAGATTTACAAGAAGAGGGCAACATACAGTCAAGCAACGTAATGAAATAAATCTCCCCATGTTGTACACTAAAAGACGATGGCCCAAGGCAAGTGTTGAGGATGATCTCTCAAATAGAGTAATTTATTAAATGGAGTTGCAAAAGAAAAAAAAGAAATAGGGTATTCCTATTGCAATTTGACTCATATAACTTTAGACATTCCCAAAGATCCTCTCTAATTTCTTTTACAACTCTAAGTTAAAGTATTGAACTGATTCTACACTTCCAAAGCACATAAACATGATATAAAATTAGACATGACATCAGTTGATTTAATGTGAATGGCATATTTTTTCCATTATGTAGTATTATGGAGTAAGAAATAATATGCTCAGGCACAATGGAGGAAATTACTAAACCACATTTAAATTTTCTTCATTTCTGAAATATAAACAATATAAACAATTTAAAATGAAGAGGTCAGTGTTTGTGACAGAACTGAAAGAAATGCAATGAATGAACAAATGGATTTACATCCTAAAAGCCAAACAAAACTTACACTTAGACCTGGCTGGAAAAAGCACAGGAGAAAGAGGAAGACTATTTAAGCACAGAAACACAGCTCAGCACACAGTGAAACAACAAAATTCAACCTCTGCTTTTCACCCATACACACCTTGCAGCTATTTAAAGTGCCCGGAGAGCAGCTGTATGGAAAGGCAGGTCTACGT
Source organism: Hepsetus odoe (assembly GCA_017165825.1). Classification (NCBI taxonomy): domain Eukaryota; kingdom Metazoa; phylum Chordata; class Actinopteri; order Characiformes; family Hepsetidae; genus Hepsetus; species Hepsetus odoe. The sequence goes on from CM029368.1 coordinate 9,600,806, forward strand.
GGGTACCTCAGGGCAAACTTGCATTAGTCTGGGATGTGAACCCACAACCTTCCAATCCTTGGGCCAACTAACCACTCAGGCCACTGCTGCCCCGTGAATGTTGCTCCAAAGAGTTACAGTCATGGCAAGGGAGAATTCCTTCTGCGTATCTGCCTCGTTTAAGACTTGCCAGCAAGACCTGTTTCCCCATCCCTTCCTATTGCATCTCTCCAACTGCCTGCATGTCCTCTCTCACCACATCCATAAACCTCCTCTTAGGTCTTCACCTTTTCCTCTTTTCTGGCAGCTTTTTCTCAGCATCCTCCCCATCTTTCCTCTGTACATGTCCAAACAAACATAATCTAAGTTTGACTTTGTCTCCAAATCTGTCCAAGCTGAGCTGTCCCTCTGATATACTCGTGTCTAATCTCTGGGCCACAAAAAGACAAATCTCAAGGAAAAGATGTAAACATGTAAAAATATGGGGCCTAAATATATTTTAAATAGTTTTAATTGCATTTAAAACAAGCCTGCAAGGACTTTCACTTCCAAAGCACCAAAGCAGCAGGAGAACCATCCAATATCCTGACTCTGGCCATTCAGCTTGTGCTATTGCGTATAATGACACATCGTGGATCATCACAGAAAGGGAATAAAACAGATTTCTGGTTCCAGTTTGGAGATTAGTTTGACTCTCTGGCTCATCACTTATCACCAAGTGCTCAGATCAATAATGTATCAGTTTCGTTGAATGGCCAGTGTCCCTGCAATCATTTGTTACCTTTTTCCATCTTCATCTTTATTGTGCATGTAGCCATGGGACAAGCATGAAGGATGGGATTAAAAAAAATTGAGAACAAGACAATACAGAGTTCTGGCACAATATTGGTGTAATGATTTACAAAAAGCAAGTGCAGTTTAATGGATTTTTCGTTGGTTAGACGTCAGAAGCTGCCTACTCTTTAAAGGACATTGGATAATATTCAATGCAATAAAATGATGGTAAAACTAGTGAATTTATTTAAGAAGGTAAGAACTAAGAAATCTTCATAGTGTTATTCTTAATTATATTTGTAGTGTTAATGTGGTTTTGGAATGAAGGGGTTGTGCTAAGGATTAGTCAAGCACAGGATAGGAAATACAATGCTCTCCATTTCCATTAATTCAGCAATAAAAGCCTTAGAAAAAACTAATTTGTCACATGCAGATCTATCTTATAGGTTTCCCCTGCAAAAGTTAAATTTAAAAAAATCAGCCTGAACATTATGCAGCTGGTAAAATATAACAAAATTCAACTTTCCATGTTCATCAGCTGCAGTGACAGGGCCTTAACCCAGTCAGAAGCCTTAACGTTCCTTTGATCTGACTCATGCACGTTCTCTCTCTCTTCTCTATATATATATATATATATATATATATATATATATATATATATATATGCTTCTCTCTCTCTTCTTTATCTCTCTCTCTCTCATCTGCTTTCTTCTTCATCTATCCTGCACTCAGCCTGAACTTGATTAGCTTTTGAAGAAGCAAATAACTGCATGGGTCTGATCATGATTAATTAATCGTGATGGGAGTGTAATTTGGGAATGTGCCACTCTCTGGTTGGGTGGATGACCATAACTCAGACCTGCTGGAAAGAAGGAGGGTGGAGGAGGCAGAGGGGTGGTGAAAGGTGGACTGTTGTTTACAGCTGTGTGCATTAATACTATAGATTTGCGCCTCTATGGAGTGGCAGAAAGTGACAAGCTGTCATAGAGAAGTATTGATATTTTCTTCATTCATATTCTGTACAGCTGTTGTGTGTGTGTGTGTGTGTGTGTGTGTGTGTGTGTGTGTGTGTGTGTGTGTGTGTGTGTGTGTGTGTGTGTGTGTGTGTGTGTGTTTTCCTTCTCTATCCAAACTCAGCTCCCTGCTGTTTTCTGAACACTCACATGCTTCACTCCTCCAAAATTTAGCATCAGGCAGTCAATTTTGTTTTCTGCTTGAAGGTAACAAAATATTTTTTTTTTTTTCAAAGAATGATGATCTTGTAAACCATGTAATATGTGTGATATTTAATTTTCAGTGATAGAGCCTAGAATTTCTGACTAAGTGCACTGGTTCTATATCATGGTCTTTTTTTGTTGTTTTTATTTATTTATTTAGGGGGTAGATGGTTTGGGTGTGACAAGGATGGACAGGATTAGAAATGAGTATATTAGAGGGACAGCTCAGGTTAGACGTCTTGGAGACAAGGTTAGAGAAGCAAGGTTGCGTTGGTTTGGACATGTCCAGAGAAGAGATGAGGAATATATTGGAAGGAGGATGTTGAAGATGGAGCTGCCAGGAAAGAGGAGAAGAGGAAGACCAAAGAGGAGGTTTATGGATGTGGTGAGAGAGGACATGCAGGTGGTCGGTTTGAAGCAGGAAGATGCAAAAGACAGGAAGAAATGGAGACAATTGATCCCCCTAAACGGGAGCAGCCGAAAGAAAAAGAAGATTTAGGGGGTAGATGGTGTTAATAAGGGCATGTGACAAAATGTAACCAAATTAAGAACAGCTGAAAGAATCTAGAACTTCACCCCAGTGGACTGTCATTTTAACATCAGGAGTGATGAAAGCAGTACCATTAGGACTGTGATTTTGCTACAGTCATTAAATGAATTACCGTTTTCTTTCCTTGAGGGTCTTTTTGTATCTCAGTATTGTCACCAGCCTACAGGTCTTTACAGGTCTCCTGATAGCATTTCAGAATTGCCTTGCGACTATTCATATAATAAATGTCACTCTTTTGTATTGTTATTCACTTTTGGGGATCCATCTCTGAGCAGTTCTGCACAAAAATAGGTATTTGGTCTTTAAACTGGAAAATTGGTTTTGTGTGTCTATTGTTGACTTCAGGTGACAGAAACGTGTGAAATATTGATTTATCTTATTCAGTTCTTGTCTTTTCTTTGTGAGAAAAAATGCTAAAGACAAGCTAGTGTTTTCCCCTCCCATTAGAAGTATTATATATGAACGAGCTGTGTTGTCCATTTTGAATGACTGTTTTGTCTTTCATTACAAAAAGATTATCTAGTTTACCAATCCTTTAAATCTGTCCTTTGTTAGATTTGTCCTTTAAATCACTTTAGTAAAGATTCATGTTTATGTCCATAAAACAGTGCATAAATGTTCCAAATGGTTCCAGAAACTTTTCTGCATATCTCTTTTTGCAAAACCTGGTTTTTGATACTTACTGCTAATGAGTGTTTTGCATCTGGTGGATTGGCCTCTGAGTTTATGCTCAAAACTTTCTTCAAACTGTAAATTGTGATAAGTGAAGTTCCTCATGATGTAACTGATTTGATTTTTTGGAGGGTTTTTTTTACCACTTTTTCTTTACCTTTCATGTTCCAATACTTGGAAAACTGTGTGGTCAGACACAAAAGGTGCTATGTTGTATGTAATTTAACAAATCTAGATGCAATTACCAACAATTAAATGCTGAAAATGATGTCTAATGATGTATAAACTAATTATCTTTTGACCTTTCATTTGATGTTGCTTTGCACTGAAGACAAATGAATTCAAAAGATGAATATATGAGAGATCAGATTTCCAGTTTTTATTTCCTAGTATGGATTTGTTAAATTACCTAAAACATAGTGCCCTTTTGTATCTGACCACACCTTTTCAAGTGAGCAAAAATATTGGAGCATGAGAAGCTAAGTGGTGTTTCTTGATCAATTAAACATACATCTTTATATGTACTCTCAGCTGAAGCTTTGGTTTTCACCGGTGAAAACTGCATTTGTTGTTTAAAAGGCAAAAATACAATGACAAGAGAGCAGACTACTGGAATAAGCATACCGTTTTTAAACTAAGGAATTTGGGGAAATACTATTAGAAGTATTTCACAATGTTTGGCAAAACCAGTTCCTGAAAATATCAAGAAAACAAAAAGGGCTATTGACAGTGGTGAGTGCAACGAAGTACAGTGACATCTTGAACAACAGTTGATTTTAATCCTAAAGATGATATATTAATATTTGTCTAATTTGTCCATGATAATAGAGACAACAGCCACAAACTTAAGAGACAAATGCCATTATGTTTTAACGGCTTGTTGGATCCCTTGACTGTGAAAAAACAAAGGACATAAATCTCTCTCTCGCTCCTAATCAAGTTGGCAAACAAGGTGTATTACAAATGCACATTACACTAGGTCACTCACTGAACATCTTTAAAAAGCCAGAAAAATGCATTTGCATTTCTATTTATTGTATGGTTTAGTACAAATTTGCCTCCATAATGAATATCAGTACAATTTATAAGTGAAATGCTAGAAGTGAGAACTAGCCTAAATGAAATCACACCAATGAGGCATAACATTAGAATCCTCTGCCTAATGAAGAGTGACTATTCTTGGCATTGTGAAATACAGCACAGCACACAGTGAACCAAAAATGAAATTACACCTCTGCTTTTTACCCATACACACAAACACATGCAGCAGGGGGCAGTTATTGAAAGCACCCAGGGAGCAGTGATGGTACCTTGCTCAAGGGTACCTCAGGGCAACCTACTGGTCTGGGATTCAAATCCATGACTTCTGATTCTGGGGCCAACTAGGCCACCACTGCCCCTTATATTGTGCAGATTCCCTCATGCTGTCAAAAAACTCTGACACATTAAAGCATGTACTCAACAAAAACTCTGAATCTGTGCTGTGGCGTCTGGCATCAAGCTCTACAACAATCTCTAGGCAGGTGGTACAGTTTATTTCTTTATTCAGTTTAAGGGACTTTTTCCTTGCCTCTGTCACCTTTTACTTGCTCACTCGGGGCGAAAGAACCACATTCTGTAAAACTGCTTTGTGACAACGACAGATGCATTTTCCAATAGCATCAAACTGCCTTCATGTGCTTACCCATAGTACTTCTGATGCGATCTCTTCCCCAGGTAATCAGTATACACACCCTGAGGAATCCAGGATTTCATGGAAAACCTGATTCATCAGAACAGGGCACCTTCTTCCATTGCTTCATGGTCCAGATCTGATGCTCAGGTGTCCATTATTAGCACTTTTGGCTGTGAACAGGGGACAGACCGGGGACTCTGACTAGTCTCCAGCCAAGCAGCTCCTCACCTAACAAGCTGTGATCCATTGTGTGTTCCGACAGCTTTCTGTCATAGCCATCATTAAGTCTTTCAGCAATTTCGCTACAGTAGCTCTTCTTTAGGATCAGACCTGACAGGCTAACTTTCCTTCCCCGAGTGCATGAATGAGCTTTAGACAGCAATGACTATTCAGCCATCACAAATTGGCCCTGGTCAATTTGTCAAGTTGTTCAGATCCTTACACTTCCTTCCAACACATCACATTTAAAAACTGTATCCCAACCCTGGACAAATGCCATTTTAATTAGTCAGTGTTATTAATGACTGTAATGCTGGGGTGGTGCTGGTCTAGTGGTAGGATACTCCCCTACAGACCAAGAGGTCGCAGGTTTGTGCTAGGCTACCATCATCGGGTTCCTGAGCAAGACCGTTATCCCCAAATTGCTCTTGGTGGACTGTCCCTGTAGTTGAGAATTGTAAGTTGCTCTGGATAAGAGCCTCATCTGAATGTTGTAAATGTAATGCTGCAGCTAATCTTTTTTCATTCAGATTGAAGCATGTAGAGTTTTAGTTGCTTTGACTTTGTAGGATTAGAAATGTATTTTATAGTTTATATTTTGTCTTTTAAAGTAAGAAAATGGAATTTAAGTAATCACTCATACTTATATCAAAAGAATGTAATGTGTTTACTCTTATTTCTTGATTTCTACTTTCTGGCTATTTGTGTGATGTATGTGATAATGAGCAGGGGAGCAGGGGATAAGAGTGGTCTATATGATTAGGTCTGGGAACAATGTGTTTGTGAGGGTATTGGGTGATTTTTATCCTTTTTTTATATTCTATTTGTGTTTGTGTGTGTTTGTGTGTGGTGCATGTGTTTGTGTGTGTCTGTACTCCAGGGACTGCAGATGGGGCTTAGCTGTTTATCAAAACTGGATGGAGCTTGTCTTTTTGCAGTTGAAATTACAGATTTGATAAAACACAACAATAAACACAGTAAACTGAATTGAATTAGTCTTGTTAGCAGTAATAAGGGCAGCCAGGCAGCCATTCAGAGCATACCAATCTACCAACATAATTCAGCCTATACTTCCTTACATCACAGCTGTAAATACATCTTAATAGCCATGATTTAATTACAATCGTATATGGTAGCATAGAGAGCCAAGGCATTTCAAACTCTGCCGCTTGCTTACAGGCTCCAGTATAAGCAAACTAAACAGACAAAAGATCAAAAGACAAGGCTGTTCTTTAAGTACCCTTTCTCACCGTGAAGCTCCTGTATGAAAGTCTCTCGTATGGGGTGTTTTGATGGATTTAAGTTTTCGTTTTGCTATTATTTTGATGTTGCACTTTGTATTACAGCAGCGATGGCCATAAGCAGTGTACCGACTGAACAGCTCAGCAGCCGACAAATCGCTTTTTGCCACACATTGAATCAGAGTTAACACACTGTTAGCCCCAAAATGAGTTCAGCACAGCCAAGAGTCCCAGATAGATTACCACAATGAAGCTATAGCTATCATAAAAAAACGAAGGGCAAGGATTCATAACCCGCTGCAGAAGGCTTGCATAAAAACACTGTAGTGTGAGATTGAAGGGTTTCTTTACTGTAATTGATGTAAATTTGTCATTGCTATCACAAGCATTCTACAGCTCATTCTCAAAAGACTTTATTTCTAATCAGAAGACCAAGCATTAAAATATGTTACCATTGTACTCAGTCATATGAACATGTGCATATGAAGAGCATTAAAAATATATAGACTAATGTGTTCCTCGGAGGCCTTCAAAATTCAACAATCTATCAATCTTCCATTTCAGCAGCACTATTTTGGTCAAAAGTCATTTTATATTTAATCTGCTTAAATCATACTAAACCATTGGTGAGCCTGGGTACTAAAAATAAAAAATAATATTTTTTATTAAATGCCCCAAGCGCCTTTTCAAATGTTCAGACTGTCAAAAAAAAACTGATGAAACATAGTTGTTTAGTTAGAATCAGGATTAAGATTAAATAAGTCGACAAGGTAGTAATACCTTATTTAAGGGTACCATTCATAAGTTACAGGACAAAAGACTTTTTAGACAGTTTAATCTACCGTAACATTTCAAAATTCAAGTGAATAAGGCGTTTGATGTCATTTCATTCATATAAGCATTAGAGACACAATGTTAAACAATCCAATATAACAGAATAGAGCAGAGACAGAACAGAGGCAGTACTGGGTGTGGAAACAGTACAATGCCAGTCATTGTATTTAGCAGCAGTTTACAGAAGTGCATACGATTTATGAGGAAAGAAATGACCATTCAAAAAAATGTAAAAATAATAATAACAATAGTACAATAAATATATAAATAAGGGCAATGGCCTGGGGTGAGCTTGTTCTTAGATATAGTTTTTTGGGGGGAACTGCTTTGCATGTATGGTTCTTTTTGCTTTATGTTTAAAAAATCTGACACACCATCAATTGTCATGAAGACTTTCTTCATCTGAAAGTTTGTCAATGGACACTTGTTGGAATAAGCCTTTGTCTATGTATCTTAAGGATAGGCATTAAAATAAACTTATGCATTCCATCATGTAGACAGAATACATGAATATGAATGAAAGTGCGGACAGCAGAATGGTTAGGATGAAGGAAATAGAGGTGACAAATGATGGAAATTAAATACTCAGAGTGGACAGTTCAGAGTAACAGCGAGTGTGGAAGAGAAGTGAAGAAATGAGTGCAGGCAGGTTGGAATGGTTGGAGAAGAGTGGCAGGAGTGATCTGTGACAGACAGGTTCCAGCTATAGTGAAAGAGAAGGTTTATATGATGGTAGTGTGACCAGATATGCTATATGGGTTGGAGATGGTGGTGCTGATGAAAAAACAGAGGCGGCAGAGCAGGAGGTGTCAGAGTTGAAGATGCTGAGATATGCGTTGGGAGTGGCGAGGATGGACAAGATTAGAAACAAGTTTATTAGAGGGACAGCTCAGGAGACGGTGAGATTGCATTGGTTTGAACATGTACAGAGGAGAGATGAGGAGTATATTGGGTGAATGCAGAGAAAGGACATGTAAGTAGTTGGTTTGAAGGAGAAAGATGCAGAAGACCAGGAGAAATGGAGACAGTTGTTCTGCTGGGGTGATGAAGAGGAGGAGGAGATGTTATGTAGCCTTATAAACTCTAAAGTGTTATAGATACAGCTAAGGGGAATGCCATGGATATTTAACTAAATGTGAGTTAAAGACATTGGACCTCCCCATTCAAACACCGTGCAGCAGGGGGCAGCTATGAAAGCACCCAGGGACGGTATCTTGCTTAAGGGTACCTGAGGGCAACCTACTGGTAAGGGATTTGAACCCACAATCTTTCAATCCTGTGGCAAACTCCCTAACCACTAGGCCACCACTGCCCTTTACCGTGCTTGAAGCATTTTTAAATTTTCCTTCCTTTCGTCCTTTCACCTCTCACCTCATGGGCCTCTGAAGAAGAAAGTCAGCAGCGCTACTAAAAGCCCATTTTGTTGCCTCACTGACTCCTGAATGTAAAGTGTTGTAATTAAGTTGAGTTTGCCTGCTGCTGTTGCTGCTGCTGCTGCTGCTGCTGCTGCATTGGCTGGCAGAGCAGCAGGGTGGGTGGCTCTCCTGCCAAGAGTTCATTAGTGTACCGGGCACGTCGCTGTGCCCGCCAACCTTATAGGCTGTGATTTGATCACAGTTTGATGCAGTGAAGGGAGCAATGAAACTGCTTTGCTGTCACACTGTGATTGGCAGAAAGTGCCAGCATGGCAACGTGTATGAAAAGCCATGAGAAAAACAGAAAGGAAGAAGAGGAGAAAATTACACCCTGCTGTGTTCAAAGTGTGTGCCTGTGTGGTTGTGTGAGAATGTGTGTTTACATGTGTGTTTTGCGGCAAACTCACCAAATTAGTTTTTAACCTTCCTTTTGAACACGTTATTGATGAAATTGCTCAGTGGTGAGGAGGTGAAGTTGAGAAGCCACAGGCTAAACTTCAGGTTTAAGCAGAGCCACACAGTATGCTGGCCAAGTACTGCTCAAATGTTGCAAGTCATCTGCTAATTGATTAAAGAATAAAGCTAATCAGGATGTGTTCCTTTCTTCTCCAGAGTTGGCAACCATGCTCCATTTTTTAGCTGTTAGTTCCCAGGGTAAACGACTGGCTCACTGACAAAATATTACCTTTATTCTCCAGCAGCAATAGGCAAAACTAAAGGTATTCATTCTCTTGTTGCAATGATTGTATAAACATCTAATTAATACTTCCTAACTGGAGCTGATTCTTGGACAAAACAGTTGGTAAAAAAAAATCACTCTTTTTGAAGATTTATATTTTAATCTATAAAATGTTCTTCCAAAAGATCTAAAAGTGCTTCTTCTTAGAAGTCAGCCCAGATGAGTTATTTTAGCATTTGACCTTTAACAAGGACATTTTGCTTAAAAAAATGCATTATTTTAACTTGACTTTCATGAAACATAGACTTTCTATCACTTTTTGTCATGTAAATCAAGTTCTTTTTTTCCTGGAGACCTTGGCATTTATAAATGTTTTAACTAGATAAAAAAATGTTACCTGCAAAAATGAATGCAGTTGAGCACATTATTTGATACTTTGCAAAATGTAAGCATTTTCCCGGGATGTGAGCCGATCATACGCATGGATGGCCATTGTTTAACTGCATGAAGCTAATGTCTTTTTTTCTCTTAATCTCTCTTCGTTGTTCTGTATAAGTGCTCCTATATCTAGTGTCTCGCATTTTGATCAAACTGAATAAAAACTATTGGGATAGTATTCAGTGTGTAATGTGTGTAAACATGCAGTAAAGATCATACTGTCAGGGCTGGCATGCTGAAGGAGCTGAGGAAGCTGAAGTGTAAAAAATAAAATAAAAAATTAAAATAAAATAAAAATGAAAAATAATCAGAACAAAAAATCTCAAATGAGTTTTATTAATTATCTTGAAGAAATCTTGTTTCTTATTTCCTGAATAATGACATTAAAAGTCAATTTGATTCTTGAACCTGAATCTTGAAATTTAAATTGGTTAGACATTTTTGTTAAGGAAAATCTAAAAAGTTAAAAAGTCCATGATCCGTACTTCCCCACGCAAACAAACAAACAAAACTGTGGCTGAAAATCATAAGTTACAAAATGTCTTTAAATTCAATTTAGTCTTAACATGGCAGTGGTTTTACAGCCACTGGTGCTACTAACACACACACATGCATGCTCACACTCATATGGCATGGCGCACGGGCGCTTTCAGGCATAGGCATGTTTACAGAGAGTGATGGGGTTTGTGGGGTGAAAGAGTGATGAGCAATCATAGCCAAGGTCACTGGCTGCTTCCTCTCTGCTGAGGAGTAATCTGCAGAAGCCATTACAGGCCACAGCAGTCATTTAAATCTGCTCTTATTGGATCTGATTTTCCCCATCCTTACACACTTCACCCTGTAAGAGACAGAGCATCAATCCAACTACAGGCTCTTATTGATAACAGGGTCAGTATTTATCAAGGATGTACACACTTGAATGAAAGTCTTTCATTTGGGGCACAGGACTTTTCTATCAGTAGACAGAAAAGCTGTTAAATAGAACAAGATAATAATAATATATGTATATTTAAATTACTTGATTATTATCCATAGTGCATCAAATGTATTTCACACAGAACATGCTTTGCACTGATATGTTTTACATTCAAGTTCATAAAAACATATAATAACTACAGTGTTTTCTTTTTCTAATGAGAAGCTCATTGCTGTAACTTGCAATATAACTGCTAACCTTTATGGTTGCAACAGGAATATGTTCAGTGATCAAGGAAATAATACCTCATTTTTTACGTCCCACCGTTTTTTGACCCAGTAGTCTGTAGTCTGTAAAATAAAGGGATTTTCAGTTATTTGATCCAATATGGAATTTCAAAATGTACAGCTTCTATCCCTCTCAGCAAACAGTAAAAACTACTCCACCCAAGACATTTTTCAGCTGGTCTTTTTTTATACCTATTAAAATTAATAAAATGTATGTATTCCATTTAACATTTTAAGACATGCAAGAAATGTCTGTTTGTGACTCATGCATGAACTTCCTATTAAGTTAACTGCAGAAGATGGTTCAGCCTGAGGTCAGTGTGGGATTTTAAGATCCATTGTTAAAAGCAGATGATCCGCTACTACACCGGCAAACTCAAGAGAACCAAACGAACAAACTTTTGATCGACTTCTTGATCCTCATTTCCAGTTGAGATGGAAGAATATAAAATAACCATGTATTAAAATGAGTAACTTTTATTCGAACACAGCATTCAAATTGTGAAGGGTGGTTTTCCAGCAGCTGACCAGACCTCTAAAATTAAGATGTTTTAAGTGCTTTTGATAGAGCAGGCCGTGATAAGTGATTTTTTATTTTTTTTTGCTTGGTATCATTCATGATTTTTATGTTTTTCTATTACTTTCACTTAATTTAGCAATTAAATTCACTGTGTCATGCACACTGTCACATAACTGCCCCATTAGTTCCCAGTCATTTGGTTTCCTGCAAAGCTCATTGCAGCTTGAAACATGATGTTCCTCTGGAAAGAAAATATGCAATGTCATTTTTTGGCCTGTAAAAGCACTCAATGTAATGTGGCTTTCAGCTTGCATGAGCTCTGCGGAGGGGAAAATGACTGTAGCGGCACTAAAATTCTTTCTCCTGTGCAGATCATAGACAGAGCTGCAGTGATGAAGCCATGAATCACTGAACAATCACACAGCCATGATTGTTCTGGTTTTAGCTGGCCAACAAAGCCACGGAATCGCTCCATTTTCCAGACCCACAGTGGCTGCTGGGCTGAGCTCACAGCGGCACTGGATCACAGGCTAGGCAGACGTTTACATGGGCATTATGAGAAGTGCCCATGCTGTGATGTTCTCCAAACTGCAGAATGCTCCTGCATTCACTTGCAGCCATTTTACTACAGAAGGGGCAAAAAAATTAGAGTGAAGACAAAGGGAGATGATTGTGTGACTTCACCAGCCATTCTTCCCATCTTCCTGTCAGAACACATTGTCCTCTACACTTCAGCGCTGAAACTGAAACTGAGATGGCTCGGAGGAGCCCCCTTTGCATGACTGCTTGCTTTCCTAAAGGGAAAAAGACCCTGGGTCATTCTTACGGAGAGACAAAAGTATGCCTTCTCACTTTTCATAAATGATTCAGGGTGTGCTACTTGAAAAAGAGATGATCCTCCTGCCCAGTAGCCTTATGAGCTGAAAGACTGAGCTCTCTCTCTCTCTCTCTCTCTCTCTCTCTCTCTCTCTCTATACCCTTAAGTCTGCATGAGGAAATAGTAGGCCGAAGATATTGAATTATGAATTATTTTTATCTCACAGCTCAAAGATCAGAGAAGAGCAATAGATTAGCATTCACTGAAAGTCTTGGGACTGAAGGACAAGGAGAAGAAAGGGATGGAGAGGCAAAGAGCACTCTCAACAGCCTTTAATGCATGGGATTATATCAGAATAATAGCACGTAATTACATCAATTACATCAGAATAATAGCATATAATATTGTTAATACTGCATGCCTCTCTGTAAAGAATCCACTCTGCTTTGTTGGTTTTTTCATTAGTTAATAAAACTGAAGCATAGTGTTCAACCATAAGATGCCAAATTAATTTGGACTGTTTCTATGGGCCCATTTGTCATTCCATGAAATATGGAAACGTGTTCATATTATATGTATAAATATGACAAAATGGGCATACAAAACATCGTTTAGTCATTTTCACTGGAGGAAAAATCAAATAATCAAAAACATTTAAACTTGAAATTAGACATTTAAACTTCCAAAAAATGTCTGATTAGTAAAAGTCATGTCAACTTTATTTATATAGTGCTTTTTACAACTATTGTTGTCACAAAGCAGCTTAACAGAAACCGGATCCAAGCCCCAATTGGGTAAGCTGAGGGCGACAGAGGCCAGGAAAATCTCCCCAAAACAGCAGGAAGAGACCTTGGGAGGAACCAAGACCCAAAAGGGGAACCCATCCTCCTCTGGTCGACACTGGAAACAAAGAAGGAAAGAAAGAAAGAAAGAGAAAGTGCAAGTAAAACTGTTCCAGTTTGCATAAAACACACTTCTGTTTTTAGTACACCTAGTAACAAACATTTAATAAATTAATGACCAGTAGATTTTTTATAACACATTATAAAGATATGATAATGAAGGCAGATAAACAGATTAGGAAATTTTTAGCATGTTTTAGCATGTAGTGTTCTTGTTTTCTTGAGAAATGGTTTCCTTGAGAGGTCAGGCACCATAACATCCACATGGAGCACCTACATGTGAAATTCCTCAGTGATGAATGAAGTACAAAGTTTAACCAACATTAATTCTAATTAATTCTGACTTTAACTCCTCTCACTTACCTACAGCAATCCAATGACTCATGCCATTTTTCATTCCTTAAAATTCAGTGCCAGTGCTTCTCAGGGAAGAAGTCAAGTTTTTCACAGCCCATTGATTTTATCTAATTTAGGCCAAAGAAGTGTGATATGTCTAAATTTGTCACTGAGCCATCATAGGTGATAGAAGAGTGCAGGGATGAGTGACTATGGAGGTCTGCTCGGTTTCACATTCTAAAAATACCCAGCACAATCAGAAGGAGAGAGGTGTGGTTAATGTATTCTTGTGTTTTAGTGAAGTTCAGTTGTCTTCTCAGCTAAATTAGGCCTTGCAGTAAGATCTTGGACCTTGAGCAGCAAAATCAAAAATATTATAATCTAGGCTCAGAGTAGTCCTGCTAAGATGTTTATTTCTTCTCGGTTGTTCATCACCACAAAAGAACCCATTATCAACCATGTTTAAGACTATAACTGAAGTTTTGTGTCTCTTTTTTGGAATATTATTAGAAATAAATGCTTTCTTATCGGAAAGAGGGTGGAACAGTGTAGTCAGATGCTGCTGGCTTTTGCTTTGAATTTAAAATTTTAGCATGGAGGATCAGTTCATATACCTGCTACATCATGACAGTTGAGCTACTACTAGGCTTAGAAATGTAGGTTACCTTAGCTGGACGGCTTTTTGAGAGTTCTGCAAGAGAAATGTGCATAGGTAGTAAACATGTTTCTATTCAGGAGGTGCCGATTATGTCAGAAGTAAAGATGCTTGTAGGGGAAAATAATGCCATTTCAATGTAAACTGGAGTATTATTCATAAGGACAACATTGCAATGCTTCTTCTGGCAACTGACATGTATTCTGAGCTGTCAAACTGTGCCCCTAATAAGCTTATACCACCAACAATTGGTAATTAGGCGTCCCAGAGTAAGCAATTAATTATCGCTTTACAATGTTGCTTCCCTGGTTAATATGTGTTAAAAGACATCTCACTTGATGTTTTGTTTAGCAGACATAAACTTTATTGCTTCTGAAACATGAAAAGTCAATTACATGTGACTGAAGATGTCAGACTCAGAGCACAAGGAGAGGCTGATTGAGGGCACTAAATTTCTCCAATCATTTAATGGATGCTGGCCGCGTAAATAAAAGGGGGATAATTAAGGATCACTAAAAGACAAAAGGAGTGTCCCTTTCTTTTGGCTCCTCTCTTCTGAAGTGGTTTGATTACTAATCGCCCAGAACAGGTGACATTTTGCACTACATTTGTCATCAAATTTCCTTTCTCACTTTCTTATTCCTCTGGAGACAAACACACCGGGTGTTTTCTTTTCCAAAATCATTGGACTGGGTGGCTTATACAATACAACTAAGCAGACTTTTTTTTTTTTTTCCCATCCCAAGGGACAATTGTAACATCCTTATTTTAAACAGTTACACTGAGGCACACTGCAGTCTCAGTGGGAATTTCTTATGTTTCTCTAATACATAGTTTCTCTGACTAAAACTGATTTTTCTGCTATAAATGGATAAAGCTACTCTCCTTTTCTTTTAATATTGTATCATACAGGGGTTGGTGACTCACTCATCCGATCCTCTGTAACACTCAGCAGGTCGGGCTTTCTCTGGCTTGTTTCAGATTGCGATATGGATTATGGCTTGTTTTAATAAGGGAATTTGCCTGAATTTGATATAGTATTTTAAAGGTTTTTACATCAAAACAAGAGCCCTTCCCCTGTGTGTTTGAGGTTAGGCCATTTTCATTTGCTTTTGTATATCCAATCAAATAATATCTCTCCGGTTACACCAGGTTACTTTATATTTCTTGAGTTTCAGGATTACACCTAGATAAGGCCATACGCATAAAAATGCTTGTTTAAACATAATAAACATGCATTTAAAACAGACATAAATTTCATTACTCAAACGCTTCAGGAGGGGTGAGATGCATTCGAGACGCGTTTCAGATTTCATGCACTTTTCCTTGGGGTGGTGGTGGTCTAGTGGTAGGGTGCTCACCTATGGACTAATGGCTCAATAGGTTCCAAGTTCAAATCCCACCTCCACCACTGGGTCCCTGAGCAAAACCCTTAACCCTGAATTGCTCCAGGGAGACTGGCATGGTAATTAGGACATGGAAGTCGCTCTGGATAAGAATGTAAATGCTTGACGGTGCAATTCGCTGTGCTGTGTTTCATGGTGATGTGTAGTCACTTTCACTTCTATTTCACTTCACTTTCACTTCTCCTAAAACCCAATACTAGACCACATAGACCACCATTCAAATATCAATTAATGGTTAATTCCATTACTGCCCGGATGAGGCAGTTAGCAAAAACAAAGCATAATAGATGCTTGCCTCATCATCTCGTAAAATGCAGCCTGTTTTAACATACATGCTTCATGATGGGTATGATTGAAGATGGTAATTATTCTCAACAAGTTGACTCCTTCAAAAAATAAATAAATAAATAACATTGCAAAGCTTTTCTTTTAAACAGAACAAAAAAACAAGAAGTAGCACACATGATTAGTTCATGTAGACAAGCTGATTTGCATATTACTTGTCACATAGTTATCAGATTTCAGTCTTTCTAGACTGAGAGATATTTGACTACCAATGCAAACTAATGTGCCCATAGTCTTATCGGGATACAATCTAGTCTAATAGTCTAAGTGATCAGGTGTACACTTGGTCTGACACCCAGATTCAATACCTTTTCAGATGAACTAGAACATAAGCTTCCTCTTTCAACTCCAGTAGATTTGGAGATAGCATGATGCTTAAGGAATGAGGAAAAGAGTGAAAAAAGAGAAAGAGCGAGATGGCAAAAGAGAGGATGATATATGACAGGTTTCAAAAGCTCAGCAGTTGAGCATTCTGTATGCTACTTGCAGAGCTTTAGAGGCAGCGTCTGTCCCTGTGGCTTGTCTTATGTTCGCTTGCTTGTTTTGACATGTTAAACGGGACAACTGATGGACTTGTTGGTTGATCTGGAGTGGCCGCTTGCCTTTTCAGCTGACAGACACTGGAGAAGGTCAGCAGTCAGGCATGTCTCTCTCTTCTCTCACCTTGGTCACTCAGGCAAAGCTGAGGGCTTCCCAAGCCTGGACAGATGTCATGGCAACTTCACCAACATGCCACCTGTCACCAGTCATTGAGCATGGAGAGGTTTCTTGAGTCATGGTGCAGGTAGGGTGCATGCATGACCATTCAGAAGAGAGGGCCCTTATTGTCATGCTCAGACCATTTCACAATATCTTAACACCTGACAATGCCATGACAGGTGATATTTCACATGTACCTGTAAGCCATTGCTTGCTCTAGACTGGGATTTTATTTAATAACCATTTCACAGATTGCTTAATTAAGATCTAGAGTCAAATTATGTTCAACACAATCTTTATACATTCTCATTTTTGCATTCTGATGTGGGCTCTATGGGCAAGATGCAAGGGTCATGATATAGTCGGCATATGTTTGGTCCTGGAATAATAATCAGATTTCTCCTTTACAGAAATGAAATTTACTCCAACTTTCACATTTCTATGCTGCAAAGAAGCTTTTATGTTCAGATTTTGAATGGAGACTATGTAAAGGCCTTTGAAACGATAGCTCCAGCACCAGCTAGGCCTGCAGATTAACATAATGCTCTTGAGAGAAGAACTAAGAATACTCTTTCCCAATTCCAGTGATTATTCCTAAACATCTATTCTTTTCTGGTGGGAATATTTTCTGACGTCTTTCCCTGCTCAGCTGTTATGCTTTGCCTTAGACATTTCTCGTCCCCCTCCATTGCCTCCAACTTCAAGAAGATGCATGCTGCTGATCAAACACAATAAAATGTAGATTGTTTATTTGTGTGGAGTTTTAATCTTGTCAGGAAGGTTATACCAAACAGCTGCTGGTTTTAGTGTGACTGATTTCTCTTTAACAATGCAAGCTCTGACTTTGTGTGCAATCATGGATCTACAGTGGCCCCTAGTGCTCAGAGAACAAAGTCCCAGCACAGTGAGCGTCTTGCGGCTGGAATCCTTGACCTACTTAGTTCCCAACTGTGTTTCTCTCCTAATCTTTGGGAGTCAATGGAGCTGTGTGCAGAACTAATGCAAATAGATTTTCCTGAAACGGAGCAACATTACAGAGAGAGAGGGTAACATTCAACATTCTGTTCAGAAGACGGTTATGGCAAGAAGGTTATGGCAATGAGATGATAAATGAGTGTGCTAAAGACCTCTGTAAACCTCATTCCTAAATACTGTCATTATAATAAATAAATTGCCATACTTGATCTGAGGTTATTTTTTCATTGCCTCTGCTAAGTTGTATGAAAGATAAATTTACCACAGTCTGTAAGCATGGTGACAGTTTTGTTTCTTTGGGAGTTTTGGGGTTGTTTTTTTTTAGCCTTAGACAAACACTCAACATGCACTTGATTTGACATGAGCCAATAATTATCAAGCAAAACTGTCTGCTTTTCAGCTGTAAGTTTTTGGAATTTATTTCTTCTGAATGAATATTTAAGAAACAAATATACAGTCAATAAATGTCTTTTCAATGTTTTGAAAAAGTTCATATAATCTTAAAATACTTTTAAATCTGTAAATAGCAATTTTAAGTATGTGCTTGAATTTGGTTTTTAACCCAGTGACTGCCTACAGCCCACGGATGTCATATTTGTTTCTGGAAGTGTATTACTTTGGTTGTTATTCAGCCATTGGAAGTTTTTGTTTGTATCCTCAGTCAAAGTAGAGGAAAAAATCTATCAGGTCGCATCAGTGACTCTGCAAGTCAAGAGCATTTTCCCATCCGCTTGGCCCACAGTTGTTTTTAACATTTTTTGGATCATCATCCTGCTGCAAAGTGACCGTAGATCCGGTGTGTTTAGTGGCATTTAGTTGTAACTGAGCAGTAAATATTTAGCTGCACACTTCAGAATTCATCCTACAGCTGCCAATGGAAGGCACATGCTTAATAAAGAAAGGTGAGCCTGTTTCAGTGGCTGGGTTGGGCAAAGTGTAAGACTTTGGATCATGAGCAGTTTCTCTTTGTCTTCCAAACTTTCTATCTACACTTTATCTACAGATCTATCGCTATGATACAGGCTGACCTTTGCATCATGTGTACATAAGTCTTCATTCCTGATTTCTACAGGCATTTCTCTGTGCTTTTCAGTAAACTGAACCCTGGCCTCTCTGTTCCTGAGGCTTATCAAAAGGTTTGCATCTTGTGGTAAACTCTCTGAAGTCATGGTGTTTGTCTTTGTGTGGAAGTCTTCTGTCTATACCTACATTTCTTTTTAAATATTATTGTTATTATTCAGGATTGTTTTCTTACTCACTGTCATAGTTTTCCATGATCAACTAGGTCATTTGCATTGAATCTCACCAGTGTATTTGGCATCAGTGATTTTTTTACATTAAGTACTTCCAAGTCTGGAAAAATAGACTTTTGGGCTTTTGGGTAAAAATATGAGTAATAATCATATAACAATCACAATGCTGGTGCAACTGAACTACTTTAGGGTAGTTCTAGGTCCTACTGCCCCCCTTCCCACTCCTCTTATTCCATTTGACGGGCTGAGATAAAATGTGAATCACCCTGGGGGGCTCAGAGGACTGTTTTGAGAATCACTGCTCAACAGGTTAAATCAGCTTCCCCTCACTGAGTGGTAGATTGGACTGCAATATGTTCGAGTTGTAAAGTGGGTTGAGATAAGCAAGTTTAAATTGGCACGGAGGTATGGATCTTGATTTAGCTGACGCAACATGCATTTTTCCACATAGCACATTACTTTTTATATTACTTAACAAAGTGTTCCAGTGTTAATCATATGAAAGTCAAGATAGGTGCTAGAAGGTTAGGGTATGCATGCACGTGTGTGTTCGTGCGTGCACATGTGTGTATGTGTGTGTGTGTGTGTGTGTGTGTGTGTTTCAGTCAGAGAAAATAATAGATGTGACGGGTTGGTCTGCATCATGCAATTCCCATGAAAATTAGATCTTCCAGTCTTTCTTAACCTGTTCTTGTAAAGGCAGCCAAATAAAATCTGCAATTGCTGCATATAATTAATAATATCCTGTAGTTGTCACAGTGATTATTTCATGGAAATCAGTGGTTCTGTCAGTATATTAAATTGACACTTGTAACAAGGTGGCGGTGGTCTAGTGGTGGGTACTTGTCTAAGGACTTATAACTCAAGAGGTCCCAGATTCAAATCCCACCTCTGGCACTACCACCACTGGGTCCCTGAGCAAGAACCTTAACCCTGAATTGCTCCAGGGGGACTGTCCCTGTAATTAGGACAGGGAAGCTGCTCTATGTTAGAGCACCTGCTTAATGCTGTAAACGAAGGCAATCTTTTTCTCAGAACTTTAAAATAATAGCGCTCCAAACTGGACCTGAGAAAAAAGTTCATTCTGGTCGGGTCAGAGTCTCCCTCTCCCCATAAAGAAAGAAGTATTGACGGATGTCTATGTATTATTGCCACTGCTGCTCACTAGTTCTTGGCAAGACAAGTCCTGTCAGGATTTAGAAGATACAGCACCATCCAGTCTAGACATCTCTGATCTGGCACTGAGTTCAACCATAATGAGGTACAGCCTCCCTTTTGCTGGATCTTCCAAAGCCTTGTCACTTGCCTTCCAACATACAGGAGGTCTGCCTGATGTTGCAGCAGGACCAGACATTGTTTAAGTCAATATCTAGGTTTTGTTTATTCTTTTGAATAATGAAACGATGAAACACTAGCCAGAGCAAAATAATTTAAATACAATAACATGTGTTTTATGTTATTACATATGAGCACGTCATTACATGACATGTTTTGCCCTAAAATGTATGTATCTGTAGCTCTTTCAACAGGTTGCAACTTTAAAAAATGCAAAAACTATGCTAAGGTATGACTCATGATGTACACTTTTCTCTGTTAAATAATTTCCAAGCCAATGCTCATGTACTGTACACAGAGAGTGGAAAAGCCCAGGGTTCTGGCTTTATAGTAGCTCTGTTTCATTATCTGTATTAAATTCTGTGGGTTTGACTCTCACTCCACAGAGCAACTCTACCGTGTCCTCATTGAAGCTCTGTGACTCCCCAAGCCATAGCTCCCCCCTTTTGCTGAAGTCTCAGCCTCTTGCTCTCATTTCTTCAAGGACACAGTACCTCAGTCCAGACGTTTACAGCTCCTGGTCTACATCCTTACTCCTTCTGACTTCTGTACACTTCTGACTTTACACTCTTTTGACCTAGCTCTCCTTTCAAAAGCAGCTAGCACAGACAGTCTCTTTTACAACTTCAACAACCTCTAAAAAGTTGAACCCACACATTGCTTTTGTTAGTTTCTTTGAATTATTTGTTTGATTTTACCACTCAGTGTGCACCAAATGCATTGAATTGATTGGCTTGCATACAGTGCTAGCATCCAAGTTCTGCTGAATCCCAGCCAGCAGCACTTGAAGTGTTTACCTCATTTGCTTATCTTGCTTTAAGAACAAAACATTTAGGTTTGTTTGTTTTCAATGCAATCTTATCTAAAATAGTAAAAATTCCATTTGTATTCCACAGCACACTTCACTTCATGCCACATATTATGTTCTGAGAACATGAGAAGGATGCTCCTGCATCCATCTCGTTGACCTTCACAAACAAGCCTACCCGATTCTTTATGTCACAGAACTTGAGGTGCAATTTCAGTCTGCAGATGATAAACCTTTTCTCAAACTTTGGGAGGGTCATGGCAGCTTCAAATATGGCAGCCTTGTTGATGAAAGACTGCACGCTCTTTGACAACTTATTTTCCTTGGTATATCCGTCACCCATGTTGATTCCATTAGCTGTTGCTGACAGTGAGGCGTTGTGGATTGGGAATATATCAGTCTGGTGTCAGGCAATGCAGAGCAATTGAACCTTTAAACCATCACTTTGTGCTTTAAAAGGCCCCTGGAGGTCTAGCCTGCTCTGGAAAATACACAACTGATTGATGATGCTATCAGTGGCAATGCGCAAAAGAGTAGACTACACCTTGTCTGCAGCTAACAAGCTAACCTGCATACATTTAAGGTGGCTATATATGCCACTGTCAATATGACAGTAAATGTAAAGATGAGCTTTATTCTATCAAGCCCATGGGATGTGTAAAGGATAATATTCTTTAACAACTTTCTATGTGTGTATAGACGTACACGGCAGTCTAACATTTGTGCTATGTGTTATCAGTGTCTGTAACTGGACAGGACAGTCTTCCTGCATCTCTGCAAAATGAGTCTAAACTACTAATGCCTTCTTTGTGCAGGTGACATTGTTTAAAATGGCTGATTCTGCTGTGTGGTTATTTAAGACCTTCTCCTTTGGCATTGTCACATAAATCTTTTCCCTATTCTTTCTCTTCCCTTCATCCTATTGAAATTCAATTCTGCGGAAGTATGTTTTAAAAGACACTTCTGGTCTGGAGAGTAGTCTTCTCTGGTAATATTCCCGGCCGTTTGTGAAACACTAAAATTAAATTCAAAGGAAAAGGAATGAGGTCAGGCTGCTATATTTTATCTTATGCAGCAAAGCTCATATTTTGAAGCCACTTTCCCTGTCCTCCCTCCATCTCAGGGATGGTACTGGTGTTCAAACTCAGTGCATCTCCACGATCACTCTACGTTAAAGCTGCTTCTGCAGCTCAGCAAGGTCTTAATACATTCCCTGCTGAGCAGAGGCAGGGTGGATTTTTCCCTCTTTGGAGTTCAGATTAGGGAATCAATATTCACATGCCTCTTGACATTTTTATTAGTTCCTCATATTCCACATATCCTCCAACATCTGAGTCCTCTCTATTTCCATCATGACGCAGGCCATTACAGTGTAAAATAATATCTCTTAATTTCAATAAAAGGAATGTATAAGTGGCCTTGCTTTTTTATGGTCTTTTTGTAAATCAAATCATTACCATATTCTGTAGAATATTCTTTTCAGAGTATTGCAGAAGTCGATGGCAGATGTATTAATACATGAATATAAAGAATCGGGAAATGAATGGAATTAAATAAGTTGACGAGTACACAAAATAAATATATGCATATAATAAGCAGGCCTTTTTAAACTTGGAAAATAATTCTCTCACTCATTATCTCAACTTCCCTGATCAGAAAGACCTAGGACAGGTTGCCAGTCCCTTACAGGGCAAATATTCAGATCTAGGGGGCAATTTAAGGTGTCTAATACACCTGACATGCATGTCTTCGGAATGCAGGAGGAAACTGGTGCATCCAGTGGAAAACCACGCAGACACTAGGAGAACATGTAAACTCTGCACAGAAAGGACCCACACCACCCAATCCAAAGTTGAACCCAACCCAGGATCAAACGTACTTGCTGTGAGGCAAGAGGGCTACCGACTACACCTCTGTGCCACCCAATACATATGATAAAAAAATTTATTATAGTTAATAACTCAATATTCAGTTAACAAACTTCTTTTTTAATAGTTTATATTATGCAATATAAAAAACATGTTGAAAGGTACTTTAGGATAAGGATAAGGAAACCTGGTGGTGGAACCCAGAAGTCCAAAAGTTTATACAGATGAAGAGGTAGGTGAAGAAGAAGTTGGATAGTCAGGCAGATGAAGAAAGTAGACAGGAGTGCAAGGAGATGAAACGAATAAAGAAGTGGCAAAGGCTAAAGATAAGGTGTATATTGAATTGTATGTGAAAAGGACCTATACCGATTCGCTAGACAGAGAGACAGTGCTTGGAAAGATGTGCAGCAGGTTAGGGCAATAAAGGATAGAAATGGAAACATTCTCACAAGGGATCGGAGCGTGTTAACCAAATGGAAAGAATACTTTGAGCAGCTGATGAATGAAGAGAATGAGAATGAGATAAGATTGGATGTGAGGATAGTGAACATCAAATAACATGAGAACTAACAGTTAAAAGAAACAAACACAAAAATTCTTTCTAGTTTACAGGCATTGTTTGGATTTAACCTGGTTTTACTTAATAATGTATTAGTTAATATCCTAACATAATATTATAAGCAGCATAGTATTTTTATCTTCTTCTTTTGGCTGCTCCTGATTAGGGGTCAACACAGTGGGTCATCTGTTTCCATTCTTTCCTGTCCTCTGCATCTTCTTCCTTAAAACCTACCACCTGCATGCCCTCTCTTACCATGTCCATAAACTTCATCTTTGGTTTTTCTCTTTCCTGGCAGCTTCATCTTCAACATCATCCTACCAATATAATCAACATCTCTCCTTTGGACATGTCCAAACCAACAACAAACCTTACTTCTCTAACTTTGTCTCCAAAACATCCTACGTAAGCTGTCCCTCTAACATACTCATTTCTAATCCTGTCCATCCTTGTCACACCCAATGAAAATCTCAGCATCTTTAACTCATTTAACATAGCTGGACTCACTGCTGTCTTGTTAACCTTCCCATTTACTCTCACTGGTACCTGTCTGTCACAAATCACTCCAGCCACTCTTCTCTACCCATTACAACCTGCATGCACTCTCTTCTTCACCTCTCTTCCACACCTCCCTTTACTCTAAACTGTTGATCCCAAGTATTTAAATTCCTCCACCTTTGTCACCTCTACTCCCTGTATCCTATCCACTCCACTTTCCTCCCTTTTGTTCACACTCATGTATTCTGTGTTTGACCTACTTATTCACCATATCTCCATCTCTCCAGGTTCTCCTCAAGCTGCTCCCTACTCTCGGTACAGATCACAATATCATCAGCAAACATCATCTTCCACAGGGACTCCTGTCTAATATCATTCGTCAAGCCCATTACCATGGCAAACAAGAATGGGCTAAGTGCTGATCCTTGATGTAATCCAGCCTCTTCCTTAAATGCATCTGTCACTCCTACTGCAGACCTCACCACTGTTACATTGCCCTCATACATATCCTGAACTATTCTGACATACTTCTCTGCCACACCTGACTTCCTCATACAAAACCACAGCTCCTCTCTAGGCATCCTGTTATATGCTTTCTCCAAGTCCACAAAGACACAATGCAACTCCTTCTGACCTTCTATGGACTTCTCCATCAACACCCTCAGAAAAATAATTTCAAACTGTTTGCTTAACTGTCTTTTCAACATATTTTTCAGGAAGCCCAAGATAGCAGAGGAATTGTCTTCTCTAAGCTGATTTTTCTGCATGCTATTTTTGGCAAAAATGTACATACTGTGGCTTTGGTAGAATCTTTGGTAGGTGTGTGTCTGTCTGAAAAGAAAATGAAAAATTCATTCAGCGTGGCTTCCCCAAAGCCCTTGTGTCTACCAGAGGACACCTCTGCACACAGTTTGGCACATAACAGTAAAAGGAATGGCAGGGCATGCACGTCTCAGCTGCTGAACAGAATAGGGGGGAGGGGGACCCAGTTTCTCAGCTGAAATGCTGTATATTTCAACAGACTGCGGTTCTTTCATTGATAGAAATATGAATCTCATAAGAAAATAATGAAAACATCTTTCTGTTTTCAAAAAGCAATACTGACAGCAAGTCATGTTATGTGAGTCTACAAGGTATTTCTATTTAAGGTACATTTATAATGACCATAAAATTGGACAACAAAGCAAACACAATTTCTCAGTTTCACTCTTGAGTGTTTGCCATATGTAAACAGTATCATACTTCTTTTAGATACTTTCCTATCAGGTTGAAGCACACAGACACCAGTGTGTTGCCAGGGCAGGCGGAAATCCCTCTCAGCAAAAGAAGGCATCCTCCTCACTCTCATACCAAAGAGTCTTCAAACTAGTGCTGGGCATATGGTGGCACATCGGAGCTGCACGGCATTCTGTCTTGGAGTGAGAAAGTGGGTCAACAAAAACAAAAGCCCTGTCAGTGCGCCTTCGTCACTTGTGTATAAACTGGGGCTGTCTCTGAACCTGGATCTGGGGCTTACTGAGGTGAGTAGGAGGGGGATTTTTGAGAGATTTTTAATTTATTTGTTTGCTTTTTTTATTTCTGTGTCTATGTATGAAATACAAAAGGTGGCCACTTTATCAGAAACACTTATTTTCAAGGTCTACAAATAGAGAGGGAGTTAGAGAGTTCAGTTTCTGACCAACAGACCAGATGATTCTCAATAGTGACAGAGGTTTTGTATGGGGATGGTACACTTTTACAAATACAGCATACCACTTCAGTCTTTGTTTCACTGCTCTTTTAAGAATGAACCTCCTTTAAAACAATATGTGGCCAAAAGTGATCCTGTAGTGGTCCATATCCACTGCTGGATGAAACAGAGGCTCCTGACAAGGCTGCACAAGACAGACTGCACCTTTATGGAGGGTACACCTAATGAAATGGCCAGTGAGTGCAGCTGCAAGGTAAGTGCTTTTCCAAAGTGGCTACTCGGTATACAAGCCATTTCTTTTTCAACATGAAGATCAACATGCCTAGTCAAGCATGTTTTTAAAATGATGATTGATTTGTATGGATCTAAGATCAACTTTAATTGCCTCAATGAAAACTTTTACTTGCTCATTGTCCATGTGTGCCTACATATAACAAATAACTAATTACATTCATCCCTCATTATGCATGCTTTAATTGCAATTTAGAAGTCATGTGTTCATTTCCAAAGAATATTGTGTTGAGAGCTTTTCATGTTCAATCATCATGAGATTTCAAAGAAGGATTCATGAAGGCATTTTGAAATGATGAGATTTATAACGAGCATGAAATTAAACAGCAAAGCAAAGAAAACACACCTACCATGTCATCTGCAGCAACATGTAAACAGAATCATAAGCTTGTTTAACTTTTCTTTTGATTTAAAGCACGCAGGTAGCAAGGGAGGTGAAATCCCACTCATTGTCATCATGTGTTAAAATAAGCTCCTGATGATAATCATGCAATACCCTATTTGGAAATGCTTTTAGCCTTCATATTCCTTGACATGAAAAAAACATTAAAGGACACATTATTCATGTAAAGCCCGAGTACATGAACACAGTAACAAACATTTTAATCAGTCTTCAGATGTCATTGATATTTTGTTATTTTGTCAACTTTTGACGTATCAACGGAATTAACTGGATTTGTTTTATGCCCCAGACAAGAAGTGGTGAATAGCACAAAACCTATCCTGAATCATTTCCGGCCACTCGCCACCCTGACAGTTTAAATTCTACATTAAGGCCTCAGGAGAGTCCTCTTATAAATTCTCTTTTTGTTCACACGCTTTCCAGCGTCTGCCAGTTTTTATTTTCCCTCAAAGAAGATACTACTTTCACATCAGTGAATCTACATGCTCATACACACAGCGGTTGCACTGAGGTCAAATGTAAATGAGGGGTTTCAGGTGTGTGAACGCTAAAGTCATGATAAGTGTGTGTATTTTCTCTCCTGCTGCTTCAGTTGGCTGGTAAATATATTGAAGCACTTTTGAGATCAAGATGCATCTCACTTTGATGGTTGAATCAAACATACACGCAATGAAAATATTCACACAATGAAATATGGTGGCTTTCAGAATTCCAGTCTGTAAAGCTGTAAAATGCTGCTTTCACGACATTTAAAATGGGTGGGTTGATTCTGGTAAGGACGTGTTTATTCCCCGTTCTCTTCAAATCTGCTGTTTGGGTTAAATGAGGTTTAAAAACCTCATGGCCACATTTTATCATGCTCCTCCTAAAATCAGCAGAGGTAAGATCATATGCACCACCACTCGCCTCTCTCTCTGGACAAGTTCAAGAGTTTGGACTCGCTTAATAGTGAATTTTGTTCTCTTCTTCTCTCTTACACTCGGGCTCACTCAGAGCATGATGGACCTGAAGCATGGCCATCGGGTGCTGCAGAGCAGATGTGTCGCCCACCTGCTTTATGGAAGAAAAAAAATCTCGCATTGCTTCATTTATTTCTCCACGTCTTCCTGTTTCTTGTGGAATCTTTCAGCATCAGACCTCTCTAACTGGCCTACCCAGATCAGGTGACCCAAACAGTAATGTAATTTTAGAAAAATAATTATATTTTAAAAAAGCATTATATTAATAGCAACTGACAGTTTATCATTAACTACAGACTGAGTATGGCACTTCTTCCCCCAAAATCTGATTTATCAATATGAATCAATGTGATACAATCTCTCTGCAACTTCTTCTAATTTGCAAAGGCACTAAACTGCATTACAGACCTCAACAAAGAAAGCCATGTTCGTTTTTCAAATGGCCATCCTTGGATTTTTCTGAATGTGAGCTCTTGTGTTGAATCCTTGGGCAGAACATTATTTTAGGGTGTTGCTGATTTCCTACATTGTTTGTAAATCAGCCCATCTGTGGGTTTTAAAACATCTTCAACCTCCAATGAGATTGTCCCTGTGTCCGTACTCCCTTTTATTCTGGAGACCTGGTTCTCTATTATATTCACACTTGTCTGTAGGTGATGACCTGTCCAGGGTGTGTCCCCCGTCCTTCGCCCTATGTGAGCTGGGATGGACTCCAGCACTCCCCCGCGACCCCACTTGGGACAAGCAGCAGAAAATGGCTGGCTGGCTGGCTGTATGTGATGCAGTTTTTTAAAGGATACACTTAGCAATGCATCACTAAAAAATATTATCAGAACAAATGCACCGGCTTTGATGCGGCTGATATCATAGAGGATTTGGTTTGTGAAAAAAGTGAAAGTGACTATTTTTGTCATTGTTAGGACACAGCATAAAGAAATTGGACCTCTGCATTTAACCCATGCAGCAGCTATGAAAGCACCCAGGGAGCAGTGACAGGTATACTTACTTACGCAGTACCTTACTCAAGGGTACCTTGGGACAACCTACTGTTAAGGGGTTTGAACCCACACTCTCCTGATTCTGTGGCTGGCTCCCTAACCACTAGGCCACTGCTGCCTTTGGATTTGTTTGCATGTAGTAGTGATGTGACTGAAAATAACTTCTATCAGGAAAACCATCAAAGAAGTTTGCCAGATTGATGGAGATTGGTCTGAAAATCCTTTGAATTTACACCGCTGTATCCTAAGAGATTATTTATTACAGTCACTCTCTGCCTGAAAACTAAACACATTAAACCATAAGATGAGTTAAAGCCATTATTAAAGCACTGTTCCAAGGCCATTATATCAGGAATTGACTAAACATAAACAATTTCTCACACACTGGTCACAAGATACAAAACCTGCCACTGTAACACTAGATTTTTTGGTGGGCCAAACATTCATAACATAACATTAAAGAGGCTAAACTATCTGTTTAAAATATGGAGTGAGTGAGTGAATGAATTAATGAATTCATTAATTAATTACAAGCCTCCCTTAGATTGTCTCTGACATTAGTTGAATGTTCAAGTTTAAGATGTACAAAGAATACATACAATAAAGTGCTGCCACTTATGACAAAATACAAGGGTGTGACAGAAGCATTAGAATAAATTGCCAATACATCAGTTTAGGAAACACTATAGTGAGGTTTATGTATTTATAAAATATTTAAGTGCAGCTATCACCAGAATGTGCACCAAGGGAATTGCAATGCATAAAGTAAAGTAACATCATCAGTGTTACTAACAGTCTAATATTTCTTTGTTGTAACAATTTTCCAGATTTTAGCAAATGGCACTGGTTTAAAGTGTGTTTATACAGGCTTTGGTTCACGCTCTTCTCTATCTGGCTTTGGCTCCCATAGAAAAGCTGTGAACTGGGTGTTCAGAGGGATTTGGGGTTTGGGGAAATCAATTCTAGGGTGATGTTTACCACAGAGGCAGTAGTGGCAAAGGTGCAGCAATAGCAATGAACTGCAAAAGCACGGTGAGGTAGAAGAAAATATCATCAGAAAAAAAAAAATCAATAGGGCTGATTTAATTCTGCAGGGCATTAGATGTTCCAAGACAGCATAGCTTATCCTCTCAGTTTTAGAGCCAATGAAAGCATAGAGGGAACGCTGAAGAAATCAGGAGGAGAGAACAAGACTCTAGGAAAGAACTAAAGAGAAGACAAGGATATCTGGCACTTGTCCCACACTGATCTCTTGTTCCTTTGTCTTTGGCTCTCTCATGCCTGTGCCAGAGGCCTGACAGGGAATGGGGCTCATGACGGGACCACGGCCCTGAGGGAGCCACTCTAAATCTCATTTGGGGAGAGACCACATTCAACAAGACCATATCAACACCTCTGCTCAGCTACATTAGAGATGATGTCCATCCTGAGAGAAGCTGGAGGGAAAGAGTGCTAGAGAGAGAGAGAGAAAGAAACAAAGAAAGAAATAACAAACACAAGCTTGTGCTGACTGGGCAGTTTTATTTAGGGCTTTTTTATTTCTAGATTATGCAGCAGTTTAAGTGGAGACTTAGCAAAACAATGTTGAAGGCACATACTCTTATCTGGGATTAGGGATGCACAAGCCAGTGTATTTTTTCGTGCCGGTCCCAAGCCTGGATAAATGGGGAGGGTTACGTCAGTAAGGGCATCCAGTGTAAAACTTCATCAATATGCGGACAATGAAACAGAATTCCATTCCGGATAAGTCGAGGCCCGGGTTAACAGTGACCGCCATCAGTGCTGTTAGCCTACAGGGTGCAGGTGGAAATTGGACTACTGTTGGCCAAAGAAGATGAACGTGGTGAGAGAGGACATGCAGGTGGTTGGTTTGAAGCAAGAAGATGCAGATGACCGGAAGAAATGGAGATGGTTGATTCACTGTGGTGACCCCAAGTGGGAGCAGCCGAAAGAACTAGAAGCAGAAGAAGATTCGAAAAAGGCTCCATTTTTTAAGTAAATAATTATTTGTTATGCTGCAAATGATCGGTATTCATTTAGCTGCTGTTTTTCATTTAGCTGCCACATTAAAAACAACGGTTCCTACATGGTTCCTGGTTTAGATTAATTTAAATAAGTAATGAACTTATTTACAGATTCTTAAAAAAAAATAAAAACATTATTTACACTCATTTCATTTTCTTTACAAAAATGGTTCTCTATAGAAGCAACCATTGAAAATTTATTTAGGGCAGAAGTTTTCTCACAAATGGCAACACATAGATGGGAAAAATCACAAGCCATCTGCAGAGCCCTGAGGATGTTTTGAGAACCACTTCAATAGGGAACCAAAAGAAGTTCTTCTATGGCCTCATTTAAACAAACTCAGTTTGGCACCTTTTTATATATGTATATTTTCATTTAACACTAGTTTTTGGGGGTTTTTTCATCTTTAAAGCAGAGAAACAGTGAAGATGAAAATGAAGAAACAATGAGTAATTTTTGGTGTTCAACATTGTGGTTTCACAAAAGGCTCAAGGAGTAGAGAGTGAATTTAATTGTCCTTCCATTTTTTCTAATCGAAACATTAGCTTTTTCTTTTCTTCCTTAAAACCAGCCATAGATAAGGGCCAAAAAGTGCTCTAATTACTTTTTATTTTTCTGAATTCTATGAGTCTTCATGAGATCAAGCTGTTCACCAGGTACCACTGTAAGACACTGCATTTCAAGTTTGCAAGTTTGGGAGAAAAACAAGGGTGACATATTGCTAACCTTCAGTCTGCTGCATCAACAAACAGGCTCTGCTTTGGAAAATGTGTATTGTTTCAGTAGCAATTAATTTTGACCAATCTAATTAAAGATGTCTATTCTTCCTGTTCTTGAGAACAATAAAATCCTTTTATTCTACCAAATGAAGAATATGTTTTTTGAAGAGCTTGATTAAGAGAGAATTTTAAAGGCAGAGACACTTTTTGGAAGTTCTAGTGCAGAGCTTTAAGAGAAAATAGGAAAACATTTTTGACCAATGACCAATACCTGTTTAATGCATCAATACACTAAGTGAAAGTGACTATTTGTCATTTTGAGCCGCAGCACAGCACACAATGAAACACATCCTCTGCATGTAACATACATATCACACATATAACATACATATCATTCACACCTGCAACAGGGGGCAGCTTTTTAATGCACTCAGGGAGCAGTTATGGGGACAGTACCTTGCTCAAGGGTACTTCAGGGCAACCTTGTGGTCTAGGATTCAAATCCAAAAGGTTCTGAACCTGGGGCCTCATCCGAAAACACTAGACTGCCCCACCATTTACACCCTGAGACCATTTACACCCCAGCTGCCATAACTTGCCTTGAGAAACCCAAAGCTGGTGATCTCCACTTTAATACCTTTACTTTTAAACTACCAGTAGGAGTAGGATGCTTCTGTCAAAGAAAAAAAAAGATTTTATTTTTTTCCCATTTAACTCAATACAACAAGAAACAATAAGTATATCATTGTTACCAGTGCAGCACAGCTATTGATTTTTGGACTTGGGCATCTCAAATACTCACTGCAGATTTCTCACAGTTGTTAAAGAAGGGGGCATCACTTATAAAATATCAATTTTCATTATAAATTATAAGTTGATCTAATATTGAAGTTTAGTTACACCTCCTCATTAAAATGAAAACTAGAAGAGAGAAATAAAATAAATAAATCAACACAGAGTTATGACTTCAAGATTGAATGCAAAATGGACAATGAAACTAATAAGCAAAAGACATAAAACATGGGATAACACACAAATTCAAATTTATCTGGATTTAATATTCACTTCTAAAAGGTAGTGCGGAGGCTGTGAGGCTATGTGGTATGTAAAAGTGTGGCTGAGAGATTGAATGTAATGGAAACACAAATATAAAAGACTAAGTCATTTGCTTAACTGCAGCATACAGGTAATGAACCGCCTCTGTAAATCAATACAGAATGGTACTAAAAACTGAAATAGCTTAGGTAATATTGTAACTGATTGACTTGCTTCCGCATCACTGCTATCTAGATGAATATGAATCCCTTAAGTCTTTTCTGTCTCAAAATCCGACAATAAAACAGTTTGTTCTGAATAATCTTCAAGATGTCTCAGCCTTGAGGCATTCATTGTAAAAAAGACATCCATGTATTAGCATTTCTTACTACTCGAGAACAGCAACATCTGGATAATTCAAATGAAAATCTTCCTGCCTGAATGCAGCTTGGGATAAGCCCCCATAAGTATTAGAGCAGCAAGGCCAATTCATTTGTATTTGATGTGCACTTAAGACATTTGGGTTTGAGCTAAAAAAATGCATTTGTGCTGAGAGATTTATTAATTTGTTTGTTTTTTTGTTTGTTTGTTTGTTTGTTTATATGCTGCTGGGGGGTCTAAAGTTTTGAATATGAATCAGTTGCACTGTCTAATCTGTTGCATTTAAAAGGACTATTTCAAGTCGCCGTAGCACAGGTTCTGATGAGTAACCAGGAATAAAAATGCATTTTTCCTCAGTCAGTGCTTGAGGTCAATGTGACCTGTGCCTGAATCTCCTGAGGGTTTCCTTCTCAAGAAAATGGACTGAGTTGAAGTAGAGGCATGCCATGAGGGTAGAGAAGTGAAAACAGTCACTGGTTGTATCAAAGTGTGTCTCTGAAATGATGCCTGCATACGTCTGGTTCCTGCTCTGCTTTTTAAATGCCAAGCCTGAAGGTGTTTGAATAAAACATTGATCAGACTACTCAGACTCATCTTCTCCTTGGCTTCTCCACCTGGAGGCTATCTCACTCTGTAACCTCCAACTATGTTAAGAATAAGGTACACCCCCACCCATTCTTAACATTACATACATCCTTGACTGTCAGTTCACCCATGCACTGAAAGAAAGGGAGATCCTAATCATAATCCTACACTGATGCCACCACCACTGCAGACAGAGTTACTGCTGTTGATATTGACATCTTTCCAATAAGGCATTTGTATACACCTGTAAAATTAAAGAAATTAGTAAACTATTGCTCATATTTTGTACATTTCCTGTATAGTTCCTGCCCTGTCATTAGCTATTTCACCTCCCATTGTACAATGCTTCCAGCATGGAAGGGTGGCAGCTAACATGTAGTTTATCTGAGAAGTGAAGCCAGTTGGTATACTTTTTAAAAGGCCATGCATACAGCAGTCTTTCTTTTACTAAGCTGATGTTATCACAAAAGATGCTGCCATTTAGTACAGTTCACACACCAAATAGAATGGTGAAGGTAAAAGAACTCTTTGAAGATATCAAGATATAACAGATATAAGCAAAAAGATGAATGAAGCCTATATATGCATTGGATGCGTATTTAGTATCAAACACAAATATCTGTATGTACAGTACTGTGCAAAAGTTTTAGGCAGATGTGAAAAAATCCTGTAAACAAAGAATGCTTTCAGAAATATAAATAATGATTGTTTATTTTTATCAATTTACAAAATGCAAAGTGAGCGAACAAAAGAAAAATCTAAATCAAATCAATATTTGGTGTTACTGCCTTTTGCCTTCAAAGTAGCATCAGTTCTTCTAGGTACACTTGCACAAAGTCAGGGATTTTGTAGGATTATAGTCGGTGTATGATCAACCAATTTTACCAGACAGGTGCTGATGATCATCAGTGTCACACAGAGGTTGAAACACAGTCATGTTTGGAACAACCTACCAGCCGAGTTCCTTCAAAAACTGTGTGCAAGTGTACCTAGAAGAACTGATGCTGTTTTGAAGGCAAAGGGTGGTCACACCGAATATTGATTTGATATAGATTTCTCTTTTGTTCATTCACTGCATTTTGTTGTTTGATGAAAATACATTTACATTCATGGCATTTAGCTCTTATCCAGAGAGACTTCCATTTCCTAATTACAGAGACAGTCCCCCTGGAGCAGCTCAGGGTTAAGGGTCTTGCTCAGGAACCCAATGGTGCTGGATTTGAACCTGCAACCTCATGGTCCAAAGGGCCGTAGGCAAGTGTCCTATCACTAGACCAACACCACCCCAAATGAATGATTAACACTTCCATTTTTGAAAGCATTCTTTGTTTACAGCATTTTTTCATACCTGCCTAAAACTTTTGCACAGTACTGTATTTCTTCTCACTTTGTGGTTAAAAACAGCAAATTCTCTTAACTAACAGAGTCCCAGGTATTTAAGCACACCAGAATGAGAGCTACACAAAAGGTATTATATACATGGGTATCCCCATCGACGAAACATCAAAAACAGGATTATTAAACGTGATTATTAAATGTGTCTGTTAGTGTTGCAAATGACAAACAATACTAATTCACCAAGAATTACAATCATTTCTAACAGCTCTAGCTAGATTTTTAAGCATTTAACCAATGGAGTCTGGTTAAAACAGGCCTGTTCATTATGTTGCAGGGTGTGTGGTTAATGGTATGCTGGCATTTTACTGCATATGCCAACCATGTGTGGGTGCTGAATGGTAGTAATGGTGTACGAAACCTCATTAGCTCTTTACAGTGTGAGATGACTACTTCAGCAGCATGAGCTTTCTGATAAACGGACGCAGATCCCAGCAACTGAACATAGTCACTCAAATAACACAGAACATACTGGCTGCAGCTGTGTGGAGCTAGCCAGACTGCAGAATTAGACTGAGAATGAAAATAGTGCCTTTTTAGGCCAATCAACACTTGCCTGCTCTGAAATGATTATGCAAGGCAATAATAATGATGAACACCTTGTGAAGTCTAAAGGTATTGATATATTTGGCACTGCATATGAGCATCTGTAGCCTCACAGACAAGACTTACATGTGGGGATATTGTGGACTGAGTTGCTTTCTGGCTTAGTTGTGCAAGTCTTTATTCTGGAAAAGAAAACATTGTGACTGTCCTCAAGTAAAAACTCTTTTAAAGAAAAAACAAGAATGAATAGAAACAGTAAATTATTGTCCTTTAATATTGCAATGGAACTTCATAATACATCCAGCATCTTTCAGAAAAGAGAATGAAACTTGTGTTTTATTCTATTCTCTGTGTTCTTTATGGGTCAAGTCAAGTTCATCTAACTGCAAAGAATCACAGAGGGTTAGGGTTAGAAAGACATTTTAATGAATAAAAAAGCTGAGGGAAGTAAATAACTTTTCTCACAAATATACCTTTGTGCAAAGGTATATTTTGTACATAAGTCTTAACCTTTGAAAACAATGATCAGCATAAAAATCACTAAATAGCACTGGAGACATGAAAATGATTCCATGCAAACTCTTCATTTAGTAAAAATGAGTGAAAATGCCGTTTGGAATCAGCAGCCGTATGGTAGTGACTCTGACTGAAGAGTTTTATCTGTAACTGCACACGTCTTTCTTTAATATCTATCACTGGACAGACAAATGATTTGAGGAAACCACCGAAACAGATATCACTAAATAATAAAAAAAACCTTTCTTAAAAAAACAAGAATTGTAGCCCCAGTCCATAAACCCAGTGCACTGCACATTATTGCGTTTTATCCGCCTGACTTAAGAATTAATTATTACCTGGTGAGTTGAATCAGATGTGTTAGAGAATTGAACTAGATCCAACTCATGGCTCTAAGAACAGCTGCCTTAGCAGGAACTGGTTCAGAATTGGCATAAATTGAATTGGATCTCTTAAGTAGACTAGAACATTTTGGGGTGAAGCCAGTAACAAAATGTTCAGGCCAAGTACAAGAGCAGAATAAAAGGAATGCACTTTACTACCACGGAGCGCAGTTATTATTGTGATTTTCATTATTTTTTGTACATCTTGAGCAAAAGACATTTCAGTGTTCTAAGTTTCATTAGTGCGCAGATGTGGAAGAAATGGAACTGCCCTGTTCTCCTTTATTGACAAGTATGCATCATCAAGCGTTCATACAAGTCTTCACTAACAGACTACTTGTGTGGCAGAGAAATTAGCAAAACAATGCAGAAGGAGAAGAAAGATTACTCAGTTTTAAATCTGGAGTTAAAAATCAGTGGAATAGAGTTTCACGCTTTACCACTAAAATTCCATTGCAACCAAAAATGAACAGGCATAAATAACTTTCAGCTGAAAAAAATTGAGCTGAAAGTGCCTGCATGCAAAACGTGGTACCATAATACGATTTTGTTGTTTGTTATTGAATTTGTTTTCCATTTGTTTCATTGTATTCTCTGGATTGCCAGTGGCTTCATGTGAATATGTTTCCTCTTGTAAGGCAACTACAAGGCTTTAACCTCTGCATTTGTGGCATGATAGGGATAAGGAACCTTTATACTCCATATGGAAAACTTTTCAACTTAGTTCTTGTACCTTCTTGATCCCCAGAGAGGCAGAGGAGATAAAACCTGTAAATGTCAAAACAGTAATTAGTCCTAATTGAGCCTTCCTGATGTGGCTCATGGGACGTGAGGGTATGGAGTGGCCTGTTTGCAGTGCTTGGTGAAATAATGGTAATTACAATTCATTTTTCAATAAATTGCGATTATTGGTGTTCTGTGCTGGAATTATAAATGTCAGCATTGATGCTAACAATTTAGCCTTTTTTCTTGAGCATGCTATACCATGAATTTTAATTAGCATGGTCTCCATCATTTACTCTATGGACCCACAATGCTGCTAGCAATGCTATTCATTTTGCAACTCATAGACAGCCCAAATATAAGATTCACTTTACTTCCTCGTCTTTTTGATTGACAATCTGGGTGGTTTAGTGGAGTGGAGTCTGACAAGCCTAGGACTCTAAGTTTTGTCATCTTTCTGCACCCTGCAAGCAACTGAGATGACTAAGAAATAACTTTTGTTCACAAATATCATTCTTCCTGCCTTCCTTTCTTGCCTCCAACTTCCAGCTTTCTTTTCCATTCCTGACTGTAATTGTCATGTGATTGTCATATATATGTGTATATATATATATATGTGTATATATATATATATATATAATATATATATATATATATATGTATATATATATATATATATATATATATAGTTGTTTTGACCCCTGGATCATCCGCCTCATCCACCTCTCTACAGTGAAACCACTCTCTGTTATTTTGTTTACACTTCTTATGATCCTTTAATTATATTCTGCTATTTAAATAATCGCTTTGTTCAAGTTTGGGCTGAGATATGGCATGCACGGTATAACAGGGTGAAGCAATAGAAACACTTCCAATGGCAGCAGCATTAGTGTTCCATAAGCATCCTCTGTGTAAGCATCCTCTGTCATTGGTTTGACAGCCTGCTCCTGTCTAACTGTTCTGTAATGAGAATAGTTATGGGCATGGCACTGCTCACCTCTCTATCTTCGCTGGCACAAATGAATTGTTAATGAATATGCAATGTACATGGCTGTGTAAAGGGGGTGCAAATCTGTGACACCATTTTGGGCAGAAATGCAACTGAAATGAAAGGACAATGTTCATATGTAAGGGAGAGCACCACATGTGCTGATATCTATACATTTATATCAAAAAAATGAAATGTATGAATGTGTGCAATCTCAAGCAGTTGATTTGATGACACATAGAATGGCACAAAAGTATATACACAATAGCGTATATTTATCTGCAAAGTAAGTATATAAAAATATAAGGTGATACATAGCCCAAGATCACATATCCAGTATGGCAGTGTGTGGGAAAGACCCTGTTTTGAAGTGCTAATGGCTTAGATCATTACTCAGCCAGCACTGCAGTCTTGACAGATGACTCGGTTTACTGATGTAGCAGTGTATTTGCAACAATATGCTCACTGTGTTTCAGCGGCTTTAATGAGCTCTGTTTGTCTGTCTTGCAGTCTCAGTGCTTCTCACTTATAAGCACACATATCATTAAGAAACTTCATGAGCCCATAATGTGCCCCACACACACACACACACACACACACCACCCCCAGCCCCAACCTCCCACCATGCAAAGTCTGTTGGACCCTTTTGGCTGGCCATCTTTTAAGGGGAGTATGAGAGTTGTCTCACGATAGTGGTAATGATTTGGCATAATCGTACATTTAGGACCTGCAGAGAAGGGAGAAATGAGAAAGACAGAGCAGGATACTGGGCACAGATAAAATTACCATCAGTAGTGGCTTCCAAATTTGCAGCTTCTCTTAGGCTGAATTAGAAGAGAAAAAAATGGTCTTAACCCCTCACTGGTTCAATGTGTCTTCCTTCTTTGTGGCTTGAGTGCCCCCTGCTGTTTAAGAAAAAATTTGTTCACAGCCCAGACTTTATTCCAGAGAGTGCTCTACAGCATGCTGTCCTTCATACTGATTGACAAAAAAGAAAGTATAAAGGAATTAAGGGTCACAGAGCATCTTTGGCTTTTTCTACTCTCATTTGTCCTTTAATCAACCCTCCAGAGTCTTCAATGGGTTCCACTCTGCTGAATCACCAGGAACATGTCTCCTGGATTCATTATGGTCCATCCCTGACTTCACCTGTCCTCCCTGCCCCCATGAAGCCTACCATGTGGAACGGAGGTGGGAGAGAGATTTATGTGAGCTGCTTGCGTACCCCACCCTCAACCCCTCTCAATTTCTGTTTCCACTTGCTCAAAGAGATGATAAATTTGATGCATTCTAAAGCTCTAGTAGAGCAGAACTGTCCTGTTGGTGGAGGGCATCTCATTTGCACATCGAAACAAGCCGCAATAGCAGATGCTTCAGCAAATAACTCTGGTAAACACATAGCCGATAGATGGCAGAGTCAGGGGTTCAGGGCAGGCTGGCAGCTTGGTACAAGGCCAGTCAG
Organism: Hepsetus odoe; assembly: GCA_017165825.1. Lineage (NCBI taxonomy): Eukaryota > Metazoa > Chordata > Actinopteri > Characiformes > Hepsetidae > Hepsetus > Hepsetus odoe. Next base: position 9,639,777 of record CM029368.1, read on the forward strand.
CAGGTGGGCTGGTCAGCTCTTCATAAAACCCAACTTGATAGATCCCTCCTTCTGAGCAGTGATCCATCACAGGCAGCTGCTGAACTCCTAATAAAGTTGTTTGTGCTGCTTGGTGTGGTGTGCATATGAATGCACTCACAATCTCTGCAATGCACTACATCTTCATTTCAGCTCATCTGCACTGGCAGCAGTATATTACGGTCAAATGATTGTGATGACCTGTGCATTTTTTGTGCCTATGCAAGTTCATGCTTGGTATGCATATGGAAAAGGGGGTTGCATATGAGTCTGAGTTGGAAATCTTAGCTAGTGGTGTATTGAGAAGTATTTCTTCCCTCTCGCAACTCCTCTCTACCTGGATGAATGGGATTATTGAGCAGAGTGTTAAATCTCAACCACAGATGCATGCCTAAGTGCAATGTGAGAACACAGGTCAGCAGCGTGAAAGGGCCAGCCTCTATGATGTATTTAATGGAAGCAGTGGGACGAGCCTTTATTGGATGATTCATCAAGGGATTGGCATGGTAGCTGGGCTAATATTGACCCTCTTAACACTCTGCATGGATGGTCAGTCAACCACAGCCCTCCATTAGAGAAAGCCTGCTGCTGCTGCAACAACACCATGCACAGAGGCCGCATTCATGGCCACTGGCCTTGTCAGCTTTTCCTAAAATCACTGACATCCAAATACCATTTTACGCTGCTTTTTATAACAAATATATATTTTGATTGTAAATAATGTGCTTGTAAAACATACACCTGTTTCAGTATCTCATGCAATTTTATGAGGGCATTCTCTCTTAAACACTTTACGAGCATTTCAGAGGGGAGAAGTAACTGAAGGGAGCAGGGATGCATATTGGACACGAGGGGGTGGCCTCAGAAGAGTGGAGGAAGAATGGTTTACATTATGTAGAGGGCTAGGGGCACAATACACCAGCAAGTACACAAGCAAGCACTGATGAGAAACGCCAGTTTCTTTACATTCTTCACTGCATGAGCTTTATATACATGGACATAACACACATATGGCACAACTGTGTCCTTTTTGCTAAACAACAAAAACCAGTATTTAAACAGACTGAAACAGAAATAATTAGATTTGTCTGCCGATTCCAATAATGCAGAAAGAGTTTCATCTGTGTCAACAGCTTACTGGCACTCCAGAATGGAATGCTGCCATGAAATTCCCATCCCACTCTTAGAAATCCACAGGACGCACCATCATTGTTGTCATGGTCACCATCAAGCTTGGCCCTTTCCAGTAATACCATTTGATACCATTGTAACGCATTACATTGGAGGTTCCAGCATAGTAGATCCCGTTCAAATTAGATGGTCCACAGGCTTCAAACCACCATCCTATAACAACAAAAGGTCAGCAATTACACTCCATATCCCATGGTGCCACTGAGTCAATTGGTCTATAATGTACTTTAAGTTGTTCATATGAATCCAAGACAAAAATTTTGAGGGCAGTTTAAAAATTCAGGTCAGCACTATTACTGTACATCAAAAAACAAATCAGCGACCCTTTGTCTCCTCAGTTACCATGGAAACAGAAGATTACGTTGCAATGCAGTAATTATATGGTAATGTGATGATTTTTTGGTAATGAAGAGATCCAGGGAAATTCATTTCCATAATGTAAGTAATGAGAGGAATATTGCAGGCTGAGCAAACTGAAATGGCAGAAAAAGACACAGGGTCAGAACTTTACCCCCAGAGGCCATCTGGGCACAGTTGCAGCTGCATCGGTCGTTGTCCTGGTCCTTTGTGCTGAACATGGTGCCAGAGTGGGTCAAGCTGCTGATGCGTCCAGCTGTACCACTGAAACCTTGTGAGAGGATGCTAGAGACAAGACAATTACCTTGCTTTAGAGTGCAGAAGCAAATACTGAATCCAAATGACAGACATTTCAGTACAGCTCCAGGTCATTTAAAAATAAAATGCAATTAAGTGTGGAAAACATTATTTTCACTGCCTAAAACAAGTAGGAATTAAAACAGATTATACTTTAAAACAAGCTATAGTTTGAGACTTGATTTATGTTCGCAGAAATGGTTTGAGATGTCAAAGAAGTAATGGCTATGGTGTATGACGTATGGTCCCAGCAGAATTTTTAATTGGTATAAAACCTTTATATGATATGTAGGTTTCTTTACCTTTGAGTGGTTTCTTCACACCCACTCACTCCATTTACAAAATTGGTTCTTTAGAGGCCCTGCCGTTTAAAAGTGAATAATGCTTTATTGAATCTTATTACATAACACAGACGTAACAATGCCATTGCAAAGTCATAAATGCTGATTAGTTGTTATGAAAGATCCTGTTCATTAGTATGAGTGTCAGGTTACCATATAGGTTGGTATAGATGTGACAGATGGGACAATGCGCTTTAAATATTGTAGGATCTGTCATAAAAGCAACATGATACTGTTATATTATTGGCATGATGTGTCACAAACCTTAAGACATCAAGTCAAATCAAGTCAAGTAGGTTTTTATTGTCATTTCAACCATATACACAGTACATAGTGAAACGAAATGACGTTCTTCCAGAACCCTGGTGCTACACATAAGGCGACATCAGACACAACATAAAACACAGACAAGTGCAGACAACAACAGACAGGACATTCATCCGTCAGAGAGCCACAGCGTTATGAAAACACATGTGCCATAACATCCACATAACATGTTATAACATAGCTGTGCCATAACGCGTTTATATCATGGTTATGTCAGTGTGATAGGCTTCAAGTAAAATGTTACCTTAAAGGTCATTTAGGTATCCAAAAGTGTTACTTCTAGATGTTTGGCAACTTTATTTTCAAGACTGCGGGCATCACAAGGAGATTTTTCCCTTTGCCCCGCCTCATTTAAATGCATTCAGCTCAACTGCGCTATGTGACCTCCATTATTCATAATCTATTGCCAACAATGACTCAGAAGGTATGATTGTGCGCATTCAGCATGGAAAGTGCCCAGGCAAGGACCACACAGCAAGAAAGCATTTTGGCTCAGAGACATCCTTGCACAACGGGTCATTTGGCTGGCCATTCCCATGAGAACACAACACACCACATACAGTGCCAGCCCTCTTAGCATGCAAATAAAACATACACATACAGCAAAAAGTGAATGGGGAATCAAGCATGGTGGGATCTGGCAAGGGGCTTCAGTGCTCTTTCCCAGGTTATTTAGCTGGGAAGCTTCACATGCCGTTTTTCAAAATGCCAATAATTTTTCCACTCATACCGCTCAGTGAGCCTCCATTAATTCCACACACGCACCAAAACCATCCACTTTGAGTTCAATTTCACTGTTCTGGTTGGGGTACACTAGTGGTATAGCATGTCCACAGGAAACACCTAGTTTTTTAGCAGGTTCAGTTTGAGAGTGGCTGAGATTTGTTTGACTTGGCAGTTTTCTGGTAAAGCCAGGTGCTTAAAAGTATTTGTTTGGGTTCTCTCCAGAAGGAAAGACTGCCCTTGGGATCGGTAGGCCAGCGGCAGCTGGGATGGGGAGAGAAATGGAAGGAAAACAGTGGCAGTTTGCCTCACAGTGAGCTCATCATTTTGACTGATGGAGCTAAAGATGGGAGATGCTTTTTTGGCATAAAAGCGAAGAGAAATCTAAATTATGAAAGGGGAAGTTTCTATCACTCTATAATCTTTGTTTCAAGTCCTCTTTCTTGTTTTTGTGCATAGCAGATAAAATCTGCATTTAAAATACTTCAGATCAATACTTAAACATGGCCTCAGTGCTGCATAATCTGCATGATTTTCTGGCTTCTCTTCTTTGCTCTGTATTGCTCTAATTTTAAACGCAAATTATGTTATATGCTGGTCGCTATTCGAATTTTACATGGATTTGATCAATGATCGATTGACATTTTTGAGAGTATGCTTTTGTAAGCTTTATTTTTTATTGAAAGCATAAAATGAAAGAAATATTTTAATGTACAGTTTTAATCCTTGTATGACCATCATTTAAAATTATTGGAATCATGTTGCTCAGATTTTAACAAAATAGCAGAATATGCAATAATTTGATTAGTTAAATCTATGTTTAATCAAAAACATACCAATTTGCTTTTTGTAGATGTTCAGCCAAGGTAAAAAATATGCAGCATTTTTTAAACCATTTCAAGCTGAACAAAAAGCATCATTCCATATTATTCCATGGACATGAATGGGTTAATCTTGTATAAAAGTTTCAGTGTTATTTCTGAGTCATGATTAAAAGCATTACCAGTGAGCTGGGAAAATATCCTGTACTTGTAAAAAAGTTCTGTACCTGTATTTCTTTTCCTCCCCATCGATGTAGAAGTGGTCATACTGTGAATAGGCTTGGTTTCCCTCCGTATTTTTGAGCTGAATAAGTAGAGTGTAGTGTTGGGATGTGGTGAGCAGGTGGATGACATCATTTCCTAGCCAGTGTTCTCCTGAGGGGTCTCCAAATCCCTGCACAAGAGATGAACATTCAAGACCTGTGTCTGCCATCTGAACACATCTGCTTCAGCTGTAAGAGTTCATTTCCGCACTTAAGCCCAGGAAAATGTACCCTGTAAAGTAGTTTAACATACATTGTTTCTGTCTGACTAGGCTGGTAAATGAACAACATTTGTCCAGTGTTAGTTAAATATTGTGGCTGGGCACTCAAACACCTCAGTACAGATATCATCAACCATCTGGGGGGCCTCCCTAATCCCACGCTCCGGCAGGGGCCAAATATTTATCATCCACTTGTAAAAACATTTTCTTGGAAAATAAATAACGAGCGAAAAGGAAGAAAACTCTTTGCAGCCTGTTGTGAGTGGAGTATTCCCAGAGTAGCCATAGTAATTTATCTGCTGAAGTGGGTGAGAGAAATTACCACTGCTGCCTCATTTAGAAGCTTAATAAGGGCCCATATCTGAGGCAGAGCTCAAGGATAGACTGTCATTAAATTACAGGCACAAGTCATTGCTCTTTAAAATGATTTTTAAAGTCCTTTAGGTATGATTAAATTAAAGCTTTATTTCCATTGTGTTGCATTTAGCTGTGTCTTCTAAAAACACTGTCCACTGAGAATCACTAACACCCAGTACACAGAAAAGAACTAAAAAGTTCATCATCGGTGCATGCTAGTCTTAATGCGTGTGATGGCGGTGATTTTTAAAGGGCAGAAAGACACAGATTCTAGATAAATAAAGAGAGAAAGAAAAGTTGGTTACAAATTAGAGCTTGAGAACAATGTGTGGACTTGTCTAACCAGTAAGGAGTCAATGCAGGTGTCAAAACAGCAAGTGACACAAAGGCAACGTCAAAACAACTCCCTTCCAAAAAGGGCAGCAAGGGTCAGCAGCACATTAGTACTGCATGCGAAACTCCATTAAAAGCTCATCTCACCCCAATCTATCATGGAAATGTTTTCGGTACTACCAAGCATCGTTTGCAATGAAGTAAATGATGGAATACACTTCCATGAGAGCTGGCAAGTTATGACTGGTTGAGTAAGGACTCTGGACAAACCGTTTTGTACTCTTTCCAGCTACGGTGGAAATCCACTGAGCCATTAAAGCGATGCTGAAGAACAGTCCAGCCTCCTCCTCTGGTCTTCATATCACAGAACACCTAGTGAGGCAAAGTCATACAGAATCATGTTTTCAAAAAGATGGTTTCCACTGCTTTCAGCCTTAGAATGATATCACAGAGTGCTGCTAAGAGGTTTCCTCAAAGCTTGGATTCCTCTTTTGGAGATAACACTATGAGAACTGTTTTGTCTCTTTTGGGTTAGGGTGTCCTGATATTTGGGAGGAGAGAACAAGAATGAGAAAGAACTTCTAGTAGATTCACATTATTACATGCTACTAATGCTAATACATCAACTATTTTTATTATTGTTGTTAAAAATTATTTACATATCATTTACATTACTTGTATCTTTGTTGTTATTGTTTGTTTGAGTCCTGATCATATAATTACAGTAATAATATTATTATTATTATACAAATATATTGCACATTTACTCATGATACTGGATGTTATGATGAGTATTTTACATGATATTTATCAAATCTGGTGATGAAAAACATTGTTGCGATGCATTGTTTTAAACCTCAGCCACCAACTCTTTGTAAGAACCATTTAAAACAGAGAAAATATGAAGAAACTGGCTGGTGATCTTGTATGAGGACAGATGAGGAGTGGAAGGGGTTATTATGGTTGTGGAACTCCCACTATTGTATTTCCTTTGAATTTGCTTATTCTTTATGTGAGGTTTGTTGAACAAGCATTGTGTTATACTTTCTCATGGAAACTTTTTTCCATCACTTCAGAACCCACAGGAAAATATCATTTTCTAAGATTGTTTAAGGGATGCTGTGCATTCATACAGACAGCAAACTTTAATGAGTTCAGAAATTGTCCTTGAAAATGATGCTAATATTAACCCCAATGAAATAAAAACTCATTAATATCATATTGAAATAATAAAGTTTCACTTTCAAACTTGACAAGAGGGGAAAATAACTTGCTTATTAGTGGTATTTGGGTGGTTTTATGGGACCATTATAGAAAGAAACTTTAAACCATGACCATAGTATAACCCCCTTCTCTATTTGTTCATTTATACAGATGCCAAACCCAATTGTCTGTGTTTTAAAAAACACACTACATGATATAAAATGAAACCATGTTGTTGTTCTATTGATTGAGCAGGAAATATCTATCATATCCTTTTTTTTATTATGATGACAGTCAAGCCTGTTATCAGAAAATTTGGCTGATAGGTCACTAACCTAATAAACAACCCCCACCTCAGCATGGATTTTCAGGATAGTGAGCTGTTTTTGACCTGTGGATGTGCAGCATAAACCTGTCCTCTGAGCAAGAGTTCTGAAATTTGGAAATGTTAACCATATTTAATGTTTTCAAATATACTGCCTTTAATGTTCACCTTGGGAGGTGAAATTTTCCATTCCACTGATGCTTAACGGATTGATTCTCAAGGTTCCATATTTAAATTACCTTTGGGATCACAGGATGAATTCATTCCATCTCGGCTTAGGTTTAACCTCTCTTTTGCATAATCCCTTGAGAGTAACTCTCCACCTCCACAGATCTCATGGCAGACATAACCATGTGCCAAGCCATTCAGCAATTACCAATCTTTCCCACACTTGGAAAAGCTGTGCTTGTTGCCATTAACACTCAGAGAAACAGTGCTATGCAACAGCTACAAACGTTTGTGCTTGTGTGTTTGTATATTTTTACACATCTGAGTGACCCGTTAGGTCAAGCAAAAAATTAGGCCCTTGTATTACTTTCACTGCCGTTACCAAAGTAATCTGTAAATGTATTTTATCATTTAACATGCAAATTTCCATAAATGCTGATTTGGCTTAAATGTATTTGTGACTGTGTTTTTGAAAAGCTTTGCTGATGTGGCCTGAAAGTAAAACTCTTTTGCACACACTCTAATTGTCAAATGATCTTTCATTTCATTTGCCATCATTTATACAGCCCTCTTCAATGCCTCACATAAATGTGGTTAATTTGTCCCAATGAGAAAGAGAAAATGAGGCAAACAATATAAACGATCTTTTCACAAAACAAGCCACCCAGTTTGCAGCTACAAGGCAAAGATTAAGAAAGTAGTATGGCTGCACGAATTGGCTTTCTAATTGCAAAGTTGCTTTGGACCTAAAGTTGGCATAAAACTTCAAAACCTGTGCCAAACACCTTGCGCCACAGGAAACATAGGGGAAAGGCATAGAGTGCGAATGAAAAAGGCAAGGAATAACAAAAAACAGTTTATTCCATGTTGTTTTTGTCCTTAAAGGTCTGTACCAAGAAAATCTGCCAGATATTAGATTTGATTGCAAGAGCTGATAGCACGTTCAAACAACAAGCGGAAAAGTTGGGTGTTTTTCATTCAGAAGGCTTTTTACATTGCGAATCAGACTCGCCTACATTAAAGCCTGCAGGGAACGCTTCTCCAGCTTCTTATTTTAGCATTCTCATCCCCAGCATGACATTTTTATTCCACACTTTACAGAACAAGGCTGTAAACTGCATTATATTAAAACAGTTTGTCCTGCCAGATTTTAATGTGGTCGTCGAAAACAATAAAACAATCCAAATGTCAGCATTGCCAGTAGATGGCTTCACTCCTTCAATAATCAAGATTCATACTACCAGATGCTTTAAAGACTGTCTGAATAATTCAGATGCATTTCCTTGGTGTTTCAATGGCTGATAATTTCATTTGAACCCCTGTATTGGTGTACTGGAGTGTTTTTATTTCCAATGATATAAGTATACACCTTTCAGAAAATGAAATTCCTTGTTCTGATGCACACACAATATGTGTGGATCTAGCCCACACATGCACACAAACACACACCAAGAGCAGTTGGCTACAAGACCTGCACTGGGAAGCAATGTTGGGAACATTACATTTACATTTACAGCATTTAGCAGACACTCTTGTCCAGAGTGACTTACATGTCCTAATTACAGGGACAGTCTCCCTGGAGCAACTCAGGGTTAAGGGTCAGGGACCCAGTGGTGGTAGTGCTTGAGGTGGGATTCGAACCTGGGACCTCTTGAGCCATTGGTCCATAGGCAGGTACCCTATGACTAGACCACCATTAGCTTGCTCAAGTATACCTAAGGTCAACTTACTCACCTGGAATCTATTCGTTCAACCTTTCGCTCATGGGGCCAATCCCTAACCACCACTGCCCTACACTCAATATAGAGGAACTTATTATTACCTTAACTGTCTTTGTGTTGTTGGCAAGATGAATGCTGTATATTCCATTCTCTGTAACCCCAGACTTATAGATTTCAGAACAGTCTCTGTAGATTTTCATTTTCTCTTTAGAAGGACCAGTAGTATCTGGGAAGCCAAAAAGAAAATGCATTATTCTCTGAAAAAAATGGGGGGTTTTCCATCATTAACTAAAGTGACATGTTGAGCAATGTAACAACTTCCCATAATCCCATGCTAAGTGAAGCAACAACCCATAATCCTTAGACAAAGCCTCCTGGACTGTAGTCAGTCATTCAGTCAGGTTTACCATAAACACACTCATGCTTTCCAAACAGCCTCATACATACTGATGAGAGCTTGGCGTTGACCATTGCAGTGAGTGACCATAGCCAGTAGCTGCTGTACTGTGTCGGAAAGAGTAGCTTGCTGGCGCTGGAGCAAAGTGCTGTTGCGGGTGGAGCTGGCCAGCTGTCCCTCAAGCAGGGTGATGAGACGGCTCTGTCTGTCCAGCAGGTCCTGCAGCTGCTGCTTCTCCTGCTGAATGACCTGCAACTCCTGGGTGTTTCTGGCTTCCATGGCTGCAAAGCGCTGCTCTAGGTATCTGTAAGGCAGAAAGAGAGTGCCACCGTTATCTTTATGCACAAGACCTACAACGTCTATCAATAACTGTTATCTCTACCTTACTATGCAAAAGAGTCATAATTTTAAGGGATATCCTGTATCTTCTTCAATTCTATCTTCTATCTGCATTGCTTACATACAATCTGTTATCAGAGGCAATAATTTGTATCCATTCTAATACTCAGAGAAGAGAGCTCTATTTTCTTGTGATTATTTTTATTATGGCTGCATTTTTTGTTAGGATGTTAAAGTGGAATGGTGTTGTATATCAAAACATTAATTTGATTGATGATGATGAAGTTAAGTGATTGATGACAGTGTAGATTAGGTTGATTAGATTAGATGTGTAGATTAGCAGACAGCAGGGATTAGGTTGAGAATCCCTCTTCCACGCCATGGATAGACCTCTCAAGCAGAGTAACTGCACTTAGTGTCTGGTAGAGCTAAACTTCTCAGAAACACCTGGCCAATACCAGGATTCACAGATGGTGCCAGTGGCTGGGCCTCTTCATCAAACCGAAAGGCAACACTTTGACAGCCTGTGTGGGTTTGCAACACATTGTGTCGCAAATGAAGACAATAAATCCTGCCGGCCTGATCTTTATGATTCTTACAAACGACTTTGTGGCAGTTATTTATTGAAACAATCCAGCCACATGGATAGAACAAGCCACATTTGGCACTCTGAAAAACATAATTTCCTAATACCCTCTCCCCACTCGCTGTGCTAATGCTACCAGAAGGCCTCGTGGTTAGGAACGAACATACGGTGATAATGCATCAGGCAAGCTTTGTTAAAATGAAGGTGCTTAGAGATTTCACAGTCCCACATTGATAAGATTCTAGCCTATCCTTTGGCCAGACTCCAGCAACCACGAAAGGAATTAAAATTCATCCTTTTAAAATAAAGAATTTGTAATTTGTTCAAATGTTAATGCACATAGCTACTTACTGTGTGTGTGTGTGTGTGTGTGTGTGTGTGTGTGTGTGTGTGTGTGTGTGTGTGTGTGTGTGTGTGTGTGTGTATGCATGTGTGCGTGCATGCATGTGTGTGTGCATGTGCATACGTGTGTGTGTGTGTGTGGATTCACACGTTTTGCAAAAAAAATACTTATCAAAGGAAATCTTACCAGATTTTACCAGCAACCTCATCACAAAGTAATGAATGTTGTAAGTATGCAAAGCAACACCTAAATACGCCAGATACATTTTGGAAACATGCTGTGGAATGATGATTACATTTACGTTTACAGTGAAGGGGTTTTTCTGCTCTGATACTACTTGGTAGCCTGTTCCACCATCGGTTTTCCAGGAATGAGAACAGTCTGGACTGAAATTGCTTTGTGTGTAGGGTTAGCAATGCCAGACAATGTTCCTTAGAGGAACATAGTAATCAAGAGGGTGTATATTCTTGTATAATCAAGTACAGCTTGGAGCAGATCTGTTGTTTTATTTTTTTTAGCTTTTATTTCTATTTTTATAGCTTATATTCACTCACACACTTCTTTAGCTCATGTCCTGAATAGGGTGGTGCTGGAGCCCATCCCAGTGCTCACTGGGTGAAAAGCAGAGAAATACCCAGCAATAAACCTAGGGGGAATTTTAATCTTCAGTTCACCCAAGGTGCATGTCTTTAGACTGTGTGAAGAAACTTGGAGCTCCCAGAGGAAGCTGGCGCAGACACAGGCAGAACATACAAACATGCATCTTATCTTATGTTTTCATATCTCAAGTCACTCTATAGGTGAACGTTAATGACTTGGATCTGACCCAAGTGGCCATAGGTTGCAAGTGGAGGTCAGAGGCTAGTGGAGTGACATCAGTTTAACAATAGGGCTCAAAATACTCCATAAAGTGACAGAGCCAGCATTAGCTCAGTCTTTAAATGACCTACAGACTTTCAGATTTGTATATCAATCCTAAGGTAAGTTTAAAAACATAAGGTTTTTAAACATGATGTGCATCCATGAATGTACAAGAATACAGAAAAACTAGAAGACTATTATAGTTTTGCATTAATATATGCAGAAAATCATAATCTTAAAACATGAACACAACATAATTCAACCTCTGCATTTCACCCATATGTGCAGCAGGAGGCAGCTATTGAAAGCGACCAGGGATTAGTGATGGGGACAGTACCTTGCTCAAGAGTACTGGCAACCCACTGATCTGGGATTTGAACCCTCAACCTTTTGACCCTGGGGCCAATCCCCTAACCAATAGGCCACCACCGTCCCATCTGCAGCAGAGGTTATGTTTGAGGGGCTCTACAATTTTTGTAATCATGTACACAGTGCATCAGTGTCTGGGGGGGAAAGTAACTTGAAGTGACAAAGATTTGATGTAAAGACTATCATTTTAGATTTTTAATTCTTTCTTTCATTGCTGTTGTTTACTAATCTGCTTTAACAGCAGTAGTATATCTATCATGCTGCATGCAACGATGAAACCTCTTTGTTTATTTGCATATCATACAAGGTTAGGATTGATGGCAGGAAAAACACATGCAGATGTGGAACAGGTGGTGTGTGGTCTGTTTTGCTAGACACATTTTGTTCAGGAGCTGGAATGATAAACAACTGGAAAGAATAGTAAAAACAAGCACCCCTCGCACACTGGTTATGCCCTGTCCTCAGTCTTTTGACCCCTTAAAGGGTTCCTCCTCTGACTTCTTTGACAAGACAACATGAAAAGCATCCCTCCTCTCAACTAGTTAATCTCTAAGGGAATATGTTTTAAAAGGAGAAGAAAAGAAAATGTCCTTTTGGTTCCATGATACCTATAACATGTTATGGCATTTCAGTCCTACTGAGGTCTCGCACTCAACATAGATGATGAAATTAAGATTTAGAATGCTGCGAAATTAAAAAACACCAACCCGAGCACAAGCTTAAAAAATAAAGCAACAAGATCCCTTCATGCTAAACATGAAATGTGCTTCATATTTCTACATTTCTTTAAAAAAAAAACATTCAAAAATGATTTCACTGCTCATGTGTCAACTGATGCTAGAAGGAAGCACAGTTTTGTGATTTTATTTCTGTAGGTTATAAGACTGCGGTCAGGACAGATAAACACAATAATGAAAAATGAACAACTCTGCCATTTTAAATGTACTAAAGCTCGATTCAAGTTGCTTTTGGAAACTGGGGTGTAAAACAGACTTTGTTCAATTAATGGCCAGCATTGCACCAATCAGAATTTATTAAAAAAAGGTTTCTTAGGTAAATTTCTTTTTATCTCCTTGAGTGTGAATTGGGCTTTACCTGTTTTTGCCATTGAGGTGAGAGACCTCTTGGGTTTGCTGCAGGAGCTGCTTCTCCAGACGGTTGGCTGAGAGAGAGTACTCCAACAGCTGGATCTCCAAACGACTCGTATGGTTAAGTACCTACAAACAGGGGCGGATTAGGGACAATTGAAATATTGCCCAAGACTTCTAAAGAAGAATAAAGCATCTCTTGACATTGTATGAATGAAAGGTCAGTGATTTCTAGATTCTTTCTCCTCCGCACCTAGAAGTGTTTACATGAACATTATCATACATTTTAAAATGTAAAAAGCTCAGGAGACAAATGAGAAAAGCATGCTGTATTTTTCTGCAAACAGCTGAAAGGTTTGGAAGAGGTTTAGGAAAACTTTAAGAATTTTCTCTTTTCCTATGTAAATAGTATTCTGTAGGACTCCAGAGACATCTGTAAAACATAAGATCAAAGTTAGAAATCCAAGAGCTGTTTCCCAATTACAGAAACAGAAAAAAAAAAACTTAATAAGTATGTCTAGGAGAAGTAAAGGGGACTAAGATGAGATCTTACACAGAGGATTTCTTTTCTGTGGGCTCTTCTATTGCTACTATTGCTTTGTTTGCTTTAGCTGTTTTGGGAAAGAATGTAGGTTTAGAGTTCACTAAACATGATCAGATGTTCGTGATTTCTTCACTTTAATCTAGCCTTCTTTTTTTACTATAATGCAAAAACATGTTGACTGACTTCAGGTCAGGATTTAAAAATGACAAATATTTACATTTACAGTATCTTATCAGGAGTTAAGTTGAGTTAGCTGCGTAATCATCTCACCATGTGTATGCACTTAACTATATTTTTACAGCTGCACTAATATAATAAACATATGCCTTTGACAAAATCAACTAAATATTTTTTCAGGTCGCACCATATGTGCAGTTGACTGCTGATACAGGGATAGTAAAAACACAAAATGGGTAGAAAACATAACAATGTGAAATAATCCAATTTGGAGTAGGTGGATGGTACACCTGTTTTTATAGTATTTTGTCAGTTATCCAGCACCACTCAGCATTTTCATTCTGTCCCAGCAACTGCAGGAGACCATAAACTGAACCATAAACTGAAATGTCAAATGAAAGCTCACCCTACTGTTAATTGTTGATGGAGTTACAATTAATCCATTTTGTCTGTTTGCTTGCCTTGTCAGCAAACCATGTATTAAAAGCTAATTCGAGTTAGTACTCAGTAGTTAAAGGTAATTGTTCACTAACTGAGAGAAATTAAAAGTTTCAAATGATGTGACCAGTGTCCTCATGCTGCTCCCCAGACTCAGACTGAGGTTTGGGCAGTTGTTCCATGAATCACAAAGAAAACATCCGGTAATGTGCAACTGCCATGTCTAATCTGTCAGCAGATGCTGTCAGTCTCATTTCATCTGGTGCACCTGAGTCTCCACATCTGTCAGCTTGCGCGTGTGTTCTGCCGACTTGCTGAGGAGATTAGTTCCTAGCTCCAGCATGGTGGCCGTCTGTGTGTGAATGACATTCCTCTGCATCTCTACCATCTCCATGCGCACATTCTTCTGGATGTAACTCTCCAGCTGCAAATATGACAGGGGACACATGAGTGAGCTCAGACCACCATCTTAGTCCAAATTCACATCTGTTTCTATCCACAGCAGCTTAACCAATTAGAGCTGGATGAGCCAAAGACATTTCAGCAAGTGCACTGATACAAGAATCTCCACGATTGCATAGAGTCACTATTTGCTTATTCTAAAAAAAAAACTGTTTTTTGTGCAGTTTGTTCATTTATTAGCTCAAGCATGCCTGATTCAATGCAGCCTTAACGGCTTTATTTTAAGTGGTTGAGTACGTTCATTTCGAAATCGCATTGAAGAATTAGAGCTAAACACTTCTGCTCTTACCCATCATTTATTGTTAGCTTGCACAGCATCCTCCTTTTTATTCTCAGCAATAGCAATTTTTAAAAATGCACTGAATTTAAGATTTATTAAATTTCATTCCTCAGAAAGTGCAATAGCAACTCATCTGGGGAAATCTCAAAAGAACTCAGATAAACATATACCTGAATGCAGGTCATTTTCATGCTTCTACCAAGTGAAAGATAAAAAATGATTGTCATGGGAGAGTTATAGGGCAAAGAAGCTGGTGACAAAGAAAAAATACGTATCTCACACTTGACAAAAAATGCTGATCATTTTTAAGGGTTTTAAATGTTCTGGGTGCAGTGATGAAACAAAAGTGGAACTTTTGGAAAACATGGATTCTGTTACAGCCACCATATAGTCAACACTGCATCCCACTGTGTTAGTGCTAAGGTTATGCTGTGGAGTTCTTTGCTGTTGTAGGATCTAGGCAACATGCCATAATTGGCAGAACCATGAATTCTGCTAACTGCCAGAAAACCTTGCAAAAGAGTAAAGTGAAAGTGGCTAATTCACAATTGTGAAACACAACACAGCACACAGTCAGACACAATGAAATGCTTCCTCTTTTTTTCACCCATACACACACGTTCAGCAGGGGGCAGCTATTTAAACTGACCGGGGAGCAGACATGGGGACGGTACCTTGCTTAAGGGTTCCTCAAGAGTTCCTCAAGGCAACCTACTGGTCTGGGATTCAAACCCAGCCTAATCTATCAGCCTAATCTGAAGCTCAAAAACAGATGGAACAGAGAATATGTATAAGAATGGATTGAAATGATTAAACAAAACATAAGAATGGATTAAAGAAAACAACTAGTTATTAGGTGATAGACAATAATTTTATATATATATAGGGGTGATAACGATGCTACAAAACATTTAACTTAACAAATTAAATCATTCTTTGAAAAATGTTTCAGAGTTTCAAGAGTGTGTGAAAATTATGTATACATTGAAATGAAGTGCATTTAATGCGTCATGTTTTACAGTGTATAATCACAGTTGGATGTTTTCAGTATGAAGAGTCTGGAAAGCTCAGTCAGCCTTGGAACATAATCCTCTGGAGGGAATTAAGCATTAGAACATGGCCACTACTGAACTATTCATCTTCATGTCAGAATTTGGCTCCCCTTTTAGACAAATGGTCTATTACAGTGCACAGTCATATAAGGACTAGTGGGAGCACTAACATCTCATCATCTATCTCCACATTATCCCTCTGTAACCAAACATTAAGACAACAAGACATTGTGATCTTTGAAAAATATGCTGTGATAAGCTATGCTTTCCAAAGGGCTGAAAAGTCCAAATATGCGTCCTGAATGCTCTTTCGATTTCATGCATTATCTGTTGTCACATGGGGAAAACAAAAGTCATGAATTTTATCCAAGCTGTAAAGTAAGGACACCATCCATCTGCGAGAAATAAGCAAACCGGATTGATGTAGCCTTTTTCATTCCATGGCATATGGAAGACAGATTCAGCCTGATTTCCAATGTACCATGTAATGCTAATCGCTTCTTGGTGCTTTAGTGCAATATTTCTCCACTGTGACATAGTTTCTCAGCTTTTTGGCAAAAACACGTTTTACAACAACCAAAATCGGTACAGAGCAGAGAACATATTAATATTTATACTGTGTGTTGCAATTAAATGAACAATGCATTCCACCACTACATTGCTGAGAGGATAATTCAGTACATTCAGAATGTAGCAGATTGATTAGCCTGCGTGCATTTGCTTTCTTGATATTTCCTGTTGCCCATTAAGTCAAGCAAGCCCTGACAAAAGTATTATCTCTCTCTCTCTCTCTCTCTCTCTCTCTCTCTCTCACTGTCTCTCTCTCTCTCTCTCTCTCGCTGTCTCTCTCTCTCTCTCTCTCTCTCTCTCTCTCTCTCGCTGTCTCTCTCTCTCTCTCTCTCGCTGTCTCTCTCTCTCTCTCTCGCTGTCTGTCTCTACTTGTGCATCTTGGCAGCTAAACTGAGAGAGATGGAGACTGACATGCAAACTGAGGAGTTCTGTCAGAGAAGATTACAATGGATTAGAAAGCAGCATTAAACAGAGACATCAGACAGCTAAGATGTTTTATCACAATTACTTGCTGCCTTTCATTTTGGAAACACCACCCAGAACATCTCTATTATAGCAGAAACATGTTGCTGCTTAGCAGAGTGGTCAGCTCTGGGCAGTGCAGAGATAAAGCCTTTCTGCAAGTGTATTACAATTTTGTACAGCCCCTGGCAAAAAGGATGGAATCACCGCACTTACAAAAAAAATCACAGATATGAAACACTAAACTATATTTATTTAATAGCTCAAATTGTTTATCAGTTTAAAATTATATTTTAATAAAATTCATATAAAAAAGAAAAATCACACTTAGTACTGCTTTTCCTCCATGGATGCATATTCTTTGTGGCATGGACAATATTCTCTCTGAAATAGCAGCAGACAGATCAGCTTTCCAGGACAGAGCGTTATCATTTATTTTTTTATGTATATATTTTTTCTAGACTCAGTGCTTGTTTTCTTTTAGCCACTGTCACCTTGCTGTCTTCTGTTTGGACATTCAGGCTGGTTTTTGTCTGGCTTTCCTCTAAGTAGATCGCATTTCATTTAGCCCTTCTTACAGTTCTAGCACAAACATTGGTTTCTGTTCCTACCCATTTGTTTTTCATTTTTGTTGCATTTTTTACTTTTTAAGGCAAATTGCTTTGCGTTTCCTACCTTGGTGCCTCAATGTTTACACTTTTACCGAATTTAAGACCAGTGCAAAGCTGACTAGGACTATTTATCAGCACTATTTCTCCCCCCAGCTTATAACTGATGTCTTCTTGAAGGACAATACTTTCCATTGTTTCAGTTGACTCTCTCATTGGGGCCCTTTTCCCACCAATTAGCCAGTTTTGCTAAGGACCAATAGTGTTTAGATATTTTCCACTGTTTCTTCTGAAATCAAGGGTGTTCATCATCCTCCTGGTATAACTTTATTTGGATAGCCCATTAAATGTGTATTTGTAGATGTGTATCTTGAATTAAACTAAGATTAAATGAATTACATGTCATCCTAACCCTATGCTTAATCTCAACCTAGAATCTTAACTTGACCTGAACTGATTTTTAACTAATTAAACTACACTACAGAAACCCACATATGGAGTGTTACATACCCATCGGAAAGGTTGAGAACCACTGTGAGAATCAAGAAATCATCAAGGAGATCAACAAGTTTGTTTGTTTGTTTGTTTGCCTGCTTGTTTGTTTATTTCTGCCTACACACAGCAGTTTGTGACTTTGGAGCCTACCTGAAGGTCTAGGGTGCCTTAAGGCTCCAGATAAGACTTTTAAGCATTGCAAATATCAAAACTTGATATTAAAGGTCTACAGAATTGGCAGGTAACTGGAAAGTTGTTGAACTGTATATAGAAGCAGATGGTTTGTTATCAATTCGTATCATTATGACCTATATACATATAGTCATAGTGATTTCAGCCTTTTATTATCCGATTTAGAATGTCTGTCAATAGTCATATTCTATTGTCTTTCATTTTGTAGATCATGGAAATTAGTTCAATAAGAATTAAACAATAATATTGGAATAATAACAAGTGATGGTAAGAACCAAGGTGAAGATTTACCGTTAGTACTAAGCTGAATTTCAGGATTAGGGTTACAGAGAATAGAGTGAATCTAATGATTAAGTATCAACAAAGTACCTAAAGAGAAAATAGACCAATAAAATGTTACCAAGAAAGTTTAAAATTTCACTGGAATGCCAGTAAAAATGTTAATACAAATATATTTTTAAGTTGAAGCCCTGAAGTGAACAAAAGACTGGGTGTTGCCTGAAGGATGGCCTATGAGTAAAAATGCAGTGAATATGCAAATGATGACAGCTCTATGAATTCCACTAAACAGTACATTAAAGCAAACTTCTGAGACAGCATCCAACTAGGGTAAGTACCCTAGCAGCTCCCTGTACCGAGCAAGCAGCAAAAGGTATCAGTTACTTGTTACACATTTACATTTACAACACTAACCTTCTGGAAGTGTGTGCAGTTTTGTCTTCAGGGCGTATCTTCAATTTCTGAAGACATGGCAGCTGGTTTTATTTTGTTTCCTGCCTTTGTTCATATTGTGTCAATTAAAAGCCTTTCAATGAAAATGTAAAGCAGACCCACACATGCACAGATGCACAAACGGATGTGTGCATATGTTGACCCCCTCATCGTGCTTTGGAACGGTTGAGTTTGCCTGCCCATATGTACACAGCACTAACCCTCCCTCTGTATGTTTACAGAGAAATCTTAAGGGAGGCTGGATAACAGAGCCAAAGTTCCACCATACAACACTCTGGGTGTCAGACAGACAGCAAGACTTTCCCCAGCTGGGATGCATCGAAGGCTGAGAGTTACTCCTGGAAATGTAACACAACAGTCTGACAAGACATTTAATTATGGTAAACAAGCAGAAGGTAATTCCTTGAGAAACATTTGCAGAAAACAAGGAAAGAAAAGGCAGAACAAACCAAAACAGACTGTAAATTGTGAAACAATGCATTTTAAAGTGCTGTGCAGTCAAAAGTGACCTTCTCATTGAAAACAATGAAAAAAAATGCAAGCATAAACAAATTCAAGCTACATTTGCAGGGTGAATATGGAGCTGGGTGGAGAGCCTTTGAATAGCAAATGCTTTGATGAGATTTCAAATGACCTTTGTAGTAAACAAAAAAAAATACCCCCATAACTCTGACTAATCTCAACAATCCACACGGTCATTAGCAGGGTTTAAATGTTGGTATGTTTACAGAGAACAATCTAAAGACCCCCACTAAATATACAGGCTGAAATGTGTATTTCAAAGATAAGTTTGGACCATGTAGGTCACAAAAAGGGTTTTTGCTGCTCTGCTTATGAGAGAGGAAAGGGCTCCTCAAAATCATTGTCTTCTTTTTCAAATCATGCAAGCCAATGGGAATCAGAACTTCCCAGTTCCCTTAAAATATCATTTTACTGACAACATTTTTAGCACATCCAGGAAAAATCACACATTCAGAAAAGCATCTGTGAACACTGGCACTATTTTTGCATGATGTCATAAGAGTTTCTTAGGACCGCAGGATAAGTGTAGAGCATGATATTAAAAATATATGCAGTTTAACAAAACTTTGTTTATAGAATCAGAATTTGGTGGGTAATACTATTGAACTGAATCTAGAATCAGAATTTGGAATGTATAACTACTGAACAAAATTTTGATTCTGGAATCAGAATGTGAAGTAACAAAATAGATTTTATCCCTAACATTAGAAAGTAAAACAGGTTACGGTTACATTTCAACTGAAATCAGAATTTGGAGTGTATTCGTGTTGATCATAACTGAACTTCAAAATCTGAATTTTGGATGCAATTCTATTAAACATAATTTAGCATATAAAATCAGATTGAAATGGATTCCTTTTTAACTAAATTTAGGTTCTTTCTAATATTTGAAATTGGAGTGCATTGATAGCAAACTAAATTTACCTCCTGCGAGAATCACAGCGCTCAAAGAGTATATAAAGTGTAAAGACAAATAGGCAGCATGTGAGTAAACCACTAGTACCTTTTGCAGCCACTGTGTGTTGTTCTCAGTGGTGCTCTCCAGGCTCTCCAGCTTCTTCTCCTGCCAGGTGGGCTCAGCATGGGATGTCTCTGGGGACAGGGGCAAATCCCTCTGCAGGGAGTTGGTCACCTGGAAGTCCCGGATCTGGCACTGTTCCACCTCTGGCAGGATGAAAGTGTAGCTACAGGGGCCATGCTGCACCTGGTGCTTCTTCCTCTCTGAGCCAATCGCCGCCACCACCGCTACTGCCAGAGACCCCAGAGCCAGCAGCCAGCCCATGCCAAAAAAGGGGGACAGGAGCTATGGACAGAATATCTACAAAGAAAAAAAAGACTACTCCACTGGAAAGAGGTCAAATGTGAAGTAAGTTCCTCAGATAATTTTTCCTAGGATTATTTCTCTTTTTCCAGCAAGTTCCCTTGTTCTCCGAAGTCAACTTTTTGCTTTTTCCATGCCTTCCTTCTCATTCCCTTATTCCTTGGCTGATGTGTTGCTCCAGGGAGAACTCTTTTATGACATTACTCTTGCAATGCCGCCTGCCAAAAAAGCTACCGTGGTTTTAAGCACAGCAGAATCAGGACAGATGGGACAGGGCGATTGCTTCCTATTCTTTACCCACTCTGAGCTCTGGACGGCTCAATGCAGGAAACATGCTGCAAACACCCTCTGTGTTTATTTACTCTTGGAATTGTTTTCGGTTTGGCCCCCCCTTTTTTGTTAAAGCTGCTCTTGGGTGACTTGCCCAAGGAATTGAGTACTGAACCTGTGGGATTTTTGAATACAGTGCCAGAGCTCTTTAAGTATTAGTCTCCTTTAACAATCCCTCTTCTGACACATAATCACTCCACTTCCCTACATCACTTGCTTTTTCTCTCTCCGCTTACCCCTCCCTTTTTTTTTTGGCCCAGCACACACTTTAAGAGCCAGCGCAAGAAACATTCTCTTCTAATTAAATACCTTCTTTCTATTTCTCTCACCATGTTTCTGATTCAAATACTCATTCATTCTTCCGTACCTCCCCCCTCCCACTCCCCCTCAATCCCTTTGCCATGACTTCATGATTTGCTCACAGCAGAGCTTCTCTATGTGTGGGGCTATCTAGCTCTCAGTTAAAGCAGTTGAACATCTGGATTGAAGGAATATTTCATATCACCTGCTGTGTAGAGTAAATTCCATTAAAGTCTTAATTCCCCTCTGGTTCCCCAAGTACCAAGCTTTGAACTTCACCTCCATCACCACTCAGCCTGATGAATAAGTCACACTGTTTAGCTAAAGCATGATGGTTTGATTGACCAAACGTTCTGATTTGAGGTGCAGTTAATGAAACTGCTGTTCTTTGAATAATGAAATGTGTCCTGGCTGCATGAAAAAAAAACCTATCAAGTAATCTTTTCATGACAAGATGTTAACATAAAAATGTATGGGTGTGGTGTCACTTAAGACTATTAGATATTATATTTGTTCTTATTGCTTCACCTGCAGTGGTATTTATTTAAGCACATTATTAAATTATGATTTTTAATGTGACAGGTTTTTTTATATCAGGGAAAGCAGCAGTTGTGCTCTACATTTTCTCATGGCTAAAATGTAGAAGTAAAAAGTAAAAGGTCGAGTAAAAAGTCGAACTTTTGGCGTAATTGTATGTGATAATTTGGTAGACCAAATAGACTGCTGAAAACCTTGAAAATTTCATACAGTGAGTATACAATGAAAAGGATTCATATTTGAACTGAGAAATTATTCATATTTTAAAAAAATTAAATCAGTCATACCATCCGGACTGAGCCCAAATAACATCTCAGTTTTAACATCCTCCGACACAGCACAAGTAGAGATTTATCCTCCTGCAGTCCTCCTCCATTCACAGTCAGAACAGCTCTTTCTTGTGCTCTTCTCCCATCCCATGTTTCTTTGCATGCCCTTATGTCACATATCTCCGCCAGGGTCATGTGTCCCAGTCCATTACATTCTTTACCTCAGCAGTTAAATGAAAACAGCATACTAGGGATGTTTAATGATCCACTGCATGGTGAATGAGGATACTACAGCTAATGTATTTCAAGGGTTTCGCAACACTTTGGAATGATTTTATCATAATAACATTCATCACTGAAAATGATCAAAGCATGCTTGTTGTTCGGCACACACAAAAGGGGGGATGTGATGAAAAGACTAAAATTGCTAAAAGTTCACGAATGCCGCAGTAGACTTTAAAACATGATATGGTTTGTTTCATTGTAATAGTTGACAGTAATAGAGATATACCATAGAGGCTGTTTTTGTAATGCCTTGGTGATAATAAAAACTAATAAACAAACTCCTGCCAAAAGACACAGCACATCCATTCACTTTGAGGAGAAGACAAATAGTAGTAATAATCTAATAATCTATAGGCTATTGAATAGACTTAAACTATAGCATACGTACATAAATTCTTTCTTCTTCTATTCGTCTGACCTTTTAGTTTTCTTAGTTTCATTCGGCTGCGAAGGATACCCCAGAACACCATAACAAGTTAGAATGTTTTATGAGTGCACAGTGTATCATAACGTAACACAGCTATAAAGTGCAGCATGATGCAGCATGAGGACGTCTGCATTTAGTTATCTATTACCATATGACTTTGACTGTTTATTATTTGAAAATTCTGTCTTCAAACTGTGGGATCTACCAAAGGTTTCAATGTAATTATCAGTGATAGAATAAAGCTCGCATAAATGTGCTGCTTATGCAAAAAGTGTTTGAGGCTTAGCTGTTCTCAGTCAAATGCTTTAGCCTCTTGTGTGCTTGTATGGTGATATCTCCATTTTCTGAAATGTGTTCCAGGCAAGAAGACTGAATCAAGCCAAACCACAGTTGAACAGGAAAACACTGCAATATTTAACAGATGTCCTCTCTCCTTGAGACTCAGAGACTGAAATGTCAAATCCCTGGCCCCTACTTCCTTTCAACATGAAGACTACTAGTGAGAACATTTTTAGTCATTTTCAGAGTTCACATGTCTCATAAAGACTTCTTCCCGCAATGCACCATTTCTTAGTGTTTTAGAAAGTGTTACAGTGGCCTAAACCCATAAAACTTATGAATAGCTTGAGTAGAACTAAATAATTAAAGGTTCAGAGGAAACAACTAATACTGAGGAGCTGTTTCAATGTTTTGAGGCTTCTTAAGTACATGGAGCATCAATCAGAGTAGCAACTGGAGATGTCACTCTCCTGTTTCTGGTATCTTTTTTCCACGGTGAAACACTTAAGCTGAAATGTGATTGGTGTGAGGGAGAACAATGCAGTCCATGTAGTAATATAATGCATTGCTATTTATCTTATTCTTATCTTATTATTAACATTGATACTTGTGTGATGAAAATATATATACATTATTTTGAAAACCCAGAAGCAAAATAGATTCACAGCTTTGTAGTTGAGCAAGCAATTTAATTGTGAACAAAAGAGCTTTTTGTTTGAATTAATTGCAGTAGGGGGATTTCACCCTTCTCTCTTTACCCCATTACTCACCAGCTCAACATCTCACAACACTTTGAGCACAAAGAGCAAACTGTGTCCTGGTTCCTTTCTTGACAAAGCTATGAGGAAAAAAATAATTATTTGATAATATTCATTAACAAAATCTTGGTCAGTTCAAGTCAGTTTCCACTCTGCTGAAAGAATGGGCATTAGGAAAGCTACCGAAACACAAAGAGAGTTAGTTACTCAATATAATGTAAATGTAATGTCAAAAAAGTAGCTATAAAGAATACTTTCTATGCAAATTTGCTTATCTTCAAGTATGCATAGAAGTATCATACATGAGGAAACTAAGATATGTACAGATCATTTTGCATTTAGTTCACAAGAACGTGTAACTAGTTATTAGTAATTAGAAAATGTAGTCATCTCTGATTATCACTAATGGAAGTGAAGTGAAGTGAAAGTGACTGCCATTGTGAAACACAGCACAGCACAGAGAATCACATTGAAAAGCATTCTCTGCATTTAACCTTACACAGTGTATCAATGTCATGCTATATTTAGCACCCTGGGGGCAGTGTTGGGGATGATACCATGTTCATGAGTACCTTAGGGCAGCCTACTTGTCTGGGACTAAAAACCACAACCTTTTGCATATGAGGCCAAGTCCTTAACCACTGGGCAACTGCTAAAAAATGTTACCTTTTGGGAATAAGCTAAGTAAATAAACATTGGTAATTCCCATCTAAAAGTTGGTTACTCTTTAGGTTAATCTTGGGCATGTGAGCTGTGGAATGTGTTGATTTTTCAATTGTTGTAATAAAGCAGTCCAAGGCCACAAGCTTTTAAACTGCATCTGTTCATTTAGACAGGTAAGCTTAACTGTGACTGATACCATGGACACTTTTATTTAGTTTAAACGGCTTTAGATGGGTTTATATTTCTCTGGATCCCCAAAGACCCAAATCTGTCCAACTGGTCCTTTCACTAGGTGACACAAGCCAGCCTGTCTTACAGGGCAAGCAGGGACTTGGCTACTCTCTTGGCCCTGTCAAAGCAGCTCAGTCAAACCGAAGAGAGCAGGGACACCTTTGTTGTTTCAACATGGGGGAAAATGAGCCTTCAATTGCCTGATAATGCCTTTTCTGTGCACCTATCACTCCACACTGCAACTAAAAACCAGTACACTGTTAGAGTGTGGAAAGAAAAGGAAGTCAAAGAAATTCCAGGAATCAGTTTCCTGAGCTCTGATTTAGGCCAGTGTTGGCTGGCTCATGCCATCTCTGGACTAAATCCATTAGCAAGCTAATTTATCAGCATACGGCTATGATCTTATGATGTCCAAAAATGAGATAAACTGAATTCATGCCAAGCTTGGCCATTTCTGCAGTGGTTAATACTCTGAATATGATGCAAGTCGGGTGTCTCTGAATGGGTTAGAGCAGCCTGAGATGTTTACTCCTCCACCATCAGTGCTGCTCTGTTGAACTCTTCTGCAGAAATGAACTCGTATGTTATACATGCAGAGAAAACCAGTCTTTTGAACATAACTATAAAATCATCATCAAAGTGAATTTCCGTAAGGCTTTGCAGTGAAAGTGCCATTAACAAGGCTCAATTGGTTATCGTTTCAAAGCGCAGATTAATATTCTGCATTAGGCTGAAAAACATAGATGTCATAGTGTTATCTAAAATGTTTCCAGAATGTGATTTTTATGAGATCATAAATTGCCCTATAGCCTAGATTTGGTCATGGTATTGGTGAGATGCTGGAAGTGGGTTTATTTCCTAACCAAAATGGACTGCAGAATAAAGAAGAAAGTTTACAAAAGTTTACAGAAAATAAATTTTAGCCTAGATTTTAAAACAAGCATGTTTACTGGCTAATGGATGCAGACAAGACTGACAGCCTATGGACTGAAATTTGATATTGAGCAGCAAGGCATTTTGTTAATGTTCAGTGGGATTCTTACCATGATATGTTTGAATTTGATACCAAGCACAATGTCAAAAAGTAGACTTGTTAAACCCTCTCTGCACCACACTGACCAAAAATCACGATGGTACCTGTCTGTGTCTAGATCAGCCAGCTGCTGTAAATAGACAGTTTAATAGGGATCATAAAAATAAGGCATTAAGAAAAAGGGTCCCAGATTTTCCAGACACACACACACACTCTCTCTCTCTCGCTCTCTCTCTCTCTCGCTCTCTCTCTCTCCTTCTCTCCCTCTCCCATCAGGATGAATTGTGTCTGTGTTTCTGTTTCTCATCCCTTATTTAATGGCCAGTAACTATTTAAATTGTTCCAAAAAACAGTTTACTTCATTTTAAACCCCTAATGACCCCCATTAGTCACAGAGGGCTGCTTACAGTTAACTTTACCCCACAACCATTTTTAAACCATTTGTTTGCATTTAAAGTAATAAGTCAAGTATAATTCCAGTCCTTTAGTATTTGCATGTAGACATGTATTGACTAAGTGATCATCAGGCTCTTCAGGAGTGTTGACTAATGTTAGCAATTCATCATTGTCAGTAATGGTGCTGAGGACAGACTGGAGCTGTCTCCAATAATATCCCTAAGCCTTCAGTAAATAATTAGGCCAACCATGGAGGCAGCTTTACATAAGGCCTCTTTATTTCATATTAGACCCCTTAATAAGTTAACATCAGTATTTCTCCTGCAGTGCTCAAGAATGTGTGCCATGTGTCATACATCAGGTTAAATGAGCTTTAGTGTAGTTACATGTTCTGTGTAAAGCAAAGCGTTTAACCCTTAATGGATGTATTAGAGCCAGCTGTAATTACGTCATTGCAGTTAAAGAAAAGATCTATCAGGAAGCAAACTTAAGCACTAATATAAGTAGTCCTGGTTCAAAAGATCATATTTCGCAAAGCGTATGTGAGAGAACTGAGTGTAAACATGTTTTTTTTTTCCCCTTGAGCTTAAGGGAAAGTGAAAGTTACTACCCTTCTCATTGTGAAACACAGTGCACAATGAAACACAGCTCTGAATACTCTGAACTTGATTCACAGAACTTTTGCCAGACAACATCTGCTATTGTTTATGAAACTGAAGCAGATGGCAAAAAAAACAGTATCTTTCCAAATATAGGTTCAATTTAACAATGTAAATGGTGCTACACTTAAGTATTTTTTACATTTGCAGCATTTAGCTGATACTCTTATCCAGAGTGACTTCCATGTCCTAATTACAGGGACAGTCCCCCTGAAGCCATTCAGGGTTAAGGGTCTTACTCAGGGACGCAGCGGTGGAATTACTAGAGGTGGGATTCAAACCTGGGACCCCTTGATCCATAGGTCCATAGGCAAGTACCCTCCCACTAGCCCACCTCCACCCTTTTTTGTTAGTTTGTTTGTTTGTTTGTTTTTTCCTGATATAGATCATATAGATCAGGTATTACTGAGTTTACATGGATCAGTTAATTTTGTGTCATGTTTGTAAAGTCAAGTATAAGATCATGTTGCATGTTTTTGGTGAGTGAAAATAAGTAGGCATCCTTTTAAGAGAACACATTTCTACATATTTTGTTGCTATTTAAATAATGTTTATTTTTTACTGCAATTTTATTAATGCTTAATTGTCAAATGAGGTATGTACAAAAGGTGTGGTAGTTTTTTTCTTTTTTTTATGGTATACAATACGTTAACACAGATACAGGGGAAAAAATATTTAAATTCACTGTAGAGGATGTGGATCAACACAGCGTTTCATTTGTGGATAAAGGAATACAAACTGTGTACATGTTCATGCTAAAAATGACCTTTTATGCCTGTCTTTAATGTTGTCTCATGTGTTGTGCAGCTGCTCTTTGACCTCTAATCAGTAGCTCTCTTCCTGTCCATGAGTAAGACGGCTGGTTGTAGTTTGTAACACCTGCCTTGTAGAGGAGTAAAGAAGGGCTGCAGGCTAGCAGGGGAACTCCTGGTGAGACCCACATGTCCGGCTCAAAAGGTGCTGACATGTTGTTTGATGGGAGCTCATTAGGAGGTTCCCGTCAATTCTCCTTAGATCCTGAGAAGGTCTCCAGAGTTTTTAACACTAACTAACTTTATCGTGCAGAGGCAGACATATGCTTACACTCATAATCCCCATAGAGATTTTGGCAATGTTATCTTTTCCAACCAAATTACTCCCAGTGCTGGTAAAAGAAGCTGGTAAAAACGTATTCAAAAGGTCTATATGTTTGCTATTTCTACATTCTTCAAAGTAAACGTGTCAAAAATGTTTCTGTTCCGTAAGCACCTTTCAATGAATTCTTCTTTAGGGAACTGGTTTTTGTAAATGAGATGTGTTTCCATAAGTAAGAAGTTTTTTTTAGCTTAAAGAACCTCTGCATTTTTATAAAATTCCTGTATGAAATCCCAAGTGTTCCCAAGCTAAAAACCATTAGGGTTAGGTTGGTAGTGGTTGAGTGGCAGGATGCTAGCCTGTGGAGCCTGGAATGACCTTCAACGCTACCACCACCAGAATTGCAGAGCAACACCCTTAACCCTAAATTACTCCTGGGACACAGTCCCTGTGGGAAATGGAAGTCACTCTGGGCAGCCACTAAATCCAGTAAATGTAATGTCTTTATATAAGAAAGTAAGAGGTTTTTGCAGTAAACTATTTCAATAGAAAATGAGAAAATGTTTGCATTAAAGTCAAATGGGATGCATATCACAATTTGGGTGAATGCTGTGTCTGAATTAGCATACTAATGTGCAGTAAGCAACAATGCCTTCATTGGATGGTATAACCAGGCAATGAAAAAGAAGAAGAAAATAAGAGAGAAACCTTCCAGGTATACTGATGATGACAAAAGAGGTGCAGATTGCATCTATTGCAATTAGAGGGTGTTATTCCATCCCAAAAAATGTGCCTTGTGGTTTAGCCATTTATTCAGAGTCCAAAAGAGAAAATCACATTTAATTGGTCCACAGTAACAGTCAATGTTGCAGACCTTTGTGTATATATGGATCAAAAAGCACACAAACACTATTCAATCCACCGTGGCATTTTTACCAGAGTCAGCACATTACTGTAAAAAAGGACCTGCAGTTATATTGTCTAATAAAATAAAATACAAAAAGACTAAAACTATAATACTCACAAATCTTTTTAACTCCTGACTTCATCATTCATGTTTTGTTCATATACAACTGTTCAAGGCTGTTCTCTGTCCAATGTACCAATTTTCTGAATCTGAGTTAGAAAACTGAACATCAAATTCTTTCTAAAGAATTATTCCTAATACCAGCAAGGTCCTGAAATGCCCCGAAAAACCTTTAAATCTACAGTAAATCTGAACATATGCATCCACTGCCACATGTTTATTATGAATATGTATAATGAATGAAGGAACTACAAAGGCAGATCCCGTGAAAAACAGATATCACATTTGTTAAAGCTTTGCTAAAGCTTGGTCACTGTAGCAGAAACGAGGTGACAAATGTAAGACGTTAGAGACCATTCCACCCAGAGTATGTGAGTATGTGGAGTGGAACAACAGGGATTTCCACTCAATGCACTCCATAATTATTCTGCTCTGGATTCTCTATTTACCACTTTGTATCTGTTCCTTGTGATCAGTTCTTCTGATCTTTATTTTATGTTTGTAACATTTAGACAAAATGCCACATATTTCATACCTGATGCTAAGTGAAAACTAGATTATCATTCTTAGCTATGTGTGAATTTTGCAGTAGATGCAGACTTAGGCCAAAATAAGCTGTTAATGAATATTCAACCATTCTAACAGAACTATTGATGACATCAAATAATTTGTCTAAAAATCTTTAGAAATGTGTCTTTGTTACAGTCAGAAAGAATTCCTGGCATAGGCTGGGTGCATGAATGGTTTACACATGTATTCATCAGCCCTATCATGTCACACAGTATGGAAAAAGGATTTAGGCTCTTGAAATGGAATTATTAATGGGGCTCTAAAACACTGGTGCCACATATGCATCTTCTCCTGGCCCTGCTTTTGCTCTTGGAATAGGGTCCCCTGTCAGGCCTGTACCCCCATGTTTTTGACTCCATATGTAACCAATATATATATATATATATATATATATATATATATATATATATATATATATATATAATAAATAATATATATATGGTGAGGGAGTTGCCCGAGCATCAAAAGATTGTAGGTTTGATTCTTCCTCACAAAGGTTGCCCTGAGGTACTTGAGCAAGGTACTGCCCCTACTGCTCCTCGAAGCGCCAGAAGAAGGTCGTACCGCTGCACGGTGTCGTGGAGCAATGAGAGAAAAATAAGAGAGAAACCTCCAGGCATACTGGCAATGGATGATGTGCAGAAGTCCAATTTTGTTGTGGTTCACGCAGCCGTGCTGTGACCCCGCAATGACAAGGCCACTACCCACTTCACTTTCAAATAAAATGGGAAATATAAGAGAAATACATTCCATGCAGAGCTGAGCCAGGAACAAGTCATCAG
Source organism: Hepsetus odoe (assembly GCA_017165825.1). NCBI lineage: Eukaryota > Metazoa > Chordata > Actinopteri > Characiformes > Hepsetidae > Hepsetus > Hepsetus odoe. The sequence continues at coordinate 9,669,901 of CM029368.1, forward strand.
AATCCTGGACTATGAGGTTGCCCTGAGGTACCCTTGAGCACTGGACACTGCTACTGAGGTGGCGGTGGTCTAGTGGTTAGGTAGGCTATCCCGGATCGAAGATTGTGGGTTCAAGCTCTCTCCCCAGAGGTTGTGCTGAGAGCACTGAGCAAGGCATCAGTCCCCACCAAGCAGCTCCCCGGGTGCTTCTGGGCCAGCTGAAGGTTCTAATGCCATATGGTGGAAATGATGCAGAGGTTGGAATTTCATTGTGCAGTGCTGTGCAGTTTCACAGTGACAAGGATAGTCACTTTCACAATATATTGGTCAAATGCAGAGGTTACTTGCACCAGTAATGAGAAATGAAACAAATATGATATAAAGTGTTGCCTTAGCTTTGTGATTTTTTTAATATGTCTGTGCTAATTAGGGTCATTTGTCAGTTCTCAGTTTTATGCTCACCAAAGTGTGACACTACTTAGAGAGTCCTGATAACATCCATGATGCTTAAATTGTTTTCTACACATCTGTAGTAACTGGCAATAGAGGAAGGAGGAAGT